>JAYKAV010000130.1:0-124837 GCA_035582835.1 Phoebastria nigripes
GTGACCAACAACTGTTAACAGATATAAATTCCTTAATATGATCTAGTTAGTCTGTTGTTATCTCAAACCCTTCGAGCCCCACGTTGGGCACCAAAAAGGACTGTCGTGGTTTAACCCTGGCCAGCACCTAAACACCACGCAGCCGCTCACTCACCCCCCGACTCTGGTGGGATGGGGGAGAGAATCGGGAGGGCACGAGTAGGAAAACTCGCGGGTTGAGATAAAAACAGTTTAATACTTGAAATAAAACAAAGTAGAACAGTAATAGTAACCGCGATAACAACAACAACAACAACAATATACAAAGCAGGCGATGCACAATGCAATTGCTCACCACCCACCAAAACCGACGCGTGCCCGAAACGAGAGCCCGTTCCTGGGACCCCAAAGCCCCCCCCACACCCTTTGTTTTTATACTGAGCATGGCGTTACATGGTATGGAATACCCCATTGGCCAGCTGGGTCAACCGCCCCGGCTATGCTCCCCCCGCCAGCTTCCCATGCACCTGGCAGGGCATGGGAGGCTGAAAAGTGCCCGGTGCAAGCACCACCCAGCAGCACACAAAACATCAATGGGCCATCGACGCTCCTATTATACCAAACCCAAAACACAGCACTCCCTCCCCAGCTACTGGGAAGAAAGTTAACTCTGTTCCAGCCAGAACCAGGACAGGCAGAAACCAAGATTATGAGATGTTATAAAACAGTACACCTCCATCATCTTCATTAAATCTATGATCACTTATGCTGGTTTATGTCCTGGCTTGAGGTCGTTTACATTTTGGATTGTCAGGGTTGGTTCTTCTCGAATGTGTACCCTGTCAGAAGTATTTAAGTAGTTTAAAGTTTCTGCAATAGAGTGAAATGTTAATCCTGTAATCTGTGGCAAAATTAAGAAAAACAGAATGAAAACAGAATATCTGGAATCTTGTGCTGAGAGAAAGAAAATAATTAATCAAGAAAAATATAGCAGTAGTCACAATGGAAAATTGACAAAAGTAAATTCAGACACAGTATTAGCACAGAAATAAGGAGGATGCTTCAGGGAATAAGAGAATACTATGTTTTTCTAGTTTTCCTGTGAGACTAGACCTGCTCATTTCATGTTAAAAACAGGTAGGTATCATATGGTTTACAATAATTTAGGAATCTGACTTCAAGTGACACATGTAAATCCTTATTAAACTACAATAAAACTATCAATCACAAGTATGATGAAAATATGGGAGTTCAAATCCTGTCACACACTGTTGCCTAACCACTTGGAGAGCAGCACAAGAATATCTTTGCTGCTCTCAAAAGTGAGGAGCCACTAATGATAGATCTATATGCTCTCTTTGCCCTTGTGTGAGGGGAAGGAAACAAAAGAAACACACAAGCACAAGGCTCCAGTCTTGCGTTACACTTCCACAGCCCCTAAAGCCTTCCACTGCATCATTTTGCTAAGGAGCAGATACCATAAATCACCCCAAGTGTTGCTAGACATCAGGCAACATGCAGGAATGGGAAATTATGAAAAGCTGATGCAGTCATTATTATACCTGTCTTCCCAATACCTGACAATGAACTCCAGTTCAGTTATTAAGACTTGAACCCATAAGGAAACACACCAGCATAGTGTTCCACATTATTTAAAGGTAACTGTTACACAATAACATAAACTACTTTAAGATCTCAACAAACAATAGCAGGTGATCATTTTTTTAGGTTCTAGCTATATAAAATATTTATCTTCTCTGACTCATGATTTTAAGGAGACCAGGACCAAAACAACAATATTTTACACATTGTTTCTTTACCAAATTGTTCTTGTAATTTCCCATACTTAGAGAAAAGAAAAAAGAGTTGTTATTTTCTTCCAGGGGAAACATATTAGGCAAGATAGGCACAATAACTTACCAAATTATACTACACTTCCATATTGAGCTACTTGTGGGAGATATTATCAGCTGTAATTTGGGTATTAATGAGCAAACAAAACCTCTTTTTCATGCATATTTCCATTTGGCATTTCCTCTCTTATGAAATTAATTTTTAGATTAAAAAATTTATTACTTAGCATGCTTATCACTGTCTAGCACAGAAATAATAAGGAGCAGGCACCTGAGCTTTGTTAATGTAGTCATGTTTCTTGGGAAATACCTTTTGTGAAATTTGTTCTCTGAAACCATATTTATCACTTTCTGTCTGGCAAGAGTTGAGGAATGATAGAAGGCAAATATTAAGAGTATTTCACATGCATATAGGAACGTCTAGTCTATTCTTCTGACTGAACCTCTTTTCAAGAGAAAGAGACAGAATTCTTGCTGAAATAGCTGAAACATATCTGAATCCTTTATATATGTGCTTTGTTGTAGGTAGACGGGGTGGAGGTAGGAGGAAGAGAACAAACCTATCAACCAATGAAAGCCAACAACGAATTTAAAAGCTTGCAGCATTAAAGGACCAAAATTAAGGATCACATTTCCCAGGTAATTTTTGTTCATTGTACATTCCACTGCCTTTATAAGCTAGAACTTCTTCCCCTTAAAATAGAGGCTGCTGTAATCAATCAGTAACATGGTGGATCCATAATTCACCTCTCAATCAGTTAGACACAGTGCCTTCAAGAAAGGGACTCCTTCATTTAAGTAGTCGTCTATGCTCTCTGTGAAATGTGTTTACTCATAAATATGTAATCCACTGGTGTATTGTGCTATGTATCTTTCTCAAGCACCTGGTCCACTGAGATAACTACTTATTTCTGTTGCCATCTGTGATAATTATAACAGTATAGCTCTAGTGGAAGAGATTTATGCTATAAAGCTGAAAGTCCACTCTTCAGATGCAGACAGTGATGACTGAGGAGAGGCATAAATATACTTCCACAAAAAAACAGGAGGTATGTATTTAAATCTGAGACAGTGCATGTGAAAAGCCAGCTGTTAAAAATATGTAGTCAAGATTACAAAAATATAAAATCACAAATACCAGAAACAGGGTTATACTTATTAAATTAATTCTGTCCTATCCTATTATGATGACATGTTTTACTTCACAAAACCTAACAATATTTCTTTCTAAAATATCAGCTTTTAATGTAGATTGCATCCATATAATCAAAATGCAAAAAAACCCTACCCACATTTTGTTTCTTAAGAAAGATAGTCCTAAAGATAATCCTTGCATTCGTTTGGGAGCCTATAGGTTCTTAATTACTCTGTTTAGCAACCAAACAGGTGCTCTTGCAGCCTATCCATTTTACTCTGTGCATGTGTAAGTTTCTTTGACAAACAAATATACCCAGCTAGTTCTTTTCATACATAGCATACTAATAAGCTATGAATCAACAGATCTCATTTAAATCAAATTGCAAATGATCAGTGGCACCACATTTGTTTTATATTCAGCATTCAATACAATTAATGCATTTTTCAGTCATTTGTAATACTTCCACAGTTTTGCATGTGTCATAACAATAGTTTTGTTGGGTTTGTTTTCTTTTTAACCATTGCACTTAATTATTTTTAGCTAGATAAAATGCTAGCCCTGCAGCTTGCTACATGTCTATAACTAGGTAAGCTAACAGGTGACTACTTACCACATGGAAGGAAAATAGTTTGGAGGAGTTTGATCATTATGCATAAATATAGCTATTTTTCCTTTTGTGGGGTTTATTAAAACATTTCAAAGTTGCAGTAAAGTCCATTTAAGAATACAAAATTCACTAAAATATTTACAATACTAGTTAAGTCAAACACCATTGTCTATGCGGTGTGAGACACGATAGACACAAGCTGCTGTGATGAATTGTTTGAAACATTTTAGATTAATCTCATGCTTTTTTTTTTTTTTAAACATTATCTCCTTTCCTTGAGATACTCTAAGCAATTTTTTTTTTTATCATTCCTGTTAATTTCGATAATCCTGAGGATTTAGAGCCAAAGGAGCAGATAAAAAGAAAACCCCAAATTTCTTCAAACTCACATTTCAATAACCAGCAGACATGTATGAATGAACCTAAAGCTTTTCAATAAATGTTTGTAAATTTTCTAAACCATTAAAATAGAAACTTCTGAAGACTCTTTCTAAAGATTGGCAAAGTCTGCTCCTTGAGGGGCTGGCACAGAGTTTGAGAAATACCCCAGCTTAGCCTTCATTCCTCACTATCAAGTTTTTGCAGGATGACATGTATAATCAACACAAAAAATAAACAGACCTGTCTGGACTGTCCCTTACTATATGTCATCTTTATTTGGAAAAGTAAAGGGATCAAGAAAAAAAAGAGAAGATATAATACTGAAGTTGGAACCCTAAGAATGAAAAATAGCAGAAAATACCCTGAGAAATCCTCTCAAAAGTACCTGCATCCTAAAAGAYGCCACAGTGGATGTTAGTCCAGAAGGAAAGAGTGAATGGGGTTTTACACGAAGAAGTGAGTGCAGAGCTACAGCTTCTGACAGAGACATTCCTTGTTTGTGAGAAACCAATGTAAAATTTGTAAGGTACTACACAGTCAGAAACAATTAGCCGTATCATTTCCAGTAGGACTATATTTGGGATGTTCCAGTACGGCAATTAATTTACACCTGTGTGCACGGAGAAGCAGGGTGTCTACCTTCAGAGGCCTCATGGAGCACAGGTCCACTCTGTCCCCAGAGAAGGGAGGGCTGTGTGCCGAGCACACAGGATCCACAGACACATTGAGGCTGTCGGGTCCTGGGCACATCTCCCCCACTCCTGGGCGTTGGGCTCCCTGGGCACAGGACCAACTTAGAAATTTTTTTTTCTAACAGATAATAACATGGATAATTTGTACTAGATCTCCTTGGCTTATCTATCTAGAAGTATAAATTAGTTAAAAAGGATTGATAAGACTATGACATATTCATGGAGGAAGTAAAGATAATTGGCCATAATGGCTGTAACATTTGGTTTCTACTTGGCAAAGAACAGACAGTGCTGTCATCAGACAACTGGCCACAGATGGACATCTTATTTGTGAAAGAAAACACAGTGGTGGGTGGACAAAACAACACTTGTTGGATAAGGGACTCTCCGGATAAGGCACTCTCTTTTCAGTGGCAGGGAGGCTTTGGTTCAAATACCTCCCCTAAATTACAAAGAAGTTAGATTTTTAACTGTCTCCTGTGGTCTGAACAATTGCCCTAACCATTGGTTTGGGGGACTTGAGGGGGAAGTAAATCTACCTTCTTTTAGCTTTTGATTGACAAATAAGTCTTCCTTTAAAACACAAGTTTTGTTTCTACATTTTCTATGACTTAAAAATCACCCAAAAATGGAGCTGATTTAATTTTAAAGCAAATTAAGTATGTCTTGATTCAAACCAAGTACTTTGCTTCAGTGAAAACTATAGAAAAAGTTTGATTTTGAGTTGGTGGAAACCTAGTAATTTATCTATTGTTCAATTTCTTGGTGTTGCCACTGAATTGAGAACACATATGCCTTCTTTACCCTCCCTAATGTTTTGAGAAGCCTGAAATTAGAATCTAACCTTGATCAACACTAGATAATAGTTCCTCAAGACTATAGCACGCCAGCCACATATTCTCCTGTTCTTTTCCTTTCAGTGCAAACAAAGCAAAGCACGGTAATTTTCTATCCTAAAATGTATGTGTAGCTAAGAAAAACTTGAGCAGAGAACTCTTGTTACTGTCTCTAGGAATCACTGATTGAAGCAAAAATCGGAAAAAGTAAATAGGAAAAAGAAGCAGCCATTATTAATAGCATGCTTTGTACCTTTAAAAACATACAAACCTTTTAAGAACCTTATATTTTTCCTTTTTTATCTTCTTGGATGAAAGGCACCCCCTGTTACTACGCTTGCCCTATTTTGAAGCACATAAAAGGTGTGGCTCTTGGACAGATTAGGCATCTATAGCTCACAAATCCCAGAGTGTATGGACACAGTAACTGTCTGCAACCAGAATTCTCCTTTCCCTTTGAAATTATCTTCCGAACTAGATTATGTTTATTCACTGCCAGGAGTTACACCTTTTTTTTCTTTCTTTCTTTTCTTTTTTTAACGGCACAGTGAAAAAACGATATAGCAATTTAAATATAATGGTCAACTGCAATATTGATCTCCAAAAAAGATGAAATATTTTTATCAGAGATTATTGGCAGCAAGAGGTGATGAAGGAAAAGGAACAGTGAAGGTAATACTAGCAAGAGGCTAGCAATCAGAATACTGCCAGTTTCAGAAATTACTTCATTATTATTGGTTAGGGTTATTTTTTAGAAGATATGCCTGCTTCTAAGGATTACTTTCATTGGCTTTTATGAGGGTCGGTCTAAGATAATGAAGAGCTTTTTCCTTTGCACATTCTTTGTTAGCATATTGTAGATGACATAACAAAGAAAAGTGTCTTGGCCGAGAAAGCGTTCACGTCTTACATCTTAATCTAAATTTCTAATAGGAGGTTATTCATGGTAGATACTGATCTTGAGGTGAAATTCTTTTAGTGGCATGGACTTTAATAGAAGGAGAGCTGTATTGTGTAGTAGTTGTTCATAGCGCTTCCAGTTTTATCTTTTGCAGAAGTATAGCTGGTTCCATAATTTCATCTGAATTTCATGAAATATATATATGTACTTCTTATGCTGCTGTTGCGGTTTAACCTGGCAGGCAGCCAAACACCGCACAGCCGCTCGCTCACTCCCCACCCCCACAGTGGGATGGCGGAGAGAATCGGAAAAAAAAAAGTAAAATTTGTGGATTGAGATAAAGACAGTTTAATAGAACAGAAAAGGAAGGGACGAAAATAATAATAATAATAACAATAATAATAATAATAAAAAATAGAATATACAAAATGAGTGATGCACAATGCAATTGCTCACCACCTGCCGACTGATGCCCAGCCCGTCCCCAAGCAGCGATTGCCCCTCCCCGACCAACCCCCAGTTTATGTACTGAGCATGATGTCATATGGTATGGAATACCCTGCTGGCCAGTTGCGTTAGCTGTCCTGGCTATGCGACCTCCCAGCTTCTTGTGCACCTGGCAGAGCATGGGAAGCTGAAGAGTCCTTGACTAGTGTAAGCACTACTTAGCAACAACTAAACCATCAGTGTGTTATCAACATTATTCTCATACTAAATCCAAAACACAGCACTATACCAGCTACTAGGAAGAAAATTAACTCTGTCCCAGCCGAAACCAGGACAACTGCATACAGCTGGTTGGTTCATGAGATAAAACTCATAAGAAGTACAATTTTTTCCATTTGGCCTTTTCTTAGAGTGGCAATAATACACAGATTAAGACAAAAGGAGCACTAACAATGCCAATCAGAAGCAGCATTAATACCAGCAACACCCTTATACACTGTTTTATCAAAGATTTATGCGAGAACATTTTCTCTTGCAGGATTAACAGTTGTTGGTTTTCTTTAATTACAGAATAACTTGATCTGAAAGTCCCCACGCATGCATCTCTCTCTAACCCTTCTTAACTACTATAGCATTTGGGGTTTTTTTTGTATCACAACAGACATTTCTTGATAARGCAAAGTTACTTTTCTTTCCATATCCATATCTGGAGCCAGAATCATAACATTCATGCAATAGTTTTGGAGTTATTAAGTTTGTTCTGTAGACTTGTTGCATGAGGGAGACAAAAATGAAACAAAAAAAAMCCCACCCAAAACAAGCACAAGCACAGCCCTGGTTGATATGAAAAGTTGTGATAATTCAGGTAACCATATCTAGGCAAGATCCGTAAAAGAACACAGAAAGCTAAGTATCACCAAACTGTCTTTGCAGATTCTTCTTTTAAAGAAACAGAAATTTTCAACCACTTACTACCAATAGGAAATACCACTACCTATCAAAAAGTTCCCAGGAATCTGTCTGTTTCAAGGCATGACCAAAACTGCCTAGTTTGATTGCTGCACACAAACTGGGCATTCCTCTTATACTAAACATCCAGAGGATTTTTCAGAGAAAAAATGATAATCACACATGTACATTTTCCCATGGAGTGGGAAGTGGCAGTGACAATTGCAGTGCTTTATAATTGCATTACCATGGATTCAGATGGCTCCTCCAACTTGTGCATTTGGCAAGAATTAAACCATGAAGTGTGATCCTTCCCAAGTATTCTTTGACCTAATGAATATTTATTCATATCCTAGAAAACAAAATAATTTTAAGTTATAGCACTGATCCACCAAAAACTTTGCACTCTGACAGAGCATTCACCTTGGAGGAAAAAGCAGTCTAAAATTCTCTCAGAAAGAAAATTTAACCCAGCTCTGCCCACTTGGGTGACTACTCTTACAGTTGTATTACTGCATCAAAGGAGACAGGAGCATTGCCTTTCATTTCTACATGATTCTAATAGAAATTCTGAAGCTTGCTTACTTGTCTAACTGACAGAGCAGATAACCCATGCAGAGTTGCAGGCCAAAAGGCTAAACACCTATGTCGTGAGAAGAGGAGGTTCTCTAAGCTTACTCCCCTTCTCATCATTTCTTATTGGCTACAGATATGGACAGGATCCATATTTTCTTAGAAGCAGTTTGTATATATTTCTTTTATAATGACAACCTTCTACAAGGAATGCGTCAGATAAAACCCTCTACAAGAAGGAAGTGGTCCTTCCCTTGGGACATAGACTTGAAAGATAGGACTGCATGAAACAGACACAGAAGAGATTGTCATAGCGAGACACTGAGGAGCAGGGAATAGGCAGCTAGGTCTCAAAGGAGACTGAGGCTATGTAGGAACGAAAAGGAGCAGCATAAGGCTTATTGTAAACTTGAAAGCTACTGAGCATACTGAAACCTTCCTGCAAGGGTTTCAGGAGAAAGGATAGATTTTCTCACATGAACTGTTTATATTTCTATTCTCTCTCACCCAGTGAGTGATTTTTCTAGCCTTAAAAAGTTGTCTTGTTTACATTCCGCTAAAAACTGGCTTTTTTCTAAAACTTTTTTTTTTTTTTTTAAATCTACTTTGGGGAATGCAGAAGCCTAGAGAAATGCAACTCCATGCTCTGGCTGACACAGGCTCCTATCAGACATATCTGTGATAGCTCCTCACCTAGAATACTGTGATTTTCACTTCCATTCTTATTTTCATGTATTTTTTAGAAGGTCTTGACACCTCATTTGAGGTTGTGGATTTCTCTAGGCAAGAAAGAGAAAATAGGGGATAAATACACTGCTAGCACACAGCTACTGTGGTTTGACTTAAATGAGGCTTAACTCATAGAGGGAGCAGCCATTGGCAAGGAAGCTGTATTTTATGGTAGAAAGGTAGGAAAACATGCCACAAATGGAGCAGATACTGATGTTCCTCTGAGTGCTTTGGTTAATGGACATGATTTGCCACTTTTGTTTCTGTTATGTAGCTTCTGATATGACAAAAATTCCTGTTGGCTTTGGGGGCATTTTGTGCATTAAATGTTACTCAACATAAGCCTGTAAAACGAATGCCCAACTTCCAGAATACCATTAATATTTAATAAAATGGATGCCAGATTCTGTCTGATGTTGTTCAGATGTATAATGGGCAAAAATCCTTCCACTCTTACTATACCTATATAAAATCCACTGAAAGCTGCAGCACCTGGCATATGCAATCAATTAACTCATTTAAAAAATTGGGGAGGCAACAGTAACATTGATTTTTTTACTAGCAAATTTAAGCTTTGTGTTGCCACAGTTACAGTACTATCAGTCCTGAGCTACCTGCTACTGCTATATTATTCACACAGAGGTTTATTTTGCACCTTCCTTAACCATGCAAAACTGCAATGTAGTTACACAGAGACATTCTGGGATCCTTTTTGTTGGCTAGGCTAGAATTTTAGGTCAAAATCACAAATCTGTAACATTTAGCAGATCATTGTCAAGCTGAAACCGTTCCTACTGCTGTATCTTAACTAGGAGGAAAAAAAAAAAAAAGGGAAAAAAAAAAAAAAAAGCTCCCCAAATCCCACCTAGTTAATTTTAAGATCCAGCTCAATGACTCATAAAAGGGTTAGTACAATGTTGTTGCCTGTGATAGCACAATACTGAATTTGATGACCCTGGAGGTCTCTTACAGTCCTATGATCTGATAGAATGAAAAGAGCTGATAAGGAATCAAAAATGTATACATCAGGGAGATCTGGCTTCTAAATGTTATATGGTTTTCAGACAAAGAATTATAGCGTATACTTAATGGAAATGACTGAAAATCCTCTTTGGGATTTTCCATAAATGCCAGAAGAGAAAAGAGAGATTTGTTTATATAAGTTTTAATGTTGTTTCAGGCTCAAAATTCAGAGAAAAAAGAGAGAAAGAGACATGGGAGTGGAGAGAGAGAGAAGAAGAAAGAAAATAAAAAAGAATTTCCAAAATGAACCCCTTTGATTGCACAAGTTCAATGACTTTTTAAAAAAAACTTTTTGATTATTTTTTAACTAAGTCTGCACTGCAGAAAAAAAATGGAAGAGAAATACATAAATCTCAGTTCCGTGAGAGAGTCCTTGTTCAGCTGGAAGAAAAAATCTTTACTTTAAAGCAAAATAATATTCCCCTTGGAGACATAGCTGAGATTTTACCCTTCTCAGATTCACACGATGGACACATCAGTTACACTGCTCCAAAATGATCACATCATCAAATCTTTTAAAGGTATATATATATGCCTGATGCTGTATTGTCTTGCACCTGTTTTGGTTAATCTACACATTGCCAACTGGCTAAAAAAACTAACATGAGAATAACACTCATGCAGAGGCTACTTATTGCATTTAGCTTGGCCACATGAAAATGACCATACAGGACTTATTCCAAGTATTTCAGAACTTCTTAACTTATTGATATCTCAGGTACTCACCCTCAGGCCTTTGTCTCAGGCATTTATACTTCATGCAAACTGTGACCAAATAAAAATTATAGCATTTTGCAGCCAGTTCATATTCAGTGGCCCGTGCAATTAATTACTGGAATCGGGCAAGTTGACTTACAGAGGAAACAAATCTGCCATTGGACACATAATCAATCATTTTCATGTTCAATTATTGGATCAGCAGTTGCAATTGTAATAATTACAAGGGGAACATAGCATATATACATCCTGAGTTTTGCATCTCAGGCTTCCAGAAAGCTTAGCAGAAGTTACCAATTAAAGCAGAGAATGTTTGTTTATCCCTTTCCCTTACTCTCAGCACACAATACTTAGTAACATAAATTTTATGCTGCTAACTGCATGAAGATGTAGTTAGGGGGAATTGAACACATAAAAACACTGTCAGATAACATTAGAAGTCCTGTCTCTATTAAGTGTTATAAATAGATCTTCCTGATACAGACAAGTACGCACACTACTATCTGTCTCTTCAGCCACAGCTTCAGTCTCTTCTTCCACTATGTCAAAACAGCCTTCAGTGTAGGACTTGTAAACGTAGCTCAGAACTGTCTTTCATTACATATAGGCCATATAAGTTTTTAGCCTCTACTACATGGATTTTTTGTTATGGTGAGCTTTGCAAAGATCTTCTAAAATTCACTCAATTTTTCCTAGAGAGCAGAAGGGGTTACTGTTAAGGGAAACAATCATTGCTATCACCAAGATTTACATTTTCTTGTGAAATTGTATACTAAAGAATTGAATGGGTATGGACAGCTGATTTTTCATGCTGTCTAAGGCTATATGATATTTTTATGTTCATATAGAAATTCAGAGAATGTTCAAAAACACCATCCAGACTGCAGTCAACAGGAGATATCAGAACAACATTGAAAGTAGATATTTCAAGGTTTATTCTCACATTTAGAAGATTTCGAGAAGTACAGATCAGAGTTAGGGACTGCATTTTATTTCTCAGAGTTTCTTACAATACAGAATAAATGCAGTAGAAATGGGACTGACATGAATTTCTGCATGTGTGGTTCTTACTGGACTTTGCTTTCAGTTATTTTTTTACCATTTTTTTAACAGAAACTTGGAATTTCAACACATGAAATGTTACAGAAAAATATTTTCATGAAAATGATTTTTTTAGATAGGCAAATTTGGAGGTAATGTATTCTGTTTAAGCAGATGATCTAAGGTTTTCAGTTTAAAAATAATTTATATTTCTATTGATCTTTCTAACTTGTGTTTGCACTAATAGTTTATTACAATGATTTTGTAACCAGCTTCAGTTGATTACTTGAAACTTTTTTTCCACGAAAGCGAGTGCATAACACTTTATAAATGACATCACAAACTTAATACACTTTGCATTTTTTGCTTTAAAGAGGTAAGTGAGGCTCAATGCAGATTATTTTTCTCTTACAAATAGGGTTTAAGGTCATATTCATTATAAATTTGTTTTTTTATTCAGCAAATTTAAATTGCTGGAGACAGGAGAAGCAACAGATATTTTTTTTTTCACAACTGACTATTGCTCACATCTTACGAAGATAGAATGGAAAACACAAAGTACTACAAAAGTTTTGCATGTTGGTCTTGTAACAGCGGACATTCTCCTTGCATTAGTATGAATGACTACACAAAATGCAGGGCAAGAGAGAATTTAAATCCTTGTCTGGACAGGTCAATTACCCATGAAAAATCCCATCAAAACAGTCTGTGAGAGTGGTCTTAGGACTAAGCACCTTAGAGAGGACTAAGCGCTAATGATAGAAAAAGAATGGTTAAGCATATGCAGAAGGATTAAGATGCAAACAGTGACAATAAAGACAGAAAGACGCATTGAGTGAGTGGAAGGAAATGGAAAGGACTAGCAATAACAGGAGAGGTTGGCAGAGAAGATGAAAATAGGGTGAATATGGAGAAAAATATGACAAAGAGCCAGCATCTCTCTGGGGTCACAAGTAAAAAGTATCAGACAGACCATGAGCTATTAGACTGAGAGGGAAAGACTGAAAGAGGCCTAAAGTATAAAAATAGCTAGGGAGAAATACTGTCAAAGTTTTGGGTCTTATTTCAAGATAAGTCTTTTCCTGAACTCAGTCATGTTGGAAAGAAACTGTGATTTCATGCAATTAACTTCAAATCCAAAATTATACATTACCCAACTGAATGGCCTTAACAAAAAAGGAGAATTTTCAACCGAATAACGTAATGCTTTCAAATGGTAAAAATACTCACCTGCTATTAAGATGTCAACATATTTATGTTTCTCAGCCAGAAGTTCTAGACAGAGATCCAAGACTGTATTTCAGATCTCTGTTCACAGTAGTCCTACATTAGGGTGAGGTTGTTTGAAAACTGGCTGAATGGCTGGGCCCAGAGGGTGGCAATCAGTGGCACAAAATTTAGTTGGAGGCCAGTAACTAGTGGTGTACCACAGGGGTCTATACTGGATCCAGTCCTGTTTAACATCTTCATTAATGATCTGGATGATGGGGCAGAGTGTACCCTCAGCAAGTTTGCTGATGACACAAAACTGGAAGGCGTGACTGATACACCAGAGGGTCATGCTGCCATCCAGAGGGACCTCAACAGGCTGGAGAAATGAGCCGACAGGAACATCATGAAGTTCAACAAGGAGGAGTGCAAAATCTTGCACCTGGGGAGGAACAGCCCCATGCACCAATATATGTTGGGGGCCACCCAGCTGCAAAGCAGCTTGGCAGAAAAGGGCTCATTCAATATAAAACAAGATTCATTTCAATAGAGCTTAGTGATGTGCCATGTAAGAAGACTGAAGAAAAAACAATTCAAATTAAACATCAGGATCTAGTAGTTTCATTTCAGTCCCTTACATTGACCAACATTTAAATGGTGTTTTAAAAAGAAAGACCATAGAAAAAGAAAAAAGTGCATCTATGTTCCTGTGTAATACAGCGTTTATACAAAAAAAGCAGCCACATACGGATTGATATCAGCAAGTTTAAATAGCAATAAAACCACTGTTACTGGCTGTTTGATTGTTATAAATAGAAGGTTATAATAATCCAGATTTGTTACAATGAAGCTGGGTAGTCTCTTCTTATACAAAGGCCTTGCATGACGTAATGAATAAGGAGGTTTACATGTTAGTTATAAACGAGAAAAGATAAGCTGTATCAAAGGAAATATATTATGACAAAAAGCTTTTCCTTACTGTTTGTTTGTTGGGTTTTTTTAAGACTCCACAATCAAACTGCTCAGTTTATAGAGCAGCATCTTCAACAAGAGTTAGATAGTGAAATACTGTTGAAACCAAGATACCTATTCTCCATTGCTTTAATTTCTATCCTATTAAAAATAAGGTGACAACATACATAGGCCTTCAGCAAATCTTGAATTGGTCACTTTCTAATACTTTTTAAATGGATTAAAATCTTGCCTTAATGCATGTCAATAATTGCAAATCTATTTTTTCTTTATATAAATATAACACAAAATTGCTGAGGGCCGTTTTGGAGCACTGTGTAATTCTGGTCTCTGTGCTGTAAAAAAATGACATCATTATGGTAGAGACAAAAGCAATGAAAGTGCTGAAAGGTTTAGAAAACATCACCTATGAAGAGAGGTTAAGAGCACTGCACTTGTACAGCCTACAGAGAAGACCAGCAAGAGGTGATAAAATAAATATCTGTAAGTACCTTCCAGGAATTACCAAAAAGAAAAAAAGAGCACTTTTAGTTTAATTTGTCATTGTAGGTAAAAGAAGAAGTACTGGCCTGAAATTAAGAAAATGGAGGCCAAAAAGTAAAAAAGCACTATATAACAGTGAGGTCAATTAGATAATGGAATAATCTGCCAAAACACCTATTATCATCGAAAACATTCAAGGCATACCACAGAGAGAAATCGTGGGAAAACTTATAAAAAAAATTGTAAGTGCAATCCTACTGTTATACGAAGATGGGTCAGATGACCCAACAGGTCATTCCGAACCCTAATATCTATGACTTAAAGATAATACAAGACGATAAATAACCAGCAGTGCACACTGGTAGGATTTATTTGCCCTTCATAAGAAATACTTTTATATGTAAGTTGCAGGTTTTTAAAAGAAAATGGTTACCATAAATTTGGAGTCATTTCCCCCATATCAATACCCTCAGGGTTTGGGATACTCTGTAGAATTTTTTTTCTTTTTAAATCTAAATAAATGTCTCAAAAATATATTTATAGTGATTAGCTAGTGACATACACAGATTAATAAATTGTTTAGGCTGAAGTTGTTTAAAAGTGCCATAGCATCAAATATTCTTGCAAGTTTTAAGAGGTTTAATGTTGTGCAAAATGATCTATTAGCTCCATGTTCAAGCCTATATTGCTTTTAATCTGAACTCAAGCAATTTTTCAGTTTGATGTACAATACCATTAAGTACTTAAAAATCCTCATTTAATAAAGTTTACATATTAATATTCTGAGAACAATGTCTCCCTAAAGCATGAGGACTTTGCCATTAATTTTAGCATCTTTATTTCTTTTCTTTTGTTTTTTTCTTCCTTCTTTTTGAACCTTTCTCAGACTATCAAACCAAGAAACCTTTCTCTATTTTCAGAAAGCATGTTGAAAGACAGCTTGATGGGGTTAAAGGCAACTTATTTTAAAAGTCATGTAAGTGTGTATTTATTAATGGGAGATCTATGTTCTTTCAATGCATAATCTGAATAAAAGAATTAGTGGCATGCTCCTTCAGTATTCTGAAGAGAAATTTAAATTATGCCTCAACTTTAGTTACTTGGAATACAATGGTGAAAAATACCACCACCACCATCACCACTACCACCACCAAAAAAAACCCTCATTTAATTAAATTCACACAAAATGCAGAACACGACATGCAAAAAGGCCCCTGTGACACGTTAGATCATAATTCAATATTATGTTTTCCTTGTCTGCTGATCATTAAATATAATGACAGTAGCATACACTCACCATGAAGAAGTCATGAGTTCAACTCATAAAATCGAAAAGAAAAAAAACCACAACTTGAATTTTATAAAAGGTCTGTTATAAGTTCTTTTTTGTTCAAAATTTTCAGCACTTTGAGAGATCAGTTTTCAGCATTTTTGTGCAACCCTGAGAGGTTCAAAGGTTTTTGGAAGAAATATGGAAGTTAAGAAATTTCTGTGCATCAGATGAATACAAAACTATGGGCAGTTTTCAGCTGACATTTTCTTAAAAAATTGCTAATCTCACCTCTTCAATACTAGGTGGGATGTTTGACAATCTCATTCCTTTGAGATTGCCTCAGAACCTTATTTTAATTTAATAAAAATATTTAAAATCTATTCTAAGCAGAAGATATTTGGGACTACAGAATAAGAAAAAAAACCTTAATTAAAAAAAACAATGAAACAACAGACATTATACATGAAACATAATCTAGTCCTTGGAGATCACCAGTAATTTTTTTCCTTTAAATAATAGCATAACAGAACCAGTATGCTTTATTTATGTGTCTTTATAAGAATTTCAGTTGCAATTGAGATATTACACAGCACACTTTCTGAGAATTTCCCCTGCCCCCACCTCATGAAGAAAAAAAATGCCAGTTGCATAATAAATTTAGGTCCAGTTATGTTCTCATGATATGTTTTTGTAAAATAAATTGATACCAATAGATGTATACTTAAAAAACACCAGGCACTCATCATTTTAGATGATACACAGAACAGCTTGATGTGATGAGCTGACAGAGAATGTACAATAGTTCTTTCTCTCATAGTATATCCATTTATTTTATACTGGTGAGTATTCTGCTAGATGATAGTTCAATCATTTTCAAGATGAATGTGTTAGAGAAGGGATGCTTTATAAAGGTCCTCACAGACTTTTTCTACAAGTGTCTCTGGCAATCCAAAGCAAAAACAGACAAGCAAATAAACAAACAAACAAAAAAACTCTCACAAAGGCAGAATATAATAAATTGAGCCAGGAAAAGAGGTATCAATGTAAGAATTTATGTCAACAAAACTAGAAGAAAGCATGGCGTAACAATAATGAAGGATCTGAATGGAAAACTTACCTGGTGACCAGATCTTACAATTTCCAGTTCCAGCAATACCTGTCTTGATTTTAGTGCTGCTATTCAGGATTTAAACTTGTGTCAGAGACCAAAACTTAGGCCACAACAAACTTCACATTCTGGAAAAATTCACTGTTTAGAGAAATTCCTGTTTTGTGTGGCAGAGCTGAGGAATAGGATTGACTCCTTCTTGAGCCCATGAACAAGGTGCAAGGAAACAGTGAAGCTTCTTCAGAGCTAACACAGCAATTCAGTCTGTATATTGACTTCCTTCACTTTGCACCATAAGTTCATGTACTTTGGATTCACAGCTTCTACATAATTCTCTCTCCTGGTTTAGGTTGGGATAGAGTTAATTTTCTTCCTATTAACTGGTATAGTGCTGTGTTTTGGATTTAGTATGAGAATAATGTTGATAACACACTGATGTCTTAGTTGTTGCTAAGTAATGTTTACACTAGTCAAGGACTTCTCAGCTTCCCATGCTCTGCCAGGTGCACAAGAAGCTGGGAGGGAGCATAGCCAGGACAGCTGACCCAACTGGCCAACAGGGTATTCCATACCATGTGACATCATGCTCAGTACATAAACTGGGGGTTTGTGGAGGAGGGGGATCACTGCTTGGGCATCAGTCGGTGGGTCGTGAGCAATTGCATTGTGCATCACTCATTTTGTATATTCTATCGTTGTTGTTGTTGTTGTTGTTGTTGTTGTTATCATCATCACTATTTTCCCTTCCTTTTCTGTACCATTAAACTGTCTTTATCTCAATCCATGAATTTTACTTTTTTTTTCCCCAATTCTCTCCCCCATCCCACTGCGGGGGTGGGGAGTGAGTGAGCAGCTGTGTGGTGTTTGGCTGCCTGCTGGGTTAAACCACAACAGTCCTTTTTGGTGCCTAACGTGGGGCTCGAAGCGTTGAGATAACGACACATCTGACCCGAGTGGGTTAAAACAAATTTGTTATAAGCATTCATTATATCAGTTTAGTAGTCACTGGTCACAATGTTGGTTTATTTGCTCTCAGAGTTGTTGGATCTGTTCTCAGAGTTGTGTTATGTAACACCTTCCTTGCTGTATATACTGTTTATCAGTATTTATGTGCTATTTATCACCTCTGGGAGATGGATTAAGGTTATTGCTTTGCTATACTGTGTAACACTGGCTTATGGTATGATAAACTTACCGGTCAGATTGTACTCAGCGCTGGTGTCATTGCTGTGCTTTGGGAGCTATCTCTTGGAAACTTTTTACCTCTTCTCCTCGGAGAGCCAATTTACAGGGGAGACACCTTCCTTCACCTTCCCTTCTCTTCCAGGCTCCAGATTACAATAGCTCTTGAGGATTTTTAATATCCTTGGGATGTTCAAACCAGCATGTTCCTATTTCTGTCTCCTGAATGTGTTTCAGGCCTTGTTTAAGGTTAAACAACTATTTAAGAATACCACCCAGAGATCTGCCCCGAGGCTGGATAGTTGTGAGTGGCAGGGTGTGTGGGACAGTATGGGAAAGTACCTAGGACAGTGGGCACCTCCAATGTTTTGGAACTTCACCCTGGAACAAGTGCAGGATCCTGAAAAATTGGTAGAAAATTTGGAAAAAGTATGCTGTCACCCTGGCAATTCTAGAGAGACACAGATCACTGCAACGTGCTGGGGCCTGGCCCATGCCTACCAAGCCCTGTTCAACACTATTCAGAACCCTCAAGGGGAAGAGAAGGTCTCCACATCTGACGACAAAACAACAGGCACTGCAGCTACTCCAACCCCGGTGACAGGCACTGCAGCTGAACCAGAGGACCAACCCGTGCTGGTATCAGTCGCCCCTATACATAAGAAGAAATCTTGGAAGCAAAAGTTAGCTTGTTTAGAAAGGGAAGATGGAAAAGCAGGGCCATCACGAGGAGGGGAGGAGGAAGAGGAAGAACTCGTAAACAAGACGGAAACCACCAGACGTCTATCCCTGAATGAGTTGCGAGATATGCGAAAAGATTTCAGCCCTCGTCCAGGCGAGCACATCGTCACCTGGCTGCTCCGATGCTGGGATAATGGGGCCRGTGGCCTGGAAMTAGAGGGTAGGGAAGCCAAGCAGCTGGGATCTCTTTCTAGGGAAGGGGGCATTGACAAAGCGATTGGGCAAGGGGCACAAGCCCTCAGCCTCTGGAGGCAACTCCTGTCAGGCGTGAAGGAAAGGTATCCCTTCAAGGAAGATGTTATATATCGCCTAGGCAAATGGACCACCATGGAGAGAGGTATCCAGTACCTGAGGGAATTAGCCATGCTGGAGGTGGTTTATAGTGACCTGGATGACAAGCAACTATCCAAAGATCCAGATGAAGTCCAGTGCAGGCGACCCATGTGGCAGAAGTTTGTATGGAGCGCACCAGCGTCGTATGCCAACTCATTGGCAATGCTGTCCTGGAAAGABGAAGAAGCACCAACGGTGGATGAAGCAGTTGGCAAGCTGCAGGAATATGAAGAAAGTGCCTCTTCCTCCCTTGTCTCGGCTGTGGAGAAGCTGTCTCGGGAGGTCCAGCAACTCAAAGAGGATATGTCCTACTCCCCAGCTGTATGGACCAGTATCTCAGCCATTAGGAGTAAACGTCCGTCTGCTCAAGAGAGAAGATATTGTGGATACACACCCCAGGGCACCCTGTGGTTTTACCTGCGTGACCACAGAGAGGACATGTGGGATGGAAAACCTACCTCGACCATAGAGGCACGGGTACGTGAGCTGCAAGGAAAAACAATCACACAAGGGGGTTCTCCCAGGAAAATTGCTGCTCCAGTTTCCAGAAAACACCTGTCTCATGACAGTCCACTTCCCAGTGAACAGTTCCCCAGACAGAGTAGAAGGGCTGATCTTACTTTGGATTGCAATGAAGAAATTCTTGGCTCATGTTTACAAGACGTGAGTAACGAATACTATGACCAGAACTAGAGGGGCCCTGCCTCCAGCCAGGTGGAGGAAAGGGACAACCGGGTTTACTGGACTCTGTGGATTCGGTGGCCTGGCACATCAGACCCACAGGAGTATAAGGCTCTCGTAGACGCTGGTGCACAGTGTACCCTGATGCCATCAAGCTATGAAGGGGCAGAACCCATTTGTATTTCTGGAGTGACAGGGGGATCCCAAGAGCTGACTGTGTTGGAGGCTGAAGTGAGCCTAACTGGGAAKGAGTGGCAAAAGCACCCCATTGTGACTGGCCCAGAGGCTCCGTGCATCCTTGGCATAGACTACCTCAGGAGAGGGTATTTCAAGGACCCAAAAGGGTACCGGTGGGCTTTTGGTGTAGCTGCCTTGGAGAYGGAGGAAATTAAACAGCTGTCCACCTTACCTGGTCTCTCGGAGGACCCTTCCATTGTGGGACTGCTGAGGGTCGAAGAACAACAGGAGCCGATCACTACCGCAACGGTGCACCGGCGGCAATATCGCACCAACGGAGACTCCCTGATTCCCATCCATAAGCTGATTCATCGACTGGAGAGCCAAGGAGTGTGCAAGCGGCTGTGTGGTGTGTGGTTGCTGGCGGGGGTTAAACCACGACATTCTCTAAGCATGTTTTACTGTTGTATTAACTAATAATATTGATTCACATTTTAAAAAAAAATCTGTATTCCAGAGTGCATTTTCCATCTGAGAATTTGTCCACAGTGCTTAGATGTTTGGACCAACTGGTCTTAATTATAGAATTCTTATTGCATTCATACAGAGGCAGAATTTAATCCTTTTTTAATTCACTGGGCTAACAGTTCTTTATATAAGAAAGTAAGTTCAGGAAGGAAAAGGCTTTTCTGAAAAAAATAATTTACATTGTTATTTCATACTAGTCTAAATAGATTCAGTAGTTCATCATCCGTATATACATATAAGAAAAGTGAGGCAGGGAGAGATGAAGTGACATACTTAAATTAATAAAGCAGCAAACTAGGTTAGTATTGAGCTATTTTCTTGTAAGAATGTGGCTTTGTTCCCCTTCACTTTGCATTGCTTAAGTGAGAGCATGAGGGTCTATTTTGCCTTGCAGATTTGAGAAAACATATCCATTTCCTTAAAATGCAATTTCTGTCACTGTACTATTGCTCTCATTTCTAGTTCATGCACTGATTGCTTTATCTCACCGAGTGTTGATAAAAAGGCACCACAAATACCTATTTTGGAGAAAAAGGTACTTTCATTGTTTGCTGTGGAGAATGGAAAATATGTTTGAATGTGTGTCTCAAACATGTACACACGTGTGTATTTTAGCCATCTGTCCCTGCATTCCTTAGTATTTTATCCTGCATTACTGCTAGGAGTTAAGCGAAAGGAAACTGTTAAGGAATAATGCAATGTTAAATTAAATAAACACTGACTAGGTTCCTTAGGAAACAACAGTAATGTTTCTGGTTTAGGATATCTCTAGCTGCCTCCAACTAGTTAGTGGAAGGATGCCTGGAGTGCTGGTTGGCAAATGCTGATACTGAACCTACAAAAAGAACAAATAGTCTGTTTTTCTCTACTTGTAGGTAGAGGTTGATACACCAGAGAGAGTGAAATTATGCTGAGGTAAGGAAATATGTAGCAAGATGTCTGGCTGTGCTAACTTATTTTCCTTGATAATGTGTTGTGGGTTGTTTTGTTTTTTTTCTCCCCCAGTAATTACATTCAATTTTGTATTAAAGACTGTTCCAGAGTCATCTTAATCAGGTCCTCAAAGTGGAAGGGCTAACAAATACTGGATTGATATGGATGGGAAATAGGGAGGCTGGAGCCCAGAGAATCAATCGATTTGTTGGAGAGTCCTCTACCTAGAGAAGTGCTGTTTGCCAGGTCTTGTATTCTAGAGGTGTATTCCAAAAGCATTTTAAAGAGGTTATATGGCATTGACCTGCTAAACATGCTATTTATAGGAATAAAAATATATTAAAACACAATTAAAAATTAAAATGGAGGCTTTCCTTCATGAAAAGACATTGAAACAAGCTAACATAAAATAGCAATGCTGAAGTATAATCCCTGCTACGCTCGCGTATTTGTCTTTTGTCTATACAGCCACTTACTATGAGTAGCTTTATGAAACAGAAGACAGGAGGAGGGAACTGACAATTACTGTAAGTCGCTTGCCAATTATAAGCCTCCAGGAACTATATGATGCTATTGAAGCCCTCTGCAGTTTCTACACAAACTAACAGAGACTGTTTTCCTACCCAACAGCTTTCTTACCTGACTAATCGTAGCTTCTGAATTACAGAAAGGCGAAGAGGTCAAAATCTGTCTTTGCTCACACAAAGTTAATGTCAGTGAACTCCATTAAATGAATAGGGATGTTTCATTTCCAGTGGGGTAAATGAGAGGAGAATTTGTCCTCTTGCATTTCGTTTTCCTGTGTAGAAATCACTTGAAACATTAAATTAACCAGAAAGCATGATTTGTGGAGATTTCTTTGGCACAAATGTGATGAGTATTATTTGAAATATAAGAGGAAGCATTTGATTGTGACACTTCTAAACACTAGTGTTTAATAATTTAATTCTACTCATCTCATGGTCTTAACAGCCTTTGCAAATCCAATTGTTGTCAAGGGATTAAGCCTATTAGACCCCTGCCACCAATAGCAGCGCATTAGGAGACTAGAATATTTGTAAATTCTATTTACACTGGATATTGACTGCTCATGGCACAGCCTTAGATCAGCAGTTTTCAGAATTTAAATTTATTTCTAGTAAATGTAAATAATTTTGAAATATTTTTATTAATTAAGAAAATAACTCACAGAAACATAAATGTTACTTGTAGGCAAAATTGTAAATCCCTGAAGCTCAGGAGCCAGTTCTTTATTTGTATCCCTCCTCCTCCCCCAAAAGATTAAGTTGAACCTCAAAATCCCAAAGAAAGAATACTAAAGAGGAATCAGGACTCTTTCAGTACTGCAATTACATGGGTAAATTCTGTGCATTATTTCAGAATTAGTAGCAATAAACTGCACTGATATTTTTTCCTTCTAACAATGTTTTATATTCTTAAAATAAAAATAATTAGATATTTCAAAATAATTAGTTACGTTTAAGAAATGGCTACAGGGCACTCACTCACAGGTTGTCAGTGACTATTTCTTTGTATACATACTCTTATTGCATATAGGCATAGTGATAGTCTTCATTTATCAAGTTCATTAGAAATATGGATCATTTAATCCTGAAATGAGGTATAATTGTGATTAAAAAAAAAAAAAAAAAAAAAAAAAAAAGAAAAAAATAACTCTTCTGTTAATGAAAATTGTGGTAAGTGAAGATTGTGATGTGCAGATCACATATGAACCAGTGTACCAATGCCATTGTTCACAAGTAAAATCAGCCAAGATTGTACTTCTAAAATCAGGCACCTGTCCCATATATTATTACAATGTTCTTAATGCACCGACTTTCTTACTGTGATCAGGAAGTAAAAAACTGCCTTTATTTTCATTTCTTTTCTCATCTGAGAATAGAAAATAGTTGCCACTAGGGTATTTTTTCCCCTACATTTTATTAAAGCAATCAAAGAATTATATTTTAAGTTAAAAAAAAAAATAGAAACCTTAGAAACAGATATCTCCGATTTCCCAACACTCATAGTTGAGAGATAAGATAAAAGATATTCATCTGATATAATCCAGAGTTAAATAAAGATACATAAGTAGTAAGGGAATTAAGATCAGCCCTGTAAGCAATCTTGTGTAAATTCAGATCTTTGGTAACATTTCCTTTTACCTCAATGGAGCACAGATTCAGTCTCTTCATTATTTTTTCCATCTTATGATTTTGGGGTCAACCTCCTAMATTTTTAAGATTAGCTCACTGTTTTGATACTTCTTTCTAGCAATATTTATGCCACTGCTTCTACAAGTGCAAGGCTATCATGCCTTCTCTTAACATTACGTATGTTTGAGAATCAAAATGAAAAATGACTGAATATAGTTAAAATAAAAATCATTACTGAATCCTTCATGTTCATATCTCACCGGTTATACCTTTGGCATGAAATTACAGCTTGGATGTGAAGTACTGTTAGAGCACTTTGCTTAACTAATAACTGTTTAGTTGAAGTCTAAGCGGAAGAATTATATTGGATCTAATAAGCCAGGAACTAACGACTTGCAGCACTTRTATTAAAATACCACACATGTCTTTGCAATTGTGGGTTTCCTTATTCTTTTAGAAACAGTGTCTTCTCTAGAGCGTATTGAATAGTATCACATAACTAACCTGAATAAATATATATGATGGACTTTTATGAGGGCTTTCACATTATTGTGAGGTCTCTTTTATTGCTTTCCTCCCCCCTCCTCTTTTAACCACAGTCTATTTGCCAGCTTCAGGTAAAGAATTTTATGCAACACTTAGGCAGTGCTGTGTTACTATGAATTCTGATTAACCAAAGGGGTCAACTTTCATTAGAAACTGCATAAAACTCAGTCCATTAAATTGTCCATTTCAAGCTTGCGATAATGGCTTATGGTTTTGATTACATTAATTAGTGCACCTACTGCATTGCCAAACTAAATGCTTATTTTAAAGAACACAGAGGCTTCTTCTTCTGGCATAGAACTAGTTTATAGAGAAAAAACAGTAGAGGAGATGGTAGATTTAAAATTTAATAGATTAACTAAATTTTAATAGATTAAAAAAAAAGTCATTATGACAGATAAATTATTTTGTCAAAGAAGTTAGCACATCATATCAACTACGGTTTAAAAAACAAAACCATCCTAAATCATTACTTTTTACATCTTCATTTTTAAATTGGCGACATCTTAATTTTACTGCCTTTGGTCACAGAAGTCAATTTAACTGTTCATAACACAAAACCCAAAAGAATATGCTCATATCTTCAATGACTCCTCTAAATACCTTGAAAGTTACTGGTTTTCTAAACCCTGCTCTAGTCTAAAATTGTCTTGATTTCCACTTCAGCAATAGTATGAAACATACATCACCAGACCCAGCTATTGGTCTATTCAGCTTGATATCCTACACAAAATGATAAATCCTTGTGTTTTGGAGAATATCTAAAAGATTCTCTATATCCCTCATACTCAGCCAGTCAAGGTTCAAATCAGATCAAGAGAAGGGTAGAAGTAGCAAATCTTCATGATCCTAGAAGTCACCTACAAAAATGTCAAGACAGACTCAACTGCTACAAATAAGCCACACTGGGGCAGCGGAATTGCAAGAGTATTGCACTTACAGACCTGTATTCACTGATGAGAGAGCAACTACCTTCTGCTTAGCACTGCGAAGGATGCAACACATGCTCCTGCATCATGTAACGTGGTCACAGATAGTCCTCTGCATGGGACCACTCATGGGTCAGATGAGGGCTGAGTCAGCTCCTGTGGGAGAAGGGACTCTAATTCATTCCTACCACGTGTAGACCAGCCAGCAAGCTATTTTAATGATTAATCTGGACATTAATAGTGAACTACATCTCAGAAGCCTTACATGAGGAGCCACCCTTCCCAAAAGGAACAAAAATGGGTGAATTTTTTGGTGAGAACAGCACTAATTATGCATGCTAGACTTTTGTCAGTCAGAGGCACAAAGTTGGCCTCACCTCCCTTCTAGGAAGGGGCAAGAATTCAACAACCAAAAGTTGAATGAACCAATGGTACTAATATTGGCAGTAATATATCTGACACTAATCAACCTCTATTACTTCTCCCATGTCTCTTTCCTCGGCTAAGCAACATCAGCTTACCATGTCTCTGTTAAGGACCTGCAACTTTTAGCTACCCACAGAGCCCATCCTTCCTTCCGACCTTCTCATGTCTAAGATGTATACATAGCATGAAAGAACAAGCTAAGGAAAGTTGAAACTGCATCATGTAAGTTTTCATGAGTCCTCCCTAAAGTTCTTGGTATGACTTCCTGTCCTTGCTAAGGAGGTAACGGTCCACACATAGATGCTAAAGAGGCATGCCAGTGAAGTAACATGCCTCTCCCATCTTCCTTCCTTGCCCTCAACACCTTTCCTACCTGTGACAATAGCTCCCCTTCCTCCATCAGAAATACCATTCAGTTAATGTTACTGCTTAGGTCAGGTGGCTAGTTACCAAGAATCCCTACATAATCCATAGGGACAGAAACTCTTTCAGGGAGTGGTTGAGAGCAGATGTTAGCTTGAGTACTCTGGTGTCTCATTGCAGAAGGCTAACCCTCTCTGAATATGTGGCAACATGGCTTCCTACATCACCACTCTTTTTAACYTGTCTTTCCCTCCATTCTTTAGTTAATGCAACCAGTAAGTCATGTCTTAGTGTGGAGTGAGTGGGAGGGTGACACTGCTGATGGTTTTGTAATACCACTCCCACAGAAAAAACAAACAAAACAAACCCCAACAAAAAATAACAACCCTAGAAACAGAACTCTCCTCTTTTTAAAAAGAGTATAAATTTGTACATTGTTTTGCATTACTGCCTGGTATAACATCAAAGCTCATAATATAAATTTTCCTTTTTTCTGTTCTACTGAYTTCTGATTACATCTGCCCCTGGCAAAAAAGTTGCCAAATGATCAGCACAGGACTGATATAGGCAGCAGTGGTGCAAGATTTCTATGCACTGTCCCAAAGCAGCACTTGTAATGTTTAAAAGATTCAGGGCTGGAAAAAAGAAAAAAGGGAAGTTATATAGCTACACAGCTGGGCTACCATAACCTGAACACACTACACTGAGCAGGGTCATAAGTGCTCCACAATACATGAGGATGTTTACTCCCCAGAATTGAAGAGGATAGATCTCTYTATTCCTAGCTATTCCTACCCTACCTCTTTGACAGTAAATTCATGCCAGAGAGTAGCGTGTGGGTTTTTTAGATTCCTTCAATATTGGCCTCTGTGTTCAAAGCAGTCATAAAGATTTGTTTGAGAGACAGCAATTCCTGGTCTAAAAATGTGCACCGTCTTTCAAAACATTGTTCTTATCATACACATTGTTGCTATAAGCTTGCTCTGACTACAGGAGTATATCAGAAATAGCTTAGCTTTTTTTTTTTTGGTCAAGTTGGAAATAATGATATAAATCTAACATGTTTGGATAGACCTCTTTAAAATACATTAATTTTGAGAAGACATAAGAAGAGGAGTTTAAATTAGAGCCTATCATTCTKACTAGTTTTTTCTCAAAATTGCAGTTTTGATACTTTTTTTAGAATCAATAACTTTGATCCAGGTAAGTAGARTAAACAGATTTTTAGAAAGTTAAACAGGGTTTGAAAGTCCTAAAGAACATTTTGTATACAGAGAACAAATACCTGTAATTACATCTYGGGCAAAACAGCCTGGGAGTTCTGGATTGTTGAAAAGGCAACAGCTCTTGGTAGAAAAAATTAAAACTGGGTGATGGGTGAAAAATTGTCAGCATGACAGTTTTAAAAATACAATTTTGTATTAATTTAAAAGCTTTTCATCAATTTTGACAAAATTGTCATAAAATTATGAGAGAACATTTAACTTCAGCAAGACAGAATAAAAAAGAAGAAAAAAAAGCCTCTTATTTTAAACTTGCATATTAGGGAGGTTTACTGATATTAACATACTAACACACCAACAGGCCATACTTACTACATCTTACCAATATATTGGGGAAAAAAAAAATAAAACAACAGTAACACCAGATCAGAATGATACAAACAAAAACGGTGTTTAACTTTATCCAACCAAATAACTGTAAATTATACAAAATATCTGAATACAAGATAATTTWTTTCCTTGTTCTTCTTCACCAAAATTATATAAAAAAAAAAAAAGATATTTATTTCTATTTAAAATTAAACAAAATCAACTGTTGGAATTTCACAGAGAATGGACATTGTTAGCTGGTTTCAAATTAGATGTTATCAAATATTATAGAAAACAAGTGTACTTTGCTCTGCACTACAGAAATACAGATAGGTTCTATTTAATTTGTTGCCAGAAGGCTTACTACAACATTGAAGCTGCTGTTCTTTTTTACGAAATTCTGAGAGTGAAAATCTGTCTCTCTGTAAAGTGATGCAATTCCAGTAAAATCAAAGGATTGTTGCCCACCTGTATTTGTACTAGCAAAAAATATGATGTCCAGACTTTTTGTATGTTGATATAATATGGACACTTGGAAAGATTTGCAGGCATATAGAAACCAAAGCCAGAAAGAATATTTGTTCTTGTTAAAGCTAGGGCTGTTGCTGTTGTTGTTGTGGTGGAATACATTTGCATAGTCATTAGTAGAGGTGATATAAGCATTATAGCAATTACATCAAAAACCTTCTTTGATATCATTTCTCAAAGGCAATTTTATGTTGATGTCAAGAATCCGTGGAGGTCTGTTTAATTTCAAACATGCTCGTATTCAGTACTAATAGCAATATAATAGGCCAGTAGCTTTTACTCAAAGCCAGATGTATACTGTCTTTCCAACTTCTGTTTCACAGAGCATTTGGAAGATTTCATGTGTTGATAAAACATAAAACACAGTTGATAGAACATAAAACACAGGATGCATGTCCTATCCAGATGACATGTCAGGTTTTACTCTAGAAGAAAACCTCTATTCTGACCTATAAAAATGTCGCTTATGTATTGCTCCTGTGGTATGAAAGAAACAAAAGGCTACCTTTCATGGTAGTGATGATACCAAGCACTATAGCAGGTTTATCACGTCACGATAGCAAATCAAGTGGGAATAGAAGTTTGGAGTAAAAAGAAGGGGTTTTTCCCTTTTCACTCACACGGACAAGAATATTAACAATATTATTCTTGAATTTTGCCTCTGATTTTACATGTTCACAACTTGATCACTTATAGCTTCAAGCAAAAAGCAATGATTTTCAGTGAAAAATCAAAATCAGTTTTTCAGATCATACTCCAAAACAGCTTTGACTTTTTTTTATATTATTCTCAGCTTAATGAGTCTCTGATAAGTGAAAATATTAACTAAATTAAAAAAAAAAAAGTAAGTCTGATATTAAAACTATCATTCTTGTGTATTTCCAACAGAACCGAACTCAGTATTTGCTTCTATCAGATATGGATGTGAAATGAATAGCCAAATTTACTTTGACATTTTTTTCAGCTTTCATTCTAAAAGGATTTTAATATCTTCTGAGTTAAATGGATATGTATACATATATATAATTTCATGCATTTATGTATTTCTTTAGATGAAATAAAAGATTACATACCATGTCTGAATCAGGCCAGACAACATCTAAACAATTCACCAACAAAAACAAATGCCCAGAATGCCTTATACACACACTACAACTATTTCATTACTTTTACATCTGAAAAAAACCTACACTCATATGCAGCAGTCCATGCCCTACTCTGACAGTGAAAATAAATTACCAAAATGCAAGAGGAAAAACCAGATGTATTTAAATGACAAATAGCCATTCTCTCTGAAATTCTAAGTAGTGTGAAATGGAGAAGTCACAGCAGATTAAAAAACAAATGGGAAGCAGAAATTCAGATTGCCATTGAAGATAAGAAAGTTCTAAGAAAAGTGATCTGTGCTCTTTCAAGTTCTTGACACCCTTTGCTTCACAGCAGATGAAAGAATTGCAAGGGCTGACTTCTTCTGGAACACCGCAGCAAGGAACAGACAAAATGGGACTGTCATTGTCCCCCAAGGACAGGGGGTTGAAGACAGCTGGCATGGTAATGCTTAAAGACAGTGCCATTACTTGGAAGGCTGGCATCATGGGCAAATGCCCTAGCTGCCTTCTATTTCAATATTGAAAATTAAAGGCCACTTCTGAAATATTTGTGCATCTGAATGTAGTCAGTTCACTGTAGCTACAGCACAATTTTTGCCATCTTTGGCCACAAAACAGTCTGGCTGTACACTTTTATCCTAACCTCTGGATCCATGCTATACTTCCAAATGTCAGGGGACTGGAAACTGCATGGAGATCACATAAGCATTGCATTCAAATGGTATTTGAGGGGATACAGAATGACAGCAAGCTAAAAAAAGGTCTTGTTTTTAAGCAGAACATCTGAATCCTCAGCTGAACACCTTTTAGGGTTAGCTGAGAGGGGCTAGCTCACTAGCCTGTTGCAGGGTAACAATACAATGCTTAGTCAAGAAGCCCTGCCATGAGTGCACCCTGCAATATCCATTATAGTAGTTAACATTATGGAAGAATAAATGCCACAGTAGCAGTACCAAAAGAACAATAAAGCAGGCAACAAACAAGTGGATCAAGTTGCCACAGAATTTCTCCAAAGCAGTCTTGGAAATCTTTTCAAAGTTTGAAAGCCTATCATAAATTTTGTGTAACATTTTCATCAGAGATTTGCTAAATTGTTCTCTGAGATAACTAATAGAATGACAGCAGTGGAATGTCATAATAGTCTTGGAGGATTAATCATATCATTGCAAATTAGCCTTCCTTAGCTACTTATTCAGAACTGACCTTTAACCACCAGACTGACATTCCTAAGCCCAGTGGTGAATATTTCATCATCTGGTGAATTCCACTAAACTACTAACACTCTCTAAGTACACCAAACTCAACCTTGGATTTAGTATACCTTCAGATGTTGCTCCTGGAACTTTTTGCTTTATAATGAACACTGCCAAAATTTGCTGTAAAAAATAGTGCTTATTTATCCAAACTTAATAATTCATTTTTCTTTTTTTTCTTTTGGCATACTATACTTTTCTTTTGACATTTGTTTCTAGCCTCCTTCTCAGCCCCCTTCACCTGCCTTGCTAATGTAAGGCTAACAGCCAGAAATAAGACCACTTTGAATGTCTCCCTCTCTTTTGGCTGTCTGAATAGTTTCCAAACAAAAGATTTAATGTAGCAGCAGAAAAGGAGATGTGGGTGTTAGGTTATGTGATTAAAGGCTCATACACCACACACACATAAAGGAGCAGAGAGGCACAGTGCCAGGCAGGGGAACCCCAATAACCCCTCTGAGAAATGAACTCTGGGTTTTCCCACAGCTGTCCCAGGAGAGTCTCAGCCCCCATGTCAAGGTGGGACATCCACCACCATAAGCCAATGCAGCGGCTCTGAAAATCACCTTTCCAACTGAGGGAGATCACTGCCCAGGAGTATGGGGCACATTATGGGATGCAGGGGAAGAGCTTTTTGGGATTGCACAGGACATTATAGGATGTTTAGGGCAGGAACCAAAGGTGGAAAAAGGAAGGGATCAAGGTGGTTTGGGGAGGAACAAGCATGGAGAAATAGAGGTATAAGAGGATAAAAGGAGCTGGTCACATGTAACCAGGTGACTGGTCAGTACACATCTGGCCATACCATGCAGTCAATGCAGTCTTCCTTGTCCTCTTATTAAATGCCATTTCTAACTCATGTATGTTTATGGGGGTCTGAGTGCCAGCAACTGGAGTGAGAGCGAGTGTGCAAGTGAGTGTGAGTGGTCTGTACCAGCAGCTGAAGAGGGGCTGTGGCCTCAGGGGCTCATTTGTCCAGGTGCCAGCAACTGGGAAGATTCGGATCCAGGGGCAACCAATGGTTAGGCTGAGTGTCTGAGCCCAGCTGCAGGAGGGATCCACATTATGCGTGCACATGTACATGTGCACATGTGTGTGCAYGTGTCTTGCCCACTACTGGCCCTTCCTCATAATCAGCCATTGAGGGGAATAGGATGAGGCCATTGGTGCCATTTGAGCTAGTGTGAGTGCTGAGTGTATCTGTGACACATATATATGTCTGATCTATGTGTCCAGATGTATATATATGTGTATAGGTGGTATACGCTTGTGGTTGAATATGTGCCTGTTGTGAATCCTTCCTTGGTTTTGCTACTGTTTGGACCCAGGGCAGGGAGTTGCAGCAGCCTCACTTCTATCAGACTATGAGATTCAGTAACTCCCTAACATTGGGGATCATAGTATATGCTAGCAGATGTGAAAAGCACACTAAAATCATTAGAAGAGGTGCGCATATGAATTTATATAGATGGCCACAGAGACAAACTGAGAAGAAAAACATTTCTAAAATGGAATACGCAATCGCTTTCTATCATAGCATGCCAGACTTTTAGGTCTTACTCTTCCAAATGTTTAATTTCCTCTTACCGACAATTCAAAGATGAGTACGTGTAAGCCAGGTGGTGTAAGACCTAAGAGAGAACTGTAGGTCATCCTGGAAAACTGTAGAAGGAAACCCAAAACTCTGTTGACATTTGGTGCAAAGAAAGGGATTTGGGTGAAAGAGACTTTGGGGCAAGCTTTCATCCTAATCAAATGGGTCAACCTGCAGATTTAGGACGCTGAAGTCCTAGGTGAAGAAAATGTGACTTGTGAAATCTGTAGACAGCAGACTGTGTAGGGTCCAGTATTCTGTGATATTCTTTAAGAAGCGAAAAAGTCACTGACAAATGCCCTGCTTCCAACCAGCAGGAAGGAATGGGGAGGTCAGCGGGGGACTGGCTGAAGCCTGGCTATTGCACAGAGGACAGGGGAGGCAGGAGGTGCCCAGGATTGCCACCAGCAGTCAGGGAGATGAGCACTGCTGCAAGAGGAAGACAYTTTCCAGTTATTCAACGGTTTCCTCACAATAAAAGAAGAAAGAAGACATTAAATTCACGTCATTTGGGAAAACAAATACTGTTAGATCCTACACTTCTCCTTCCCTCTCTTCTTTTCATTTCTTCCTCAACAACAGGGTCTTTGTTTCTTGATTCACTGGTTGTGAGGAGGCAGCAAAGGTCACTGAGCAATCAATTTGGTCTAGTTTTCTCAGATTTGGGGATAGAACTCAGGCCAGTGTTTAATTATGGCACTTTGAAATTGAAGCTGCTTCCCATTGCTAATCAGAGCATGGTAAATGGACTATGCATATACATGAATAACATCTGCATATGTGCACATATATATAATTCAGGACAGATAACTACCCTTAGGAAGAAAGACACATTACACACACATTCTGTGTACATACACATATATAAATATATCTAAAATAAATGGCTTCTGTTTGATTAAGTTCTCAGCTTGAAAATAATACGTTAATTCAAAAAGACAGTTACTTATGAAAGACCCATTACAATACTTCAACTTCTGTTTTCAGAACATACAATATTTGCTTGTGTCTCAGATATCCCTGAACACTTAATTAAGTTAATATTTCCTTTTTGCTCAGTATCGTAATCTTTCTACTGGAAGTGAAGAGGTATTCTATCTCTAAGGCAACTGGTCTTATCAAAGAAGAAGTGAAAATAGCAGGCATTTATTACTGACTGGATTTTTAAAATGTCTTCATCAGCCAGTTAAGCTGTGTATGCTATGAAGTGAACAAATAGTAATTAAAATGCTGAATTTCCATTCTGGAAGAAATTCTAGAATTTTGAAAACATTTTAGTTTGCAAGAAAAACTGTAAGTGACAGAATTCCTTGTGGAAGGAAAATTTCTTTCAGGGGAAAAAAATGCATTCTGGTTTAGCTTTTCTAAAATTAAACAAATTAAACAAAGCCTGACCCAGCTGGGACCCAGTAGTCTGCCTCTAGCTCTGGTAAAAGCCTAGCAAAGTATAGAAGAAGAAACATAAAAATGTTTATATTCTTAAGAACATTGTTTCATGATATTACAACTGAGGTTCCTTTGTGCTGGATCATACCACAGGGACACCAGGTTTAATATTCAACTTCCAACAGCTGGCATCTGCTGCTTTAGAGAAAGAGGAACAAATATAATTCTCCTAATTATCTGAATCATTGTTCTTCTTACTTCATAAACTACATCTGCCTCCTGGGTTTGTTTTATACTGATCTCAGTTTCTACCCGTTGTCTGCAAATCATTACCAAAACCTTGTCCTTTTCTTCAGGCCTTGTTCCTTSTCTTTCTTTGAGGACCAAACATAACAAGTGAGCATATTTAATGCTGCAGCCATGCCAGATTTATATGTATTCATCAACAAACACATCCCTTTGGATGTCTGCCAATAATGCCTAGATATTCCTTTAAAACTCTGCCTTTCACACCTTTCCATCAGAAGTCTCATATTTTTTCTACTTATTGCTTCATTTGCTTACAAGTTTCAGACTCTAAGCATCAACTCCCTGCTGCATGGTAGAATATTACTAATCCTAGAATGTCCTTATTAAAAAAAAGCACCTACATTGCTCCATATTCATGTTGGACCTAGAGAAGGCTTCAGGGAGACCTTATTGCAGCCTTTCAGTACTTAAAGGGGGCTTATAAGAAAGATGGGGACAAACATTTTAGCAGGGCCTGTTGCGACAGGACAAGGGGGAATGGTTTTAAACTAAAAGAGGGTAGATTTAGATGAGATATAAGGAAGAAACTTTTTACGCTGAGGGTGGTGAAACACTGGCACAGGTTGCCCAGAGAGGTGGTAGATGCCCCATCCCTGGAAACWTTCAAGGTCAGGTTGGAGGGGGCTTTGAGCAACCTGATCTAGTTGAAGATGTCCCTGCCCATGGCAGGGGGGTTGGACTAGATGACTTTAAAGGTCCCTTCCAACCCAAATTATTCTATGATTCTATGATTCTATGATATTTTAAGATTTTAGTTTTCCTTTAATGTAAGTGCTTGCAAGCATCAAACGTCTTACTTCTTTATTGTCATGACCACTGCTGCAGCATTGCTTGCCTAATCACTCACTAAGACTACACAGCCTCTGGGTAGTATTCTGTGTGCTTTCTGTGGAGTGAAGCAATGTCTGGTACACTTATGGGTCTCATAAAATCATTCATGGTAGCATGCAACAATGTGTTTATGTCCTCAGACTGTACCTACAGTTGATCATGAAAAACTTCCAACAAAAACAGATTTGGAATGGAAGCTTTTGGAGCAAGGACTGTCTCTTAATCTGAGTTTGTGCAGTGTCTGGCATAGTATAACTTTGCTCCTGCCAACCCAAAGGTCCTCCTGTACTCAACATGACTGATGGGCATTTGAGGATATATAAAAAAAATATCATCTGCAAAATTTAAAATGTTACTTGTCCATTGTGTTGATCAATCTGTTACTAACCAGTTAGACACTAGATTATTCTCTTTACCTACACCTTTAATCCTCTGTTATGCACTCTGAAAAGTGATATAGGTTAGGAGTAATTTCTGGATGAAAAATAGGACATTAGCCATATCTAATGTAAATGAATTAAAGAATATTTTTTAATCAAAATCTCAACACATCTCAGGATCTCAAACATATTGTAAGAACTGGCATGGGTTTTAGTAGAGAAAATGATTAATATTATGAATTTTCAACAATACCATTGAGATTATAAAGGGGAAAATGAAATATTTTACAAAACCTACAGAAAGACATCAGGGAAGCAAAAAAGATTTAGCCAAACACGCTGAGCAGGAATACTGACTGATTTAAAATTTGGAAACTAAACACTGAATACTAGTAAGAGTACATGCTGGGCCTRTTTTGAATTGGCAGAGATTCAAAGTGTTTTGCAGATGAGCTATTTTTCCCTGGAACAGGTATAAAATTCTAGGTACAAAGCCTATATTATTAATATACTGTGAGAATAATCCTTCAGTTTGAATATCAAATTATCATAATCTGCAGTGTTTTTGAATTACACTGTGGATATTGCTACTGATGAAAAAATACAGTACTTATAATGGCTGCACATGTGGCTACTCCAATAATTATAGTGAATTCTTCTAATGGTGTTGTTACTGGTAGCAATAGAAGCAGTAGCTTAGACTTCTCATAGACTTTCATTAACTCCTGAATAAAGTTAAAAGGAATCCTTCGTGTAAGTTACCAGACACAGACTTTCCAGGCAGAGGTCATTGGGTTGCCTCCACCTTTCTTCCCCAATAGGACACAGTAAGCATGGTGTGTGCCCACATGGGATTCTGCAGCAATCATGCAGCCTCCTCCCAGCTGTATCTGGCTTGTGTACTCTGCAAATTATATAAGATTCAGAATTATTTTAGTCTGCCAAGAGTTAAATTCAATTCTGCATTGGATTTACTTAATTTAACTAGTTTTTAAAGTGTTACAGACCCTTCTTTCTCCTTCAGTCAGGTAGTTTTGCTCTTCAGATATCAGCACTGCTGGTACTTATGGCAGACCAGAAGCAAGATGTTTGCTTAAAATTTTTAGTACCTATTCTGGCCATTTTATGTAAGCAGACTTGTTTACCTCAACCAGAAGTGTGTCCAAATTCATGTGTTTTACATTTCAATATCCGTGAAAGAACAGTGCTTTGTTGGGTAACATCTTGAACCAGATTTTAAATGGATTTAAGTATGTAACAGTTGAGAAAGGTAAGTACTGGGATTATCAGAAAGTACTGAAAAAAATTATATATTTAACTCATTAATTTAATTGGGAATTGAGTTTTGAAATCTTCTGGAAATCCTATTGAGCAAATAACTATCTTTTAAAGAAAATATTGTGGCCATTATCATCTAGAAATTTCCCTACAAATGTTTTTTGGAAATATTTTATCTGAACATCTATACATGGTGTCCAAAARATATAAAGGACTTTTTTCCCCATCACGTTTTTAAATGAATAATGAGAACTCAGAGGATCTTTTTTGGTTGTTACCTCAATATTTGGTACTGATGGCATTTCTGTTGCCTCCAGTCACAATAAAGATTTGCTCCTTAACTTATGTAAGTAACAGCTACACATATTTTTATATCATCTGAGGAGGTTCAGGTCACAAATGATAGATTCTTTATTCTTCATTCCAGCCCTTGGCTTACTGACGTGAGATACTTCCAACACTGCTTAAAAATTACTGCTGTTTTTCCAGGACCCAGCTTTATTCTGCTCTGGGTAACAGAGAATAGGATACAACATATAACAGCTTTGACAAAGACTTATCTTCCAATTAACATCACAGAAAGTGGGTCCTCTTATTGGTCATACCATTCCAAACCTTACATTTTTTAAATTATTTAAGTATCTTCATAAATAATGTAGTGAGACTACAAATTCCGCTGTATAACTGTGCTGGAAACATTGAGTGAAACATGCAAAATTGATTTCCAAAGTGTAGCAAAGATTTTGCTCATGAATGCATTTGCTCCTCGGAGAATGAAAAGGAAGGAGAGAAAAACCTGGTTCATTAAGTTGTCTTGCAACCAAAAGCAGAAACGTCCGCTAAAATCATGAGCAACCTGATGGCTAGACACAGCAAGGGAAATGAAGAATTAGATGTGCATTTCACTTTGTCTTAAGTTTCACAGACTTATAAGAAGAATGTTGTTTCAAATACTATTCTTAATGCATGCCTTTGATCTGAAATATAGGTAGAGAAAGTATTGTATGGGGTCAGTCATAATATGTACCGCTAAATAACTATTTGTTAATCTACCTTTCTGTTTACATTTGACTGTTTGCTATTACAATGTGGAGAAAGTTCTTTCAAGGCAAGAAACAAAAAGAGAAGCATATGCTTGGTTACCTTTAGCATGTTTAGCAACACAAACACTATGAACACATACCCTGTCAGATTTGACTGTCTTCCAGATCTGATGTTGAGAATATGAAAGGGAACTAAAACTGTAGAAGGCATACTTTTACCTATTTTCCATGTAACTTCCACCTTTTCTGGTCCGCATTATTGCTTGTTCATGAAGACTGAAAATTCAGCTTACACATTTACTGTCCCACTGAAAAATGCATTTTAGGGGTCATGATAGATTACCATAATCATGGCTGAAATGGTACATAGAACTTTAGATGAAATTTCACCCAGCAAATATGTGACTCCGCATAAGCCCATTTGATCATATAACTTGAACTTAGTGGGTTTTACTCTTCTGCTTTTGTTGCCTTGTATTACAAGACCATAGCAGTGTGATTACTTAATGACTGCGAAGTCTGTTCAAATGAATCTATTTCCTATAGATTTCTCAATGCCTTGAGAAATTATCTAGGGAAACAGAGCCTCTCGTGAACAAACTGGGCAGGGAATAGCTAGGAGAAAGAAAACTGCAAAATATTTAAAAGGCTTGCTTTCTTTCTAGAAAGTATTTGCTACTTTTGAGTATTTTTAATTACAGTTTTGTAATTTTAACAGGCTCTTACTTGCCAGATCATTGAGCTAGAGCTGACTCAGCCTTTACCTTATCATAAGTTCCCAAACCCAGAAAGCTTTCACACCACACACACACCAAAGAAAAAGAAAAAAAAAAAAAAAAAAAAAAAAAAATAAAAAAAAAAAAAAAAAAAAAAATCTTTAAAAAAAAAAAAAAAAAAAAAAAAAAAGGAAAAGCTTTTGCTTACATTAAAGACCAATTAGCTTTTTAAGAAACTTCAAAATAGCTAGGTCAAAACAGAAATAAGAAGACTGTACATATTTTTTCTATTGCAACTATGCAAAGCAGGTTCCTGCTCGTAGGCTTAGTCTCAGTTAACTCAGCATCTCTCTAAATTACAGAAAATCCCCCGCAAACTCTTATTCTTACTTATGATGTTTTACTTTCTACCACCTCTGTAACTTGATGATCTCAGCCTCATTTCAAACAACTGCCAACTCTACCCTTCAACCCCTTGTCTCACACCCTCCAGGATACGTGCTATTCCTCCCCAGCATGATCAGCTGGATACAAAGGAAGAATCAGTGTGCCACAGAATTAATTATACTCAAACTACTTCTTTTTAGAGAAATGTGAAGAAACTGCGACCAAACAAATCAATTACACAGTTCATCAGTTCATCACATCATTGTAATAATATTTGAAAACTCTTCCCCACCCCTACTTAACTATAACTGAACTCTTCAGCACACAAGTCAAGTTTGTTCTGCAGCTGTGGTTAAAATTTTACCATAGCACTGTCTTAATCCCAGTAATGCTCTGTACGTGGCCATTTATTATATCTCGTGCGATAGTTTAAGGATTATTCCAATTTACACTGGCAGCAATGACCACCTGCAATGAAATGCAGCTGTGGCTCAGCCTACAAAGCAAATACTGTGACTATATATTTTTCTTTAGTCAACTGTCTTTACCTCTGCTGAACTAGGATCAGGAAATTTAGAGGGGTTAAAGTCTTGGCATCAATTTTACTTTAAGGAAAGCACCTTTTCTTCATGACATTGTTTTCTGAGGCAATTAAATCAATGTGGTAGCCACACTGTGCTAGCAATGTGCTTCCAGCACTCTGTGTTATTCCAGAGGTGTCAACCGAGACAGGACTGGGCTTTGAAAGAATTATTTAGCCAGGTAGTTCTTTAAGAAGCAAAGAAAAAAAGGTTGAAAGAGTAATACAAATCTGTTTTTATCGTAAGTATGTGAAAAGTGTCTCAAACATAAAATAAGAGTAACCAAGGGGAAGTATTTAATATAATAATGAAAGAGCTTTTAAAAATATGCATGTATACATGAGACAAAATGGCAAATTTATTCTGAGGGACAGAGTCATAGAATCATAGAATCATTAAAGTTGGAAAAGAYCYYTAAGATCATCRAGTCCAACCGTCAACCCAACACCACCATGCCCACTAAACCATCTCCCTAAGCGCCTCATCTACACGTCTTTTAAATACTTCCAGGGATGGGGACTCAACCACTTCCCTGGGCAGCCTGTTCCAATGTTTAACCACACTTTCAGTAAAGAAATTTTTCCTAAGGTCCAATCTAAACCTCCCTTGGCGCAACTTGAGGCCATTTCCTCTCGTCCTATCGCTAGTTGCTTGGCAGAAGAGACCAACACCCACCTTGCTACAACCTCCTTTCAGGGAGTTGTAGAGCACGATAAGGTCTCCCCTCAGCCTCCTCTTCTCCAAACTAAACAGTCCCAGTTCCCTCAGCCGCTCCTCATAAGACTTGCTCTCCAGACCCTTCACCAGCTTCGTTGCCCTCCTCTGGATGTGCCCCGGCAACTCAATGTCCTTCTTGTAGTGAGGGGCCCAAAACTGAAAACAGCTCATTGTTGTGCGCATCCTGGGCAAAGCACTAACCTTGACATAAGAAGGACATTTTTCAAGCATAGAAGAATTGCATTCAATTTTTTTTGTGTATTAGGTATAAATAGGCTTGTTTCACAGCAGGCATGCATGGGGTTAAGTTTTGGGAGTACTTTTGTTATTACTTTATTTCTTAAATTAATTTCTTGTAATAAATGTAAAAAAAATGCTTCCCTTTCATTCATTTTATTTTATTTAATARAATCATAGAATCATGGAATCATAGAATCATAGAATAGTTTGTGTTAGAAGGGACCTTCAAAGATCATCTAGTCCAAACCCCCTGCCACGGGAAGGGACATTTTTCACTAGATCAGGTTGCTCAAAGCGACGTCCAACCTGACCTTGAACACTTCCCATGATCCACAACTTCTCTGGGCAACCTGTTCCAGTGTCTCACCACTCTCATCATAAAAAAATTTCTTCCTTATATCCAATCTAAATCTATCCTCTTTTAGTTTAAAACTGTTGCCCTTTGTCCTGTCACTAGAGGCCATGGTAAAAAGTCTTTCTCCATCTTTCTGATAAGCCCCCTTCATATATTGAAAGGCCACAATAATGTGTTCCCGAAGCCTCCTCTTCTCCAGGCTGAACAACTACAACTGTCYAAACCTTTCTTCATAAGAGAGGTGTTCAAGCTCTCTGATCATTTTCAAGGCCCTCTTCTGGACCCACTCTAACAGGTCCATGTCTTTGTTGTACTGGGGATCTCAGAGCTGGATGCAGTACTCCAGGTGGGGTCTCTCCAGAGCAGAGTAGAGGGGCAGAATCACCTTCCTCAACCTGCTGGCCACACTTCTTTTTATGTGCTCTGGGTTGCAAGTGCACATTGCCAGCTCATATCCAATTTTTTGTCCAACAGTATCCCCAAGTCCTTCTCCACAGAGCTGCTCTCAATCCATTCATCCCCCAGTCAGTATTGATACTGAGGATTGCCCCGACTCAGGTGCAGGACCTTGTACTTGACCTTGTTGAACTTCATGAGGTTCACATGGGCCCACCCCGCAAGCCTGTCCAGGTCTCTCTGAATGGCATCCCTTCCCTCAAGTGAATCAACTGCACCACTCAGCTTGGTGTCATCCACAAACTCGCTGAGGGTGTACTCAATCCCACTATCTATGTGATTAATGAAGAAACTAAATAGTATTGGTCCCAGTACAGACCCTTGAGGGACACCACTTGCTACTGGTTTCCATTTGGACATTTCCCCAATCATCTTTGCAGTATTATGACAAGTATAGATTCCTCCTCCATTGATACACAGTTTTTGCAGATATCCCTTCTGATTCTCCAAAGTAACATGATGTTGACCTTTTTAAGTTACTGTTTTGTACCAATGTTACTTTTCCAGTTTGGGAATCATCATTCAATGCCAAGATATGGTAGCCTAAGTCATAGAAAACCAACCTTTTGCATATTAAAAGTAGAAGATAAGGGAGTGTATGTAGCTCAGGTTTGTAAAAAATTTGGGAAAAGCTGTGTCACTACCACATTAATAATGATCAAAATATTTTTCAGTTGGAATATAATTTGTTTCCTTGGACTGCTGAGAAGTTAACAGGGAGCATCAGTTTACTCTATAATGCAAAATGAAGAAAGGAAGGCAGGGAAGATGATTACAGAATTTTAAGCTGGTTTCAGCTACAGCATGTACTTCTAAAATAAATAAATAAATAAATAAATAAATAAATAAATAAATAAATGGATTGCCAGTGCTTTTACCTTGGAAAAATATCATGATGAGTTTAAGTTAAGAACCACTGTGTTGTAAAGTCCACTGTCCTCACACTTCACATCAGGCTTCTATCTGATGTGACAGATATATTTGTCCCTAATTTTTATTCAAAAGGTCTGTGCGGGGTTGCTATGAGTCACAAACTTTATCATAGACCTGTACTTAAAGCTGATCAGGATTCATCTTGGTTTTGGAATGAGTCTGTCAGTAGGGTAATACTGCTTCTGAGTCTCAGGAATTTTGGTTGGTTGGTTTACCTGAAGCTGATTGACAAAACCCTTGCTCCATTGAACATACAAGTAAGCGTCATTGTGTTGCTTTGAGGAAATAATGAGTCTGATTATTTTTCAGTTTTTTAAGAGAGGATGTTTGGAGAACATGCAAGGACATCAATGGTAAAAATGACTGAATCAGACTGGTTTGGACATTTGGAAGTTTTAAATCCTACACCAAAGCATTCCTGGCCACTGTGAAGAAAACTTATTTTCACTGATGAATTCTTGATCAGAAAACTTAATATGGGTAGCTGACAGATTGGCAAGCCAAATCTCAAAAAAAGAAGGCTTTTTTTAATGTAATGGGATTTCAGTTTCCTGTCAAGTCAGAGAAATAACTCACAGTGCATAAAGCTAAACCTGTGCATGTCCCTGCAGGATTTTGGCCTAATGTTATGAGAGAAGGATGAGATAGTACAATATTAAGGAGCTCTGCTTGCTCCTCTGACGTGCTGTAAAGTTTCTGTTTTTCTCAAAAAACAGGGAAATTCCTGGAGAATGTGATTCTGTGTTTTAATAATGTACAATCTGAGCTCACTGCAATTTAGGAGAAGGTGGAAAATAGTGTAATTCTCAACATTTTGACAGGACTTGTTTAGCTCATTTCTTCTGTGCTGGTTTTGGCTGGGATAGAGTTAATTTTCTTCACAGTAGCTAGTACGGGGCTGTGGTTTGGATTTGTGCTGGAAACAGTGTTGATAACACAGGGATGTTTTTGTTATTGCTGGGCAGTGCTTACACAGACTCAAGGCCTTTTCTGCTCCTCACACCACACCACCAGCGAGTAGGCTGGGGGTGCATGAGAAGCTGGGAGGGGACATGGCTGGGACAGCTGTCCCCAACTGACCAAAGGGATATTCTATACCATATGATGTCATGCTCAGCATATAAAGCTGGGGGAAGAAGAAGGAAGCGGGGGGGACATTGGGAGTGATGGCGTTTTGTCTTCCCAAGTAACCGTTAGGCGTGATGGAGCCCTGCTTTCCTGGAGATGGCTGAAYACCTGCCTGCCGATGGGAAGTCGAGAATGAATTCCTTGTTTTGCTTTGCTTGTGTGTGCAGCTTTTGCTTTCCCTATTAAACTGTCTTTACCTCAACCCGTGAGTTTTCTCACTTTTACCCTTCCGATTCTCTCCCCCATCCCTCCGGGGGGGAGTGAGCGAGCGGCTGTGTGGGGCTTAGTTGCTGGCTGGGGTTAAACCATGACGCTTGACATTTTGAAAAGGAAAATTATGCTTTCATTTCAAAATTGCCTTTGTGACAGTTTCCATGACTGACATCTACCACCAATGTTTCTGTATTCATTTAGTAGTACTGTAGCAGAAATATTTCTGTGTGGTTTGATTTCCCTGATTATCCAGGTCCTAAAAGCTATCTATTCCAGGTCTGCGTATAGCTGAATTAGCAATTATTCATGCTTTACTTTTTTTTTTAATTTCTATAATTCACCGTTATAGTTTAACTGCCCTAACTTTAGCATCTGAAATATGCTTCCAATATACAGTAATGTAAATAATGTAGTAAGAAAAGACCACAGTAATGTGTCAAATTGCTTCGCAGTATTGTGACATTTTTATTTTATTGGTCTATTCTTCTGTTAACATAAACATAATTAATAAGAGCTCTTTCCGTACAGTGTAGGTGCATTTATAATTACAGGCAAGACCACTTGTACCACAAAATATTATTCTGCAACAAAATGAAAATCATTTTCAGGGCACTCAGTTAATGTTACTGTACTGAAGGAAACAATCATTCATATTATATTTAACTGGTCACMGCATCCTTTAAAAGTACATGCAAATTCCAGGAGCTAGTCATGGAAAAATATCAGTTCTCTGTTTGCTTAGATCCAGTTCATGCTCTTGAGTCTCATACTCAGATTTCTTCATAGTGGAAGGACTGATTAACATAGTCTCTATAAACAATTCAAAGAATACTGATTTCAAGTGATCAGGAGCTGGGATTTCTGATCCATGGGAAACTTTAACTCATCGATGTCTTTGATTTGACATTTTCTTCTATTCATCCGATGACCATGAAGCTAAGATATCAATTAACTACCTTCAAAATTTGCTTTACCCTGACAAATTGTATTATGCATGCATGTGACAGATTGGTACGTTTGCACAAATAATGAGAAGGAGCTAAGTATGTAAAAGAAAGGAAGAAAGGACAAAGGTGTTAAAAAAGAAGAAAGTGGAGTGTAGTGAGTCAGAGAAGAAAAAACTGAAAACTGAACAAAAACATGTAAGTGCCTCACAGGAACACGCTATAGAAACATATAGTCGATTAGTCATACAGCTATTATCGCCAGTTAAATTTTGTTATTTTTGACTGAGATGTCAAATGTTGATAAAGGACAAAGAAAGCAGACATGCAGGAATCACAGAATGTATGTTTGACCAACACCTGTGGAATAGGGAATATATTATAAATTCATATGGTCATTACTTTTGCCATCTCTATATCTTCATGTCCCTGTAGTCTCCACTTGACAGACGTGAACCTCAGAAGCTGAGTGACTGCCTGAGGTCAGACCTGCAATCTTCCAGAGCGCGCTGAATGCAGGCCACAGGGACCAGGGGTAAGTGCACTAGAGGGGTTACATCCTCAGTGGTTGTAAATGGTCATAACTCAACTGACTTTAAGCTGTGACTTTGCCTTTACATGTTTTGACTTCTGCTACATTTAAGAAACTGATTTGATCTGATTTTAGGAGGGTAAGAAATATTAAGGAAATAACTGGTTTAGAACAATAGACTCTCAGTCCCCGGGACATCTCTCTAAACAGGAGAGAGGGGGAAAACCTGATTGTTGCTGAAAGCCAAAATCATAAAAAAAAGTCTTTTGAAAATTGGCTGAAATAAGCACTAGTCCAGTGGTCACTGTAATATTCAGTGCAGAGAAGCTAGAGTTCATCTAGCAAGCTAATCTGACAACAATGCAAAAAGAAATATTGAAGATAAAATGTTGTTGATTTTTTTTTTAATAAGCAGTAGGCAGGAATAGTGCTGTAATAGTTGCATAAGAAATTAAATAACTCAACATAGTATGCTTTGTATTTGTAAGTATAATGATTTTCTTCCAATGAAATTCCTGAAAATTATGTGCGATAGAATAACCGTTTTACACTCACTGCCATAAAAATAATTCTCAAAATGCTAGGTTGCTTCACCTTAACATTATTGCAACTATTAGTTAGAAATGTATCTCAATAAATGCATTGGAAGCATCTTAAGGAACAGCTCTATGCTGCTTAAAGACTTACAAGTCCCTCTCCGCAGGATGTCAGGTACCCTCCTGTTAGTAAAGAAAACAGACTAGCTGGAACCATCCATCTTCATTTGAAAGGTAACAGAAACAGATCTTTCTTGTAACACAATACTTGTTGGATTTGTCAAATGTGTAAATATAAATGAGAAATTGTTAACCAAGCCTACAATATTTCCTTTTTATTCTGTAGCATACACCTGAAATCTGTCAGTTCTAATATCCCTGTCAGTAATTATGAAGGCCCTCAAGGCTATCTGTTAGATGCTACATGATACGTTTTACACAATAGCAACTTTTGGGGATATTCATTTTGCTTCAGAAAGGTAATAATTAGTTTTGCATAGTCTCATAACAGATCCTGTACAGGAGTCCCTCATTTACACAAGGAGATAAAGAACGAAAGCTAAAAAGTAAAGAATTTCTTCTTTCCACTGCTGCACTTGAAGAAAACAGCTAGGTTGAATGTTGAGGTCTATTCTGAGTCTGCTTAATATTTAGAATTTCATTAAAATTTTATTGAACACTTCCTTACGCTTTAAATTATATCTAGGAAATTTGCTGTGCATTAGGTTATTTTATGCATGGCCTGTGTTGCACGTAAGGGCAATACTGTCCAGTTTTAGTGTTAATACAGAAGGAAAATGCACTCTTCTTTCATCCTGGGCAAAGGCCAAGTAAAAGCTATGTTGACATTACAATCGAGAGTGGCAACACTACAAATGTAGGCACATCTGAGCTACCTCTACGCTTGAGAATCTGCATTCTGGGAAAGTCCTATTATTAAAATCTTCATTCTTTTGCTCTGTTTTCCGTTAACCATTTTGAAGCTGTATGGTGGACACCAGTAAGGGCAACAGAGAAAGAACAAATGGGACTTGCCGAAGATGAAAGATAGAGAATGCTTTAGATCAGTGGATTGTCTTTCTGCAAGGAACCAAAAATCCCAGTCTGATGGTTAATTCAGCCCCTTTCACCATCCCCCTTTCTTCCCTAGGCAGAGAGCTCACCTTGAACAGCAATGTACATACAAATAGGGGCGCCTCTGTGTCATTATTTGCTTTCTAGCTGCCACTGTGTGGTGGTGACATGGATTTCGGGCTTTGCTTATTATGGGAGTTCTCGAGTTTCTGGACCAAACCCACAAATTCATGAAATTACTGTTTTTTGGAACCATATCTGACACAGTGGTTGTGCTAAATACAGCATATTTTCAGCCTTAGCAGTCTGTCAATGAACTTGTGGGTGGTATTTTCTGTACCCATTCCCTACCTATCTTCCTCCCAACATTCTCTTTCAGACAATTAAATCAATCACAAATTTTATTTAAAAATGGAACGCATGGCTACTCAGTGGCCATGGACAATTATCTTCAAACTCAGACAGTTTACCTCCCTGTCCCATGAAATGCTGCCCAAACCAAGGACTATGATCAGGCATGCCCCTTAATTTAAACTAACGTATGTTGGGGGCAAGTCTTTATTGCACTGAAGTGAGATAAAACACACTCTCTGATGTTGGTAGGGGGCAGTGGAGGGAAGCAAATCTTAACCCTTCTGAGTACTAAAAATAATTTTCCAAACCCTACCTTTGTATCATTAGACTAAATGAAAGCAAATTTTACTTTGATACACTGATTTAAAAAGGTTAAAAAAATAGGCAGGTACATGGTTCCAGTTTTCAAGGACAGATGCTTTGGTGACTTCAAAGATCCTGAGGTAGTCTCAGAAATCAAGTGAAAGAAAAATAATGGTTAGCATGAAAAATATGCTTGGGTTCAGTTTGCAACACCAAAAATTACATGGTTGATCTTAGATCACAGTCCTGTGTGCTTTCTCTTATACGAGTAACCTTAACTCATAGAAATATTATGGGAAAACACATTAATAATTCTACTATAATGGATATACTATTGAAGTTGCTAAAGATATGTCTGTATGGAAATGGAAATAAGGATGGAAATTAGGATGGAATAATACAGCTACTGTGTGATAGCTACCCATATGGACAGTTTTATGTTGCAGTAAATGCAGAGTAGTCTTCTTCCTCAATAAATATGAGTAAATTACTATGTCAGAAAATAAGAATTTAAGATCAGTTATTTTACTGTGAAATAGCTTTGTTTATCTATGTCATGATAGGTAGTTTGCTGACCATGTCTTGAAAAAAATCTGGCCTGTGATTTCTTTAGTAGGAGAAATATCCTCCATGCTCACGGTGTCATACAAATCTCTTACAGTTATACAAAGACAAGATATACAAGAGAGAGTTGCATAGATTGTAAAAGCTGTATCTGGGACAAAATTGTATCTCTCTTAAATGAAAATGTTGAAATGATCAGAGAGAATATTCAGTCCCTACAAAGTATTCTGAAGCTAGGAAAGAAGGGTAAATTATGGGATGCAGATGATAGAATTAAATGAACACTTAGAAAAGAACATACTTTTTCTACAAAGCAAAGAAAAACRTAAGCACCATTTAAATAAACTTAAACTAATCAGAAGCATATTACATAACTCTCGAAATAAAATTTTAATTTTCTRCAATATGTACTGAGGGTAATAGGAGCAGTTTGCTGCTGCTGCTGTTTGCAGTTTTATAAATCTACAGTAACATATTACATTAATTTTTATTTAAGGAGCAGGGGATCATCAGAAAAAGCATTTCAATTTCATTTATGATCCTCCATCAAATTGCATTACTCTTTTGCAAAGTCACCTTTCTATATGTGAACTCAAAGTGTAATTGTGCAAGTTAGTTCACTGGCAGGATATGAGCGGGAAAGAAAAACGGAGAGAGGGAGAGAGAGAAGGAAGAAGAGATATAGAAGCATAAAGGGGGAGGGGAGAGAAAGAGAGAGAATGAATTTCATTTACTAAACAGATTAAGAAATACTTAGCAACAAATTAATAAAAACAAATGTAATTAATAGCTTCAGACCTGAAATGTGATTACTTATTCCTACAAAATCTTATATCAAATTACACAGGAGATATTACTAGAAGAACTTCTTTATCAATATACAGTAAGCTCTTGTGGATGAACCAACATTTACTTAAAAAGAAGAATACAGCTTAATAGTTATGCAATTATTATTATCTTCATATATGTTTAAGGGAGTGTATTATACTCCAGACTTAAAAATAGCAGGACAAAACCAGCTAAAAACCTTGACATTTGTGCAGTATATGCTCACAGGAATAATTTCAAATGTTAAGTAAAGATTTTATCAGTGGTAGGTGAGACTAGATTGTAAGGAAAAAAAAGTATATTTTCTATCTGTCATAAAGGGACAAAGATGTTTTTTTTATGTTAATCTGAAAATGCTGAATCACTATCAATCAGCCTCATTTTCCAATGTAATCACTGCTGTTGTCTTTCTATTTTCCTGTATCTTGAACTCAAAGTAGAAATACACTTTGTTTACTTATAGGAGCTTGTATGAGATCTGCTGTAGTTAACGCACCATGATGGTTTTCAATATTAGTCTGAATTTATAACATTTAAGCTCTTCCACAATGTTCACCTGAATTGAAATATCTATGACTTGACAATTAGTTGATGATGAAGGCTTTCAGAAAACAAACCAAAATTTCACTCCTTTATAAAATCATTCTTCAGAGCTGTTTAATATGGATCTAAGTGTGTAAATTTAACATTGAGCCTAGCATGCTCATTGTTGGCATTTTTAATGAAAAATTGTTTTACACAATAAATGTCTTTTCTTTAGGTATCAAGAATATATCTTCAGGAAATTCAGGTCCACAGTGGAACACTTTTAACATTTGTAACCATGACATTACATGTTCCGAGTTTGGAAGTTTTAAAGGTACTACAATACTCACCATATGTATCAACCCATTTGCTGAAAAAAATAGATTCATTGAGGTCAGGGGCCTGCAGAAGAGTCATTTTTTGTTCATCTCATTAATTACACATTATTTAGCAATGCCAATATTTTTTATCAAATGATCTTATGAATCATTTCAAAGCATCTTGGTTCCCAAATCCAAGATACTCTCAAATCGTGTCCTGTTTCTACAGAGACAACATCCAGTTTTACATCATCCTCCCATAACCTCAGAAATTATACGCAGGCATGCGTGCCGATGAGCACACAGCTACCTGATGGATGACTGGATGTCCACAGTGACCAGGGTGGACTGTGGCATGTACCTGTCCCATGATTTAGAAGCAATCTTAAAGTATCAGAATGCATAAACTTGTTATAAATTAATATTTCTGTAATTTATGATAGGAAATTATTATTAAAAATAACAGCTACAAAAAGAGAATGTTTATAAAGATGCAAAGCTGTACTCTGACATGCAGAAACAACTGATGTTAATTTGGTATGTGGAATATTACCTGCACCATACAATCTTGTCTTTTCATAAAATTATTGTGATTAGTGTCTCAAAAAACAAAATATCACGTTTGAGGCGAAAAAAATGGCATGCTAGCACAAGGAACTTTCTCAAGGGCTTAATATTGGCCAATGAAAAAGTGAAAAAAAAAAAAAAAATCATGAGCTTTTGTTGAACTGTTTGAATTACATTTATGAGAAACTGATGTTAGCTGAAAAGAAAATTATTAGTATAATAACAAAGAGAACAGATAAAGAACAAGAAAAACAAAAATTCTAATAAAAGTATGAAAAGTGCTGGCTAAAATCTAGCATGATTAAAATTCATCAGAATTTTAATACCATATATAGAATTAATTTGTACATATAGCAGTATAAAGCAAAACTTAACGCTGTGCATATCCCAAGTTTGGACTGAAAATCATAAAAATATATAATTATACAGTTAAAGTTCAGTGAGTATACAAGTCCATAATTTACATGCAAAAAGACAGGGTTAATGAGGTTTTCAAACCTTGTTACCTTACTTGCCTGATATTTGAATTCTTAACTGTGTAACCTTAATGTTGCTTTAGAAGAATTAAAAAGAAAATAAAAATGTTAAGAGTTGTTTCACGGCAGTGAGAAAGAGATCCTAGGCAAATAAAACCAGTAGGACTTTTTCCAAAGTGCAAGTTTGTCCTCTTCTCAGTTAAAATTTTGCACTTTTATTATTTTGCATATTAATTTACAACTCACGCACTTAAGTGATTTATATATTTGATATCCATTTTATATTATATAGAAATTGCTTACAATGTTTGTAATAAGGAGTACACCTTTTTCATCTTTTAGTCAGTCCTGCGTTTGATTTAATATCTGGTTGGCAATTAATGTAATGGATTTAGTGAGAGAGACTGGGAGGATAGAGTTCTTTCTGAGCAGACACCTGGCATACATCAGTTGCTATAGTGATTACACAGATGTGCAAACAAGTAGAGGAAAAAATAATGATTCAATATTCCCACGATAAAAGAAACAGAACTGCTAATTGATAAACAGCAAAGTAATAGGAGGCAGAGTCTGGATTTTGAAACCACAAGGAAAAATGTAACAAGAAGCACTAGAAGGGAACTGCAGGAGTTTCAGTTTATGATGGAGGAGTGAGTAATCTGCATCATCTAGCGCACTGGATTAGCAGACGATGCCCTGCTGTGCCAGTGCCATTTCCTGCTCAGACTTGCAAAGGAGAAAGGTTCTCTGAGAACACATCTGAGGAAGAAAACATGCAACTTGTCTTTCCTCCTCTACCCCAGATTCTCAGCCTTGGTCTTATCATGACCGGGACAGAACAAGGAAAGTGAAAAGGGAGAGGGGAGAGTTTTACTATTTCTCCTGCTCTGCAAAGCCTATGTATCACAGTTATGATTTCATGTACAGCCAGATTTTTAATACATGTGTTCCAGCAGCAGGCTGAACAAAAATAAATATCCCATTGCCCAATATTACATTGCAGTACTGCTTCTGTTCCTGGTTCTCAGAGGCCTGTTTTGCTGTTCCTATGCTCAAATCTGCAACTGTCTCATGAACTGTTACATCACTTATACAAACACACAGAGAAGAAGAAAACGTCTTGAATATGAAATGAGATCTATGAATCTTACTGTTTAAGTATTTCACACTGCATCAGGGCCTGTTCCAACAGCATACTTCTTGGGATTAATCTAGGTTTGCCACAACGAAAAGCAACATAATGTTTTGCAAAGTGAGCATTGGAGCTAATTGGAACCTAATGATGTATAGTGAAAATAATCGCTTGCAAAATAAATTCTGTGAAGAAGACTATTGTATTAAATGACATAGAAAGAATAGCTCTAGCATTCTTTCTCCCTAGTGATTTTGAGACAAAGACGGTGTGCATGCAAAAACAACATTAATAGTACCACAGAGAAGAGTGCAGACCCAGATGGGTATCCCTATGTTGAGCAATGCCAGAAGCCACCAGGGAAAGGAATAAAGGGAAATTGAATGACTATAGTTGAAAGTCTGTAGCTCCAAAACATCAAAACACCTCATTAACATTCCTTCCCCTGAACTCTGTATAGCACTTTTTTTTCCTCTCTCTTTTTTCCCACAGTAGCTGACAGATCTATCCTTGATTCTCATATTTACTTTTAATAATATAACCTGAGGAGACTCAACAAAAATGTGTCCTGCAATGTTGCACAGCCATAATCTCTTATATGATACTTATTGTTAAAGTCACTCATAATGGTTAATAAATGCTTCAAGAGAGAAGGAACTATCTATTAATTGCATGAACACGTACCTTACTGACAATCTTCTGGTATTATTTAAGCCACACATGAACAGCAGATTTCTAATTTCCCATTCTTTGGAAGATGTGACAAACATGTTTCTCCATCTTGGTTCCAGCCTACCATTTTAAACAATCTAAAGGCCAGTGGTAAAAAAAAAAAAATAATATCCCCCCTGGAGTGGAAAATAAGGCAGCTTACAAGTTAGTTGAGTGAACAAGATTAAAAGCCATGTCCCTCCCATAAGCAGATGAGGACACCTACGTGCAAACAAATAAAGTTAAGTAAAATGAGACTTCAAATGCACTTAGGTCCATCCAAGGTCTGCTTTTACTCAGTAGTGTATTTTACTTTTTTCAGATTATTAAAGAAAGAAAGGAAGAAAACAAGGAAAGGAGGTAGTGGAGTAGGGAAGATGGAAGGAAGGAAGGGTCCGGTAGACTTTGTCTCTAACGYACCTGCAAGAAGCCTTTTCTGAACACCTTCCCTTGAAACGTGACTTTGGAAATCCCACTTCCAACAGCCAAAATGACGGCAGTTCAGGTTGAAGATGTTTCTGACCTGCAGCTTCTGTTCTTTATCCAAACCTTAAATTCAAGGTTTTTCAAAGCCAGGAACTAGGGCAAACACTTGGTTGTAGTTAAAGTACAAGGTAATCAAATTATTYTTTTTAAAAAATAGCAATGTGACTGTGAATTTTCAATGTTCTCTCTCCACACAGGTAAAGACTGTTAAAGGTTCTCAGAGCAATTTACTGGAATGATGGAGGAAGTTGTTTATGCACAATTCAGAAAAGCAGGAATTCAGAGTGAAAGGAGGGGTTAATTTCAGGGACATTGCAGTGACATTGACATGTTATTTTATGCTTGTCACCATTGTGGTAGTTGAAGAAGTGCCTTCATTTTTTGAAAAACTGTAAACGACCAATTATAGATAATGGGAGACCATAACTTTTATCTTAATCCTCAATTATTGTATGTATCAAAAGGACACCATTGAGTGCCTATATCCTGTTAAATTTGATCTGGATCTTATCCCCTCAATGTACGTAATTGGTTTCTGTGCCCATTTTAAATGACTCTTACTCTGTGAATCTTCTCCCACAAGAATAGCAATTATGCATTTTATTTTAGTAACTGGTATAGACCCATAAGTCTCCAGGTACTTACAAATAGTTATACAGGATTTTTAACTTCGTGTACGTGGGCTGAAGWGAAGTATTTGAAAATCATTACTGCTCAGGACACAAGCTCATGCATTTTCTGTCCTCAAAGGAGTAAGAAACAGACAGGGGCAAACCTCACTTCTGTGATAAGATAAAGTTCATTGGCAGCAGAGTCAGCATGCAGATAAGCTATCAGGTACACAGTGAGGACATGAACTCCCTAGTGTGGTCTTAAGATTCACTCTTCAAGGGTTGTCTGCTCGCAAAGAGCAAGAAGTTCGTCACAGCGGCTAAGTCAAAGTCAAGGAGAGTGCTGCATGAATCCTCAAATCCCTCTCCACCCCTGCAGGTATTTGGAATGCTACTTCAATCATGGAGCATCAGAAGCAAAAGTAGCTCTACCACTTAACACAGAGAATATGATATTTTCTGTTTCTCCTTCTTTGTGCAGAAAGAGTAACTTACAGGAGGGGCTAGCTCACATTCAGCTTCAGAAAAGCCAGAAGGTTTCACAGCACAAGATAGCATGGACCAAACCAGAAGCAGCCTTATTTCTCGCTATCAGAGAAGGTTTGCATTGATTTCAAGCTTAAAAACTGCTAGCCAGAATCTAATTCAAAGCGCTTGTTCTCAAGAAAGGCTCAGGGCCAGTATTGAATTAGGAATAGCCGGTGCTATTCCACTCTATAACTGCTTTGAGGGGAAATGGTTTGGCTTTAGTGCAGACTTTTCACTTCAGGTATAACAAGGGTTAACACTTTCTTTCTGCACAATGGACTATATTAATACATCAGTCTTTCACTTGTGAGCTTAGTAATAAATAAATAAATAAAAAATAAAGTGCTACATCCTCTGAGGTCAAGTTGCCTGCAGCTAGGTAGGTCATGGAAAGAGAAGATGAGGAAGGAAACAACTGGAGAGATTGCATAGAGCACAATATGCAGGGAGATGGAGTCCTCTGTAATAAATGTAGAGGAAAACAGAAAAAGAAAAAAAAAAAAGGGAGAAAAATAAAGCAGAAGGGAAACAAGGAGTAGGGAAAGAACCAATGAAAGGAAGAGCAGAGAAAAGAACTTGACCACTTAAGAAATAAAAGGGCAAACTGTCTAAGATAAAGTAATACAGAAGCAACTACTGAATGCTTTACTACCCCTCTTTCAGATATGCCATTCTGTTTGATCTCTTAAGAGAAATCCTCATCTCAGCTGTCTTAATAGAGCATCCAGTTTTCCAACTTGCTAGTTTTCCAACTTGTTGGGTTTTTTATTTATTTAAAAAAAAGACACCAGGAGCAAAGGGCCATATTTAGTCATATCACAATAGAAACCCTGCTTGAGGATCAGATTTGGAGTTAGGAAGACTTAGTCATTACTATTTGCCTATGGTGTTAGCCAACATGCAATCCCCTTTCTTTTTAATTGATGAAAGAATTCTTTCCCTAGGCAAAAGTGGAGAAGTCTCCTCCCCCTCCCACCAAATCCCCATCACTAGGAGTTATTTGTATTTTAAAGAAGTCAACTGAATCATCTCTCATTTCATCCAGGGGTTTGTGACTTTTAAAACTGGTGATCTCCTTTCTTTGTGACATCCCAGTCAAACAGTATCTTCATACAACATCAGATCTGCACAAAGAACAGCTATACAAAATATCATCTTTTTCCCATAGCTGTGCCTGGAGCTTAGTTTTACGCATAGGTCTGTAGAATATTTATTTTTCATAATGCCACAAATTTTCCTTTGAATCCTTTTTGTTGTTTTATTTTAAGCACCATTGGGTACCCCTAATTTTAAGCATGAAGCTGTTGTCTTCATGTTGCACTTACCTGACAGGAATTATCTTCAGTTTTTGAACCCCATTCCTGTTAATTTGCTTCTCTGACTTGAACCCCACTTGTGCTAATTTGCTTGGTATTCTCAATAGCCTCTTTGGTTCTCCAGCAATTTAATTCTCCTACTTTTCTGATTTTCTCTATATTTTTCCCCCACCTTTTTTTGGCTTTTTGTATTTGGCTTTTTTTACTTCAATTTTTTTTTTTCCTTGAGCTTTGATTTTTTTTTACTCTTTTTCATACCATCAAATGGTTTTCTATGTGTCTTTACACAAGCATAAGACATTACTTTTCACTGCAAATATTCCTTGAAGGTCTCACAGAAATATCCTTAGCAGCTTTCACTATAATCAACTGGGTTTCAAAATATTTCCTCATTATTATTAACCCCTTCTAGTCATGTTCCTTGCAATGCATTTAAAGTGACAGTCATTTCAACAAGGGCAACAGCATGAAACACAGCTTACATCCAGAGGCCCCATATGCTACAGTACTTTTAGTATGAATTTGTATGCCCAAAGGACACAAATGTGTTTATTCCAATTTTAGAATAAATTTACTAATGATGGAGGAGACTGTCAATAGCCTAGATGTTAACCAATGTACTGTATGACTTCCTAAAACGTTGTTGAAACACAGCATTTAAAATTTGCATGTTAGCATTTCAAAATGTTTAAGGTCATGTGCAATATTTGGAAAATATTTAATATCTTTTGGCATGAATTTTGCAAGAAAGAGCAGGAATTCTCTGGTTTAAAATTGTCATAGGCTAGTAATTTTACCTTTTAACAACGACCTATCTAGAAGCCCTTAGAAATTTATCCTCTCTTTAACTGGTATGTATTTACCCCTGTTTAAGGAATCATTAGCTCCCTAAAGTGACTCATACTGCATGAATTAAACTAGCATTACTGAATATACCTCTTTAGAAATGAAACTACTGATGATGGGGCAAATTCTTTACTTCAGTCAATTTCGTTCCCTCATCTATTCCTTTTAAGAGTACCCTTCCCCCACTTCCTTCAAAAGGCTCACATGAAGATACAAAATTCCCAGTAACATTCAGTGCTGACCACCAACAGGACCCTGAGACAGAGGCAGAAATACTTTTCTACCCTATCTCATAAACTCTTTCCTTTAGCATTTTTGTTACAATACTGTCTAAAAATAGTTAAAATTCCCAACTCCTCTCTTCTCAGTCAACATTTTTGAACACCATATCATACCAAAGAGGATGTGAAACACAACTAAATCAAGATTTTGCACTCAGCTGCCACACGCATGAGGCAACAGATAAACAAAGATCTGCAAGCCTGCCTTCTTGCTGCTTTGCCTCTGCAAGCATACTTTAAAATTCCTAAATGCCCCAAGTATCAGTATACTTTCACCTAACTCTGCACTTCATGTACTTGTAAGAAAAAAGTCTCATTGCCTTATTCAAGAGTTTAGCTATTTAACACTTTTGAAATACCAATATTACTTGGTAGGGGGGAAGAGGTAAGGGCAAGAAAAGTCATCTAACGACATCTTTCGTATGCTTCCATTTGACTGCTTTGAACACAGTTTCACAATTTTATTATGTTTTCTTCTATAGTGCTACGGTTTTGATTTTAGCCCTTCAACCCTTTGAGGAGAGAATATCACTATGTCACTTTTTTCAGTGAGTGGTGTTTTGATTCTTTCCATTATTCCCTCCCTGAAAAAAAAAAAAAAAMMCAAACCAACACTCTCCTTCATACAACACATCTCTAAGATAATTCAAGACTGCTTTCCTTAATTTCCTTTAAACTGGAAGAAAGCACTAACACAAATATTCTTTATACCTAATCATCAGTATTTACAAAAAGCCCACAATGTGGGCACCTTAGCAGTGTTTTTCCTAGTGCTCTGGAGCTCTTGCCTATAATCCCCCTTCTGTAATGCATCAGAACACTGGCCTCATTTTTATGCCATCAGTGACCATTTTGCATTTAACTTTCACTTTCTTTTCTTTTTTTTTAACTGAAAACCTGAACTGAGAGGCTTTTAATACTTCCTACTTAGTTTCTTTAAATAAAAACAAATGTTAAAAGTGATGCATCAGTGGCATGCATTAATCATGACTAAAAGCTGTGGGCATGGCTACATGAATAAAACAAATATGTTAAGGGCTTCTCTGATGCCCCTTTTTCTTCTTCCTACAAACTGGATGATTGACTTTTTTTTTCCCTTCCTTATTCTAAAGAGGTCGCTTGGGGTTCAATTATGGTAAAGGCTTCAGTATTTCTTAGAGCATGTACCTCAACCCATTGTTTCTTTGGCTCAGCTTCTACTAAAAGGAGGTATTTCTCTCTCTTTTGCCACAGATATGAGTTGTAATAGAAGATCCTTGAATTAGTGACAAAAATAAGGCAGGAGGGGGAAATAATCAGTAGTATATCACACCACTGCCCCATGATAAAGTTATAAGTGACGGTGTTTCAGTACATACTGTTAACTGCTGCAGCACACCTATGGGAAGCTGAGTCCTTTCTACATTCCTGAGCTAGCATATTGTGCTACATTATTTCAGTGAGGTGAAGAAAGGCCCTTTCCTACTGAGTAAAAGAGCATAGAATTGTATGCTTGCTTTTCCTCCTATATAGAAATTAGAATAAGTCTGTCTTGTATTATCCCTCCCAACACTTCTACTCAATCATCTGCACATGCAGGAGCAAATAAGATCTGGGTAAGTCTGGCACTGTGGCAAGAAGACTGTTGCTTATATTTAATATAGAAATCATTTAGGTTTGCCAGAACCAAGAATGCAGTTTGAAAAGCATTGCAAAGTTTTGACATGTAGCTTTGTTTCTCAACAATCAAATTCAATCATACCAAAGAGATGTGGGACATATAGGCATGTAATGTCTTACCTCAAAACAATCAAAGCATGGGCAGAGAAGGTATTTTCCAGGCCTCTGAATTATACTAAAGTAGAAAAACGAAGCTAAATTTCCTCATACCTGGGGAATACCATTAGTTTCTTAGTGAAAAACACTAAGGTTTTAGCCACCATATTGGTTGTGGGGAAGAATAATGCTCAAAAGAGACTGCCTTTTCAGCTCAGTCTTAGGGAACTTACTTGGGAGGTAAGACCTGCCAGTTTCTGACTCTGCCTAACCTGATAATCAGTACAGTTGAGTATCCTGCTCATCCAACTGATGGAGCAGCTTTTTTTGACCAGAAATTCCCAAATATGAGGTCAATGACAGTGACATGCCTGCAAATAATTTTTATTGTAGTGAATTAACATCATCTGAGAGAAAAAAACATTGCCAGAATATTCTGTCTGACCAGCTCCACAGATCCTCCCTGTAGTACTGTCCACACAGTTGTTACCCTTGACAATAAATTCAGGCCTGACTGGAAAGTATAAACAAGGACAGTTCACTGGGTTGACTGAAGCAACACCACTTTACTGTAACTTTAAACTCCATTGAACTACCTAGGAGTGCACAATTACTAATTGGAGGGATAAAGCCAATCTTAATTTTGCTGAGTATATCTGTTAATTTACTGCTTGCATATGTGCCTTGACAGAACTGGAGACTGAAGTCTCCCACTAAGATACAAAATGCTATTAAATGGGCACTAAACTTAATTGGGTATTAGGCTAGATGGGCTAGTCAAAAGAATGAAACGTGGTACACTTACATTTGCACCCATTCTTTAGGCCTGCTCTGATAAAGGCTTTGCCAATATGAGTGCTGAGTAGTTCAAATTCTCTGTAACAGGTTTGCCATGTGGACTCTTGCCTACTATTAACTTGAATCAGACTGTCAACAAAGCAACTATTTGCTTACAGCAAAGAGCTTGATGGAATTATAGATCTCCATCAGGTTTGACAGATTTGAATTACTGACCTAGAAAGGAAAACACTCATATTTCTTTACTGATTCCCAAAGCCATCCCATTTTTTTTTATAACAATTTTAATTAAATGTGATGGGAAAAGGATTTCAAGATTTGGTTCACAGCACTCCATTATGTACATTTTTGCCTTCTTAAGCATGGCTGTTTTTCAGGCTTACGGTGTAGCAAAAGTTGCCTATATTTTTAAGGGCAGACATCACATGAAAGACATATGAATATGTGCTATTAGCTGCAACAAAAGATATGCCAACAGAAAGAAGGAGACCTAGAATAGCAACATATAGCAGAAGACAAAAGAAATTAAGTATCAGTCCAGAAAATTTAGAATGCAAGTATAATCTGAACCTCCCGAGGTGAAGCCTACTGAAGTCAACTGATGGCTACTTCTTCTTATTAAGTTCCTCACAGATGACGTTCATCTCGACCAGCTTTCTATAGTGGTCAGCGAAGCTAATTAATTCCTCATAATTTTATTTAACTTCGTAATATTAAATGTCTTGTTATCTTCCCTCTTATTTCTGCAAACTACTAAAAAATCAGCTAAGCTTTTGGAAAACGGATAAAATTTTGGCAAAGATCTTTCCCTGGACATTTTTTGCAGTTTATATTTTAATATTTTAAAGTAAATATCAAAGCAAGGTTTGAAAAAAGGGTTGCATAGTCAAGAATGCTTAAATTGGGCAAGTTCTTGACRAATGGGTTCTAAAATGGGCAAAGTGTCTTGAAAATGCACCATTAGGAGGCGAGGAAAATGGAGAACAAAAGAGTATTATTAAGAAAAAATAGCAGTGGTCTTATTAGCACAACYATATTAATTAACTAGAACTAAACAAATGATCAGCTTTTTCTTGAAATTCAAACTTTAGTAGTACATTAAAAATTAAGAAAAAAACTTGGTTTAGTAATATTGCAATTATATGGCAAATCTGCCAATTGGAATAGTTTTTTCTAGTTCACCAAAGGTGTTACAAMCAACCTTACTAAGGATCTTGCATATAGGAATTTGTTATCTCCAAGCACATCCAGACCCCATCATTACTGTTGTGTTTCATGTGGATAATAACGTTACTGGTTTGTAAGAAAATATTTCAATTTTATCCAGCTTCCCTTTTTCATCTCCAACTGTATTAAAAACATCCTTTTTCTGATTATGACCAGATAAAATAAATACAATATGTACACACTTTATGAATAAATACATAAAATATAAAAGCCATTCCCATTGTACTGTATATGTTATATAAAAGACACTCCCATTGTACTGTATAACCATCCATATATATATTCCAAATACAGATCCAGATGTGTCGCCCTTCAACACTCTAGATATTCTCCCAGTCATGCTTAGAATTCTTCTACCGTGCCATTTTCTGTTGTTGCTGAATGCAGGTAGTTGGTGGAAGATGCTGTTTTTGTGGGAATTCTCAACATTTATTATTTGTCATTGAAGCTTGGCAACTAAAGGATTTCTGTGTTCTAGGAAATTCCACTGATGGAAAACATTTCCATGTTTAACCAGACATTTATTTTAGCGGAAATATAGTTTTCATCTTAAAATGTGGCAGGTTGTGCTGGTTTGTTTCCTTATTTTGTCATATTCGATCATTTAAAAATAAAATCAAACCCATTTTGAAATGAAGCCTTGAAATTCCTCATTTTTAAAACTTCAGGTCAAAACACTCAGAGTCTTCTGAAGAAGTTTAAACTGAACAATACAACCAATCCTAAGCCACAAGGATGGCATTCTAAAAGTTAGGTGCCTAAACTGTCTTCTTTCTGTAATCAGGGAAAAGAGAGAGGCACCTCCAGACATTGCTGTCTGAAATAGGAGCAATAAATTACCTCAGGATAGGTTGAATCAGGCTTCATTGATTATAGACAGAGCCATGATGCTTGCCTGGATAGTTGCTGAACTTGAAGACAATTAAAAATGAAGGTCTCAAACCTGCCTTTTTCTGCCAAATACAGGTTTGATACAATCTCACTCTAGTTATCAGTAAACTGATTTGATTTTATGTCCCCAAATTAATTTTATTTCTCCAAACAGTCCAAGACAGTTAACTGAATGTGCAATGGATGGTATCTCATTCTCAGTTTGTATGTTATGATGTTTGTGCACATTATTTCCGTATTCCTTTGGAAAGATGTCTGTGCTGGATGGAGCACTCCTGCAGAAGGTAGCAATTGCCCCTTCTCTGGGAGCAGCTGAGCATGTGTCACAGCAAAGGCATCCACATCAGTAGCTCTGGGAAAGGCATCAGGGAAGAAACAGTCTCCAGGCACCTGTCACTTCATATCTTGTATATCGGTTGTACTACTGACTCCCATCTTTGAGGCAGGCCACAGAGATGACAGAAAGAGAAACTCTGCAGAGGCCAAAAGGGACCTGGTAGAGTTTGCTCCAACTCAAAGCCACTGACCTGATAAAAAAAACAAACTTAGAAGTAGGAATCTGACTGCAAGGTCACAGTGGGAGAATATTTCATGAATTTTTTTTCATTTCTGTTCTATCTGACCAATCACTTGCAGCTTTCTTTGTTTAAAAGTTCTGAAAAAGTTTTTCATTAACATTTTTTTAAACTTTAAACTTTTGGAGAGCTGTTTACACAGTAAAGGTTTGGGCAAACTCAAAGTTTTGACTGACTTGGGATCCCATCACAACATACCTGCACACAATAATTTCATCACATTTCCTTCAAGAACTAAAGCTCTATCTACACTGATGATCCTCTATTAGAAGTCCTAATGTTTTCATGAATGAGAACAGAAAAAAAAAAAATGCAATATAGTCCAGGGGCAGTATTTTATTGACTTGGTTTTTTTCATTGTCATTTTGGGAACAGGAAAAAGAAAGTTGAGAAAAAGACTTAGATATAAGCTAATACCTATTTCACTACAGTGGAAAGGGTACTTGGATGGTTTCTTGATTTGATCATGACCTTAGCAAAAGTGACTTGAAGGGAGAAATGAAGAAAGTCACATTTATGTCTGATTAGATTTTACAATGATTGTTCGACTGAATTATTGGAAAGACATAAGGGGAAAACAGGAAAGAAGTAAAGACTGAAAATGCAGAAGGAGCATAAGAAGGGTCAATATAATGCCCAGTAAATGAGTTGATGACTCTACCAGCAATATGCTGCAATGACTTCAGAGGAGCAAGGCTGCTGTAAGCAAGGCTAGAGAACAGATGTTGTCATAGTTAATGTAGGCAATAATAAAAGCTTGCACAAATGTTTTGGCTGTGTGCACAGTTGGACTGACAAGGTTTGAGAGAAACCCAGTGAAAGCGTTCCCCTAGAGACAGCAGGAGTTTAAGCTTTGACATCAGTGAAGTAATTTGGAGAACAGTGATGTTGCTGCCTAAAATGGAAAATGAATTAGTGAAACGTTTTGAAAGATAACATCAAGAGATTAATTTTGGCCATGATGAATTTTAAATAACAACCGGACACAGCTATTTGTGAAAAGCAGGCCAAGATCCTTGACTGGATGAAAGGTGATAGATCTTCAACAGAAAAACAGATTTTCAAGTAATTTAAATATCTTTCCAATACTGTTTGAAAGCCATATCTGGAAACTGGTGAACTGCACTTTTGCTATAGCCTGGAGGCCAAAATAACAGAGAAGGGGTCATGAACACCATAAAAAAAAAAAAGAAAAATTAATTTTAAGGTGTTGTTAAAATAAGGAAGTCAATGCTATCAGTAAAGGTAAATATATCACTTCTGGAACATTTATTTACACCCAGTTTGAATTATATTTAAGAGGTTCACTAATTAACTTTTTTTTTTCCCCCAGAACGTCCGGCTATAGCCTGCAATACATTTAATATTACGCTTTAAATTTATACAAGATTACAGGTCTAAAGGGTCTGCATCTCTTCTGTAAACTAAGTCTTTCTCCTTTTTACTTTTTTTTTTCCTTCTCCCTCCCACTTCCACACTTTACTGGGAGGCATTTTATCTGTTGAAATATATTGAAAGTTTATATCTAAAATAAATATTCATAATGCWAGCTTTTAATAAACTGCGACAGACATTTTTATACTGCCACTAACAAAACAAGTGAATTTAATTAAAAAAGAAGATGAAAGAGTGTGAATTGACATGTGCTTGTTTCATACAGAGTGCCATAACAAATTCAAGAGCCACCAGAGATCAAGAAAAGGGGAGGGATGAGAACAGAAAGGAATTTTGCTAGAGGGGATCTCACTTGCTGGAATTGCAGCGCATAGGGAGAAAAACAAAAATAATAAGAAGAAAAGGTTCAGAAGCCTCTGTTGTAGATAAACCGTATAGATAAACTACAGATTTTTTTTTTTTAAAAAGGAACACTGGCCTCCATAAATTTGCAACCATCTCCAGTTTCTTATATTTTATGTTTGCTTTTAACTCCACATCATAAAAACACAGAATCCTCCCACGGTTCATGGCTTTTCTATCTTTCTCTTTTCCTTCTCTCTCACATAGAGAAAAGAGCTGAGCATCTGGTTTTGCAATTTGGAGTTGTGCCCTTGGCTCTCAATAAATTAACATATGATCAAACCCATTTGCACCTGTGCAAACTGGTAGTCTCTAGCCAACCTCTTTTTTTTTTTTTTTCCAGTTGATTTTCTAGATTTAGCTAAACTTTGAAAAGTCAAGTGCAAAACTAAAGCAAAAAAAAGCAGTCTAAATATTGACTCATATTATGTTTATTGAATGCATTTCAATCAATTTTTTTTTTTATCTGTTTGCATTTTTTGTAAACCAAAAAATTTCATAAGGGAACATTGCACATTAATAATGCATTCCTGTTTTCACAACCAAAAGATGGGAACATTGAGGATATTAACCTTCTCAAACACTGAAGAGATAACTTTTGTAAGAAATAGTTAAGTAAGACTCRCAAAGCCTTTTACCCTCTGAACTTGACTTCTTCATGTATTTTCCTATGACCACTGATAAACACCACACTTTTGCCATACACTTCACAAATCTATAAAAATATGACTCTATGACCAAAGCAATATTTTATTTAATGCCAAAGCAATGCCTCACAAAGACACTGATATTTTTCCTTGAAATTAAAGACCAACAGCTGAGTTGGATATCCCAAGGCAAAGTTAAGGATCATTACCACTGACAAAACAAAAGGGTTACTGTTATCAGAATTGTACATCAGGAAGATTATGGCTGTTACAAACTGCACTCAGGTCTTTGTTTTGGGTGTTTCTTGAAGATTGTCCTATATAAAAGATCCACTTGTCTTGCTTTAATTTTTCAACCAAATTGAATGATTTTCTTTATACTCAGACTCTACTGTATGTTCTTCACACAATACATCAGTATCTATGCATTCTTGTCTAAGGTCATTCTGTATAAACCTTATTTACTTGCAGGACGGGCATCTCACAGCATACTGAGAACGGGCTCAATCCAAAAATCGATGTAAGGTAAAGCAAAGATTTCCAACATCTCTCTAAATTAGAAGTCATCAGCCCTAGGTGTGAGACCAATACAACACACTTACTACAGCAAATAGAAGTCTTCATTCTTTTTCTTAGTTTTGGCACACAAATTCTCAATCCATTTACAATGGTGTACTTTGCAAACAGGCATTCTGAGCACTGTTTATGCCATATCTATTTCTTCAGAAATGGTCAGCTACCAAACTGTTTGGTCTGGATAAATAATTTAAGGAACTTCCAGAAGTTTCAAATGTGCGTTCGTCTCCTAACTTTCAGCTGCCAAAACAGCTTCCTGGCCAACCTAGTAGCCGTACAGAATGAAAACCAGTCATTTCAACTTGTTGCAAATCATAAACTCCATGCAACTAACCTCTTCCTCATAAGATCACAGCAGCTGTCCCCAGATCTTTTCAGACTGATTACAGTTTAGCTGCCTGTCTTCTGTCTTCTCTAAGCAATCTTATTTTCAACTGTGAGTGACATAGTCTCAACTGCATTGCTTCAAATAATGCATGGGATTAAAAAGGAAACAAGTTCATTTGAAAAGTCAGGGTAAAACCAAATGATGCTTAAGATCTGCATCTGCACTTAACTAAGCTGGCCAAGTCCAAGGTGTGACCTCAAACACAACCCTCCACAAAGACCCCGTCTCAGAAGTTCCTGTTGTGGATGTCATCATTTTGGCTTGCATTCAACAAGGCTACCAATATAAACTACCCTTTTACACAGGCGATATCGTGGTTCTTTTAGGAAGTTTCCTAAGCTGTCTTCTCTGTTACAGTAAGTTGTCTGATAGCCCTTGAAGGGCAAATGTGATGGATACCTAGAGTCCAGCATACTGAGCAAAGTTTCATAGCAGAGTCACACCAGAAAAAATGTTGCTCTGAATATGGCTTAAATCAGGAGTTCTCAGCCTGTGTGCTCTGTGGTGGCCTAGATGGTAGACAAGATAACAGAATATGGTTCACATTGGATGAAAAGTCTGATTTTGACTTTTGATCCCYGTATATCCACTTTGATGCATGACAGGAAGCAAATAGTCAACAGAAGTAATAGGAAATGAATTTTCAAAGGTTAGCCTCATACTTCTCTGGTTATAAATGAAAACCACCTTGATCACAGCTGACAGTATTTTTTTCTAGAACATTAAATGGTCAATGAAATTTTTCAAGAAGTTTAAATAATTGTAATTTGAACAAGGCTGAGAAACAACCTCTCTTTTGACTTCATATTGTTTGGGATGATCCTGAGCCAGGCTGAGACCTGCTTGGTTAGTTGCGAACATAGATTTACACACTGAATCCAGGACCTGTGAGTTTAAAACAGGTTGGCATGCTCTGGGAAGGTAAAGCTGGGAAGGTATTACGAACTTCAGTAAAAAAATCCCAAGACCCAGGGAGAATCCGTGAGGAAAAAGACATAGAAAGCAAATTTATTTGGAAGTTTAAGAATTAAGTTTCATGACACTTGGGAGGAAGGATGCAAATTTCAGGCTGACGTATGTAACTGAGATCCATAATATAAGTTTTAACAGAGATCAAACCTCATAACATGGATGAAATAATAGAGATTAAATTATAACTAAATTATAAGCAATTATATGTCTAATTTTGCAGTTTCTGTTTGACAGATTGAACTTCATCAAAGCAAACAGAGCAAGAGCAAGAACAAGGAGTAAGGAAAAAAAATTTTGAATGATAGGATGGATGTGAGTGGTAAAAATCTGGKTTTAGATCAGCCCATATAATTGGAGAAGACACAGAAAACAATATCATGCCCAAGGCCTTTAGGCTTTTTCCCCTTAATTTTATTAACCATGTAATTTATYAACAATAAAAGATATTGTATTTCCCTCGTTTTTTTCCTATTACATCTTTAGACCTATTACAGCTATAATAGTGGTCTGCAGAATTCTTACGTGTTTTTGTCCATGAACATTAATGTAGATTTTTGTTCAAACCAAAAGTTGTGATGTGTCAACTCCTTAGGGAAATACCTGAGTTTGCATATGAATATTGATATAACATCTGAGCTTCAAATGTTCTTTCCTAGTAAAGCTGCAGTCATTCAATCAGAGAGCAGTTGAGACCATGTGAAATGGTGGGGGTCTGTCACAGACTGTGAATAATGAACTTCAGATAGTTGAAGACATCTTCAAAGTTAACACATCAAACACCTTCTAGCCTACCATATGTTTGTATCTATTCTTCAGTTAACAATTGCAAAATAATAACAATCTGAAGCTGCTTACATATAATTTGCAAGAATAAAAGGGCTAAATAGTTTGCCAACTTCAGCTATGAAGAAAGATCTGATGGACAAAAAGCTAGTCCTTTTATAGCAAAGATTTSACTGACACAGTCAGTGAATAGTTCAGAGATTTTTTTGGGGGGGTCTGGTAAGATAAAACTACTGCAGCTATTTCCTTTAAGACTATTAGTACTTTTAGAAAGTAATAATAAAAATAAAATAAAATCATAAAAAAACACCAGCCCTAATTACCCTAATAAATCAGTTACTTTTCTGTCTCAGGATATTCATTTTCCATAAGCAGAATCTATATTTGCCAAATAAAGGATGCTCGTATAGAATGACTTCATAGCATAATGCATTGCAGTGCAATAGTTCTGTAATATTGTGTGTCCTTCATGTTTTTAGTTGCCTTACGATCACATTTCTATGTCTTTATCTCTCACACCCTTGTAAATCTTTCAGTTCCTCTCCAGTAGCTTACTCCACAGCTGCCCCAGATGGACAAGTGACAGCATATGCTGTGGCTGTGTGCAGGCTGTGTGCACTCCTGCTAGCCAGCAAGCGTGCGCATGCTGATAGACTTAACAGCTGGCCACACAACACTGATAATTGCTGATCTCATGAAACTTGCTGGATTTTAATTATCTTCGTGACCTTTAATCCTCTGTAAATTTGGCTCAAATTGATAAGTACATCAAAAACTTCTTGGAGAGACAGACCATACTATTGCAGCACTGTCTTGTTTCTAAAAGAAATCCTAAGAAATATTTCTGAAGTGACCTCAGTCAGATGACAGCAGGCCAAAAAATTAAGGATCAAGGTCACAATAGTTTTTGAGTCAAGAGAGGGACATTAGCACCAACATTCAGTCTGAGATACAAATCAAATCTTGGAGGATAACAGGTTTTATTTTAGTCGTCTTTGTTACTGAGACTGAATAATCTTCTGGAAACTGATTATCTAGTTCTCAAAAGAACAACTGCAGGAAAAAATGAGCCTAAACATAAACAAGTGCATGGAAAGATACCTCAAAATGCAAATTATTTCAGTATGAGATTTGGACTCACAATCAGTGACGGGTATACTCAAATTTCAGGTTAACTTAGACCATCACTAGGCCTCCTGAAATCCAACTGCTTGAGAAATAATGCATGACTGGGAAATGTAATGAGCAGGAGGCAAAAGGAGAAGCAGAAAGCAGCAGAAAGCTGATCTTTACTTCATAGGAATTTTTATAGCAAAGAAAATTTTGCAAAATCAAGAGTTCTATGGAAAGTTCTTTTGGTGGCTTTTGGTTTAAGGTGTGGAAAAATAAGTCAGCAAGAATAGAAAAACATGTATTAAATCAAAGTAAAATGCTACCTAACTGAACTAGCAAAAAAAATGGCTGGAATGTGTACATAAACTATTTGTCAAATAATACTGAATAATGAACAAATTTGTAAAAATCAAAGATCAGGAGAAAGTTTATAATGAAAAAGTGGATTATAGCTGTTGAAAAAGTCCCATAATTTCATCCATCTATAAATCTGAAAAGACAGAAAATCATATTCATAGTCAAAACATTTAAAATGGATAGTATTACTGAAAGATAATTTTTAAAGAAGGTGAAAAGCAACACATGGCAGTTTTATTGAAGGTAGCTTGGCCGCACCTTTTATACTAACTCTGAATCTACTACGCTAAAAGCAACAGTCACCTCAAAGCCCTTAGATTTCTCTGCTACTTCTGCCATGTCTCTCATTCTCAGTCTTTGTGACACATTCTGTCACACATTTTGGTTCTCCAGATTCAGAATTATGCTTCCCAAAAATCAGTGCAAGAGGAATCTCTATCCCTTTTTCATTAATCCTCAGAAGATTTACTGGTAAGAACTTATTTCTTCGTGGTCTATATCGGTCTTATCCCCTTGGGAGAAAAGCAAGCATGATGGCCTGGAATCAGGGACATAAAAATACAGCAAAGATGTACTTCTCTGATCACTTAATGTGGCTCAGAAGGAGGTGTTCTTTCACACTGTCTAATAAATATCAAAGTAAACTTGGATGGAACACATTTTTCAGTAGCAGACAAATGAAAGGTATGCTCTGGCTGGGACAAGCACCATGCATTAGTATGACTCACTACTACTCTTGCCTCCTCAAAAGAATGGGTAAATACATAGGCTCTTCAAAGAGCTTCAGTGAGAGGATTTTAACAACAACGCTGCTCACAGAACCGTTTAAATGTAGATCCAAGAGAAAAAAAAAAAAGTCTTGTCCCATTATTAATTTATCAAGTTCAAAGATTCTCCCTGCAGAGCCTACATGAAGCCAGAGAAAATAATATATTGTATAAAATAGAGTAAATGAATACAATAAGTTAGATATAAATCCAAATCAGCTTGAACACTACACATTAAGGAACACAGACATTTGAAATACTACTGGACCGTGAACCCTAGGATCAGAAATACTACAACTAGATTGTGAAATGTAGGAAGGTTTAAAGCATATACACGTGTTTCTTCCTCTGATGACTGATCAGAAGGTTGRAAAGTGTTGTTAATGAAGCTAACTTCAGGTCTGTAGCTATATAGCATGTGCCTATGTATTTCCTAAATTAAGGATTATAAAAAGGAAAGATATAACTAAAGGTGAAAAACAACAAACTGTATTTTCACTTGCAGAGAAATCTTAGAAGAAGATGTGTATATTTAGTAGAAGCCTCTGAAGATARCTATGCAATTTTTCTTATAGGCCAGGAATCTATATTTCCATCTTGCAAGAAAACAAGAAGTAAATGAGAAAAGTTAATATAACAAATACAAATATAAAATCAAATCAATGAAATTGGTATTGGTGTCAAATTAACATAACTATAAACTAAAGTATAAAACCTATTTTAATATTCTGGAGGGATATCATTCCTACATATAAGAAAATCCAAACAAATTCAGGGGAAGCAAGTTGTCTTTAGTCGCTTAACTCTTCTGGATTTTCAGCTTTGAACTAAATTTTTCTCAGGTACACGGAAAGTCCAACACTTTTTTTGTGGCATGTTAGCTGAATCCATAATGGACATTCTAAACCTACACCTTTGGTGTTTGTTTTCACCTGAAATGTGAAAGGACTGTGTACCATCTCTCCACTGTGAGAACTAGGACAGTGAAACCAAGAAGTAGAGAATACATTTTCTCTGTGTTTCAACATTTTAAAGGCTATGCAGAAACAAGACAGCTTTGTTTTCTTGTATTCCATATCAGATCTGGATGCTGCAAAATGACTATGTTCCCTTTGGCTGTCTTCACGAAGAATCATTTCTTGTCACTTTATATTCATGAGGTAATTCAATTTAATGCATGTTTTTATCAGATGTCTAAGAGGCGCAGGGAAGCGGATCACTGTCTGGGTCATTTGTGTAAGAAGCACCTTAAAGTACAGAACAGTTAACTCGAGTATAAAATGAAATATTCATAATTTCAAAGCTAGATCTAAATTAAACAGCCTTTTTATTGTTGTTGTTTACCACATAACAAAACAAAAAACCCAACCTTTAAGAGGAACTTGAAAACATTCTTTACTTTTGCTAAATTCTCTGTCATGAAGAATTTTTCAAACATGAATGGACCCCTGCACCTAAACTCTTCAGAAAGAAAATAATAACAAGTTAATATTCATGACCAAAAGGGAAAGAACCCATGTGAATTTGCACTAGGTAAGGTCCTGAAATTCTTCTATAATATTGCTGCTATCAGAAGGAGATACAAACCTCCTCAGGCTTTATCTCCCATGAGCCTCTCCTTTTTAGTCTGTTCCTCTCAGGCCTTTCTATGACTTTCATTCTTTTTATAGTTTGTCATCAATTATATTAAGTTGGTGAAACAAACATATTATAATATTCTAATGGGGATGTGTTTTGCCCTGATTTTGCCGATGGCAATGATAACAAAAAAATTCTATCTGCCTGCCTCACTTTATTTACATAATAGGTAAGTAGCACTAGTTATAGTAGAACAGGTATTAATGTTTTAAAGTGCCTTAAGGAAATTCAATATAAGGTTCCCCTTAAGTATAATAATGATCATCTACATATTATATATCATACCTATATACCTATATTTACTTTTTCTTCTCTGTTTTATCATTTCTAATTGACTCTTGAAAGGAATCAATTTGAACTGAATTTTAAATTCATTGAAATTGACTTCTCTCATTAAACTATAAAAAGATCACTATCAATCTGTTGGGAAACTCAAGATGTCAATCTAAAATGTAAGTCAGAAGACTCTGTGTTATGTCCCATTCTTGGGAAAAAACAAACCAAAACAAAAGTCCTACACAATGCTAAGATAGTTCCAGAAGATGGCCACTCTCTTTTCTGCGTCAGGGTGTCTAAGCAGCATGGCACCTTTTCATTAAGAAATAGCTATTTTCAGTACTCTTGGGCCTTTAACCTTAATAATCTATTACCTTTATCTTCATGTCTGTGGAAAGTAGCATTAAAGTGTCCCATTATCAGAAAGCTGCAATTTGGAGAAAGTACATCAGAAGAGACAGGCAGGTGCTACATCTTCGAGAGCATCAATTAATTCTGGTTGGTTTTTTGACTTAGTAATTGTAACTTTGGTGGGAAATACATACAAAATGTATGCAAATTGGGACCATTTAAAACTGAAATATTATGGCAATTTCAACTTATTCATTTAATGCGTATTTTAGCCTCACAAAATCCAGATGTATTAAAAATGCTATGAACAAAAGACAATTCAAGTGCCCAAATAACATAATACGCTATTATGATGCAATATTCATATTTCTGTTTCCATTACGGAAATCCAGTATTACATATAGCTGTTAACAGTAGTGTCCCCTACAAATCAAACACAAGAATTAAAATTTTCATTAACTTTTGCTCCCTCCTTCTAAATACCAACATTACACAAATACTATGTGAACTGCATCATTTACTTACAAAAGACCATTTCAGTATTGCTTGCATTGTACTTGGCAAGCAGATTTTAGCTTCATCTGTCTATACGCAGGATTAGCTGAAAGCTGTACAGTATAGTTCATGACGCGCCGAACCCAAGGTAGCAGTGTTAAGCCTGCATCTCATTTACATTTGTTAGTTTCTGCTTGCTGCTGTGCTAGCTACTTTTCATGAAGGTACCTTTCAACCTAGACTACAGTCAGAGCAAGCCTGTGGGGTTTTTTTGCAAAGCATTGCATAGACAGTATTCTAAGCCGTGTGTTAGGGGCAACAAACTAAAACCCCCAAACCCCATAACTCCTGGTGATCTGGAGGTTTAAAGCTAAAGAGGAAATAATCAGAAATGCTATTTCCTTATTTTCAATATCTCATTAATTTAAACCAATTCACGATTATCTGAAGCTTTTCTTCTAACTCCAAGGCTGGTCATCCAAGACATGGTTATTTCTAAGTTTTATGTTTTGCATAAAAAACATTAATGAGATAAACATCTCATTTGAGCAGGAGCACTATAAGATCATAATACCAGACTTAGTTGAGGTTGTTAAACAGTAACAGAATCATTCCATTTAAAAAAAAAAAGAAAAAAAAAAAAAAAAAAGTTTTGCAAGGTTTTAGTTTACCAGTGAAAATCTTTATTACTTAAGCTAGCTTGAAATAATAGGAAGCCCAGTAGTAGAAAACTGAATATCCGCTGGTTAAGGTGCCATATTTTTAAAATTCTTAAAAATAATGTCAATTTCCCTTTTTTTTCATACTTCAATACCCAAGAGGCAGTTCACCAGGCAACTGAAATCATTCCACCAAAGCCAGTTATCTGACTTCTTAAAAAAAAATTGTCAGAAGGGGCAAAAATCTATTGTGAARATATGCTTCCAGGTCTTCAAGATGAAAAGACTTTCAGAGATAGGAAATGGAAGCTTAAATAATAGCTCCCACCAAGCTAGGAGGAAAGTGACTTTTTTTCTCAGGTATCTATTCTATGGTGATAGATTATAGTTTAGTACATAATTTACTCATGGCTAATGATGTATGTCACTGTGCACAGAGAGATTTGAGCAGGTGCAGTTTGGTGCAGTACCATTTCTAGCCTCAGAATCAGTAGGTGTGCTGACAAGAAGTCAGACAAGTACAAAAATGTCATCAGTTACATTATCTGTGTTTCCAGAACTAGCATGGTTCCTGCCAGCTCCAGAGTTACCCTGTCTACTCTACTGTATGCTATGGACATGTCCTTAGAAGTCTAGGTATGTCAGTTGGTAAGATGTTAAACATGTCTCATGATAGCTGCTGTTTTTCTGGAAGATCCCGAGGCAAGAATTCAAAGCCCACATGAAAATCTCAGCTTGCATATTAAAAATAATGCTTGTAATTCTTCAAGTCATGGAAAAAAGCTTTGAAATTTCACTGAAAATGTACCCTAAAGGACAAGAAAGCTAAGGGAAATACAAATGCAAACCCCAAATCTTTTTTTTTTTTTTTYCCTTTTCAAGTAGTGTAATGTTTAATGATTATAAAATCTTGAGATGTTTTTGGTTTTCAGGTACTGAGAAAAGTCCTAAAAAAGAGAGGAAAAAACAGTCAGGATAGAAGCAACATAGTGGATATGCTTCTTCCACATATGACATATCCATGGGACAACCCAGAATCTTTTTGGGAATATGCAGCTTCCAAAGGACAACCTATCTTTACTGCACCAAACATAGCTACCGATGTGTGCCATGTGTGCCTTTATTACTCTCTACCTTTCAGAAAGTCAGTAATAAATCTAAATGTCACTATTTCCCAGGCACAGGATCTACATTTCTGCAAATTACTTTTAGCATCCATTAYACCTATTATATCTGGTACCATAACTTCATATTCTGAACTTGTCTCTTAATATACATTTCATTAAACCAACCATTTGTGTAGCATATGGTTATGCCAAAGATGCATCATGAGAACAATAAGTAGCAAATAATACTTTTAGCAGTAAAACTTTTTATTGAGAGCTCTATTATTTCAAGACTCTGAGCACCTCCTGAGAGGTATTRAGTGCTCTTGATTCATTGGAAGTTGAGGATGCTTATCACTTTGTATGATGTTCTTAGCACTCAGAAGGAGTGGAAACATAGCAAACACAGTTTTCTGATTGGTTATATGGTGTTATGTCCATACTCTAACAACTGTACTTTCATGGCTTGACTTTATATAAAGTCAAAAAAACCCATCAGGGTCAAATAGTCTAGCAGACCAGCAGCAAGAAGTGTGAAACTAAAGAAGAGAAATAAAAAGTATATTGGAACCGTCTATCCCCACAGCCTCAGCTCTTCTCTGCTGTTATTTGACACCTACTAAGTGCCCATTGTTATAAGAAGTTGTCATGGGGAAAAAAGGAACACCAAAATCACGATACTGCAAAGTTCAACTGACGGAGCAGACCAAATAAGAGAGAGGCAGTGTCAGGAAAAGCTTACCCTCATGTGCACACACAATTAACTGAGACCTGCCCCAGTTATCATTGCAGTGACCAGCATAGTTCAGCCACAGGAACACAACATTCATTCAGGGCAGTCTCAGCGTCTGGTTCAGGGCAGCAGCTCAGCACCAATATGTAACTTTGCCATCTTGGGCACTCTGCTTCTTGAAGGCATTGGATGTCCATGTAACAACATTTTCCCCAATCTTTGTTACTGATGGGGTTAAATAGCCAGGTCACATACAATCAAATCATTATCACAGTGTACCTTACCAGCAGTTTCAGGTATTGTTCTGTCACTTCTTGATCTGTACCAAAGCTCATCACACTCAGTTTTTGTTTTCATTATCCTGTCACTCACATATCATTATGTTAATTTACTCAACTCTTGATCAAAGCAAGGTCATGACGCTCCTGTGTCACGTGTAAAGGAAACATTTTTTCTTTCAGCATGCTCATTTATAAWTAAATTAAGAAATTTCCTGAAGAATCACTGTGCATATTTTCTTTCTTTTTAGGGAAGAAAATGAATAACCTTACTTGATGGGCCAGATGTTCAGGTGACATAGATCTTGGTAGCATGACTGACTCTAAATATGTCTAATTCCAGAGAAGGACATACTCTCATTTCTCAGTTCATCTGAGTTTTTCCCACCCCACCACCTCTCCTGAATTCCATATCAGTTTGGCATATAGCATTCATCAAACATTAATGGTGATTTAATGTGAAATTAAACACTATTAGAACAACCAAATACCCTACTCCTGTTCAGAATTACTTGGTTGTTCTATCTGTCATTTTACTTCTCAAGTCCCTTAATGTACTCTACTGTCACRGCATCAGCTGATTTCCTCTGAAATGTAAAAATCTTTACAGTAATCTTTAAAAGCTTTCTTATAATTTCCTCTGTTTGGATAAGCAACTTATACTTATTAATCCCTAGCAGACACCGTCATATTCTGACAGGCCTATTCAGATAGTACTGAGAAGCTAAAATTACATCTTCCTTACTTCCTTTCTTAGGCCAGATTCCGCTCTCACTAATAATGTGAGTGTTCCAGACAAATAATGTTGCTTTAACCTCCACTTCCAAGATTTTCCTGCGGAGAAGCACTTAGGGGTACTGGTGGATGACAAGCTGGACGTGAGCTGGCAATGTGCGCTCGCAGCCCAGAAGGCCAACTGTATCCTGGGCTGCATCAAAAGAAGCGTGGCCAGCAGGTCGAGGGAGGGGATTCTGCCCCTCTACTCCACTCTGGTGAGACCCCACCTGGAGTACTGCGTCCAGCTCTGGAACCCTCATCATAAGAAAGATATGGACTTGTTGGAGTGGGTCCAGAGGAGGGCCACAAAAATGATCAGGGGGATGGGACGCCTCCTCTATGAGGAAAAGCTGAGAGAGTTGGGGTTGTTCAGCCTGGAGAAGAGAAGGCTTCAGGGAGACCTTACTGCAGCTTTTCAGTACTTAAAGGGGGCTTATAAAAGAGATGGCAGCAAACTTTTTAGCAGGGCCTGTTACGACAGGACAAGGGGGAATGGTTTTAAACTAAAAGAGGGTAGATTTAGACGAGATATAAGGAAGAAGTTTTTTATGCTGAGGGTGGTGAAACACTGGAACAAGTTGCCCAGAGAGGTGGTAGATGCCCCATCCCTGGAAACATTCAAGGTCAGGTTGGAGGGGGCTTTGAGCAACCTGATCTAGTTGAAGATATCCCTGCTCACTGCAGGGGGGCTGGACCAGGTGAGTTTTAAAGGACCCTTCCAACCCAAACCATTCGATGATTCTATGATTTTCAGAAAAAAAATTTCCACATTTTTGTGGAAGCACTTTTGTACATTGGGTGCCACAATGTAGCTAAGCAATTCTTTGCGATTTTCTTGTGTTGCTTATGCTTTTTAAAAATGCATCGCATTAAAATACTTATATATATTTATTTGTGCATTTACACAAAGTAAAAACCTAAGCTGAGTCGTGTAAGACCTTTACCTTTGCACTTGTCATTACCAGAATGATGCTCCATATGGTGACCCTTCCTCATGCTCAAAACAGCTGGCAGAAAATTACAGTAAACATGATTCCCACCCACTGTGTTTCCAGAGAAGAGGAATATTAAAATGGACTTTAAAGTTATTTATTTTGGAGAAGGTATCCAAATATCATGCTGGTGGGCAGCAATATGAAAAAGCAAGATCGGTGGGATGCAAATTTTACATTTTCCAATGAATATATAATATTTTCCATTGATGAGATGAATTAAAATAAGTCATTGCAGAATTATTTTATATGATTCTTGAAAACAAGAGAACATGTAATAATTAATAAATTATTAATAATTAATATTTTTAACAGATGGATTTTCCCTCTTGTCCTGCAGCCAATTCTATTGGACTTTGTATTATTTCTAGTGTAGCAAGATTTCTCTTTTTTATGTTTATAGTGCAAGACAACTGTCTTGTTTCTGACAGCATGAGTGAGGGCTGATTGTTCCTAATCACCTCACCTTTACAGTTTTAAAAATTGGCCTGGAACTATCCTGTCCTTCTGGAGACTCTTTAAACCATTCTGATTTTTAGTAGGCAAATGCTAAATTGTTTTTTGAGAATCAGGCTCTTTCAGAGATACGTCAAAATTAGGCTTCCAGAAACAAAAGAACCCCAAACCACTTCTCATTTTTGAAAATTTAGGCTCCAACTCATGGGAAATGCCATTAAAAGAAGCTATTCATACACAGTCTATAAAATCAATGTGTAAAAAATGGAAAGTCTTGTTCTGTTCAAGAATAAAAAAAAAGTAATACATTAAACAGTTAAACTTCCCTTCTATATCCTGTGGTGTGAGATGGTTTCTTATCTTTATCTGAGGGCCATCTGGTACATGCTGTTTTGTACTGGGACTTTGAGAAAAGGATGAGTTGAATGCAAGAGATGGCAGTCTGACAAAGAATAAAGACGTAATTCTGAATGGATTGAACATGACTTATAACATGCTTCTATCTTAGAAGATGTAAAAGTTCACAAGTGACAAACATTTCTTTTAATATATTTATATGAACATCCCTAAGCTGTCCAACATCCAATTATTTTTTACTGCTATTTCTGTAAAGCCAAGTGCTCTGTTCACAAAAGAATTATGCCCCAGTGCAAGGCTGAATTTAGTCTGCTTTTTCCTTATTTAAGTGTGCACTTAAATGGAATTGGCATTCTGAAACATGGCTTAGTCATCCTGTGACTCTTCTGCCACACAAGGATAGTAGGCAAATGCAAGAGGGAAGAGAGCTAATTAGACATTATGTAGAGTTGCCTGTAAACTAATAAGAAATATGATTTATAACCTAAAAAATGATGACATTTAAAAAATTTGGGTGTATTGGGAATGAAGCTCAGAGGAATTCAAAGCTTACAGTATTTGCATATAACTAATGCCACAGTTCTCTGTGGTGTCATTGCTGTGTATGCTGTTTTTTCACTGTTCATGTCTATTTCATATAGGTTTAAAACCTCGTCACTGAGAAACCTCACATTAGGACCAAAAAAGGTAATTAAGACCCTTGGTATGGAAAGAAGACACAAATACATACACAGCTGCCCCCAATTATTTTTTTAAGAGCACAGAATTGTTGAAATACTGTTCAGGTATCATCAGCATGGGACCCCTTGCAAAAACAAACAAACAAACACACACAACAGAGAATGTTGATGACAGTTGGTACATCCTAGTATCAACATTACATGTTTCTCCTCTGCAAACCAAGAAGAATAAACTGTCACTTGGTCATTTTCTTATCCTGAGGCAAAAGGAAGACAATTGTAATACCACTTTCCTGACCTCTGAAGATAGTAATTACTCCAGCTACTTTTCCTTATTGAACTCAACTGCTCCTTCCAGCTATCAACAGAGTGATGATCAGGACAATGCTTCTCAGAGAGAATTCTGCCTCTTGAGTCTGCTCAAATCAAAAGGCCAAATTGAAATCAGAAGATGATAGTAATTTATAATCAATCTGAGAATAGTTTACTAGGCTAGACCCAAAGTTTTATATAATTACTCAGAGGTCTACTTAAACTTCAGAAAATCCTGTGTTTCAGGTGTGATCAATACCAACCTACCCCTCTTCCAATTCTTCTCCTCAGTAAGCTCTAAAGCAGCCCTTCCCTCTCCCCCTATTTTAATTTTGTATTACTTGCCCATTTTGTAAGATTCTAGGTAGCCAAGTAATGCTTGAGTATAGGGCCCATACTTTCAGTTTAAATATCAAAATCTGGATTTTGTAAACACCTCCATTAGTGATGACATTACATTTTCATTAGCAGGCAAAGTTAGCTCTTGAAAACACACCACAGTGGTTTATCTATCAGGTAGACTCATCTTGTTCCAAGTACATACAGATAACAAGAACAAATACATTCATTACTGCTAACACAAGGAAAACTTCATTATCATGTTTTCCTCTAATTCCCTCCCTGTTTCTTTTATATTATTAAAACACATACAATTCAAGGCATGTGGATGACTTTACATCTTTATTACAATATGTCTTTCAAGACACTAGTCATGGGTAAGTTTCTTTGACTTTCAGTAAAAGGAGCTGGACATTTTCGATAACATGTAGCTTTCTTCATCTTCAGATCAGAGTTCCACAGAATTAAGCATAAGAAGAATTGTCCAGCCTGGGTGGCTGATTGGTTTTTTTCAGAGAATAAAAAGCGACCCAAAGGCACAGGTGCCCTAAATACAGAACGATAAGTATGCCCACATATGTAAATAGAATCACACAATGACAGAACTGCGAGGTTGGAAGGGACCTCTGGAGATCTTTTAGCCCAAGCCCTTGCTCAAAGCTGGGCCAACTACAGCAGGTTGCTCAGGGCTGTGTCCAATCAGATCTCAACAACTTCAAGCATGCAGACTCCACAAACTCCCTGGGTCCCTGCTCCAGTGTTTGACTACCTTCAGAGTGGAAAAGTTTTTCATTATATCTAATTGGAATTTCCCATGTTGCAACTCATGTTTTTGCTTCAACCCTGTTGTTTAACCAGGTCTGTTAAAAGCTTATTTATGAAGTGTCCATCCATAGGGCAATGGTGGCATATTACTCAGTGCAGAGGTATGCATCCTATTTCATGGTTGGATGGATAGCTTTTTGGTTTTTTAAGGAAGGGGCATTGCACTTTGGTTTTTCTTCTGATTTCTTGAGGGTTGGTCCACACTACTGTGGAGCTTTTTTCACATATATGCAGAACAATGTTTACACTGATTTTAAATTGTTTACAAGTACATTAAAAAAAGATTTAATTGATCTTTTACTGAGTACAGGAGATGCTGCTGTATTTGCAATGCTTAATCATAGGCAGATGCGAGCCAGGAAATAATGCAAAATGTGAATAACAAGCAAAAGCCATTATAAGAAAAATGGAGAGGTTTCCTAGCATGACTAAATATACTCAAGCACTGTATTCATTCAGTGTATTTATGTAAATAAAGTAATATTCATCTGCTATCATATTTCCATTGCCAATCAAAACAAGAAAAAATGTTAAAAGGAAGCATGGATAATCACTGATAAGAAATTATATAATAATAAGGAACTAATTATCCCTTTCCAAATTTGAGCTTACAGCTTCACATACTGACATAATATTGATAATGATTCAGAGGAACTATACTCCATTTCATGGGGTCTCTAGCATTATTATCTTTTGTGGTAAAAATTCTGTCTGGAATAGAGATTTTGTTTTTTAAAAAAGAGATTTGTAAGTGCTAATGGGTTCAGAGAGATGTAATTTTGTGCATGTATTTTTCATAATGAAAAGGATTTTTCAAAAAATGAGATTTCAAAGACTCCCCTACAACTTAGCCAGACTCCAGGTTCATGGAAGAATGTTCTGCTGGCAAATTCCTCTACCCCAAGAAAGGACAGTTTTAGGCCTTGCATTCTGTATTGCTGCAAAGGCAGACAGACTGCCAGCATAAACAAAGACCTATTCATAATATACCTACATAACACAGCATGAATAAATAGGCGGGCTAACAGTAAAATGCCCATCTTTCCTCTCCTGTAGCAATAAAAACTTAGCAGCTGGTAAGCTTCCTCCTTTCTGAAGTCTCCTCCTTGAAAGTCTCACAGGGATCAAACTAGCCCATCTCTTCAGAAAGATCCGGCAGTGAGCACAGATACATTTCCTCCGGCTAATGGATTGAATTTGTAAGGACTAGAGGAACGATTAGATTTTAAGGAGTTTGACAGATGAGCTCCTGTGAAGGGCACATTGGCTATTTGCTTTAATAACAGGTGCAGTTAATCTTTGGCTTTAAGAGGAGACACAGTTTTTTACAGATTTTGGTTATTATATTTTATTGTCTCTCGAATTTGATATAGTATGTTTCAGTTGACCTAGCAAAATAGCTTGAAAGCTCTGCCCAGCAGTAAGTGCCTGGACCTGAATTACATGGCATCCCATTTAGATGGTCCTCTTTACAAAAAGCATTGCTAACCATGGTATTAATTGTGAAGAAGGGTAATTTTGCTTCCTTCATTTTAGAGGCAGCTTTGTACAAGTTGTTTGCAATGCCAGCAAATGAATTCTTAATACAGCCAAATTTTTGCAGGAATATTCATAGAAGCAATGATTCATAAATATGGCACTTGTTTTTATGGAGTCACTTTTCAGAACAGAATTGTATTTCATACTGTTAAAGAAAACTCAAGGACTGTTATCTACTAATTAAGCTAGAGTGAGGATTTGACCGTCATTTGTACTGATATCCTGTTTGAACTTAGACAAATCACTTAAAATCTTTGTCCTTCAGAGTATTCACTTTGAAGATATGTACAACAATTCATAGCTTCTCTACAAAGGTTTTGTAAACTTTAATTCATGTTTGTAAAGCAGTTTGATGTCATTGCAAGAGAAATCACTGTAATCTTCGTAAAAGTGCGAAGTATTTTTAGCTAAAGTACACACATTTTCACAGGACATACCTTCATAAAAAGTGAGCTTGATGAAATTAATACTAACCATTGACATTCAATAAATCAGCAAGTGCATATGAATATTTAGTGACAAAAATGTACTAGCAAAGAGAAATCTTTGAAGCTGTCGATCCATCTCTGTGCAGAGAACATCCAGCCAAGTTTAAAATCAACAAATAATCAAAGTGATAGAATATATACCTTAGTACAATGACACTTCTCTTTTGGGGGAAGAAAAGAAACAGAATCGATTAAGTATTTTTCAGTACGTCCATTTTAATACACCCACATAATTTGCAATCATATTAATTAAAGCTGAAATTAAAAGTATAGCTGCATTGGAGCAAATTATGTAAGGAAAGATGACTTTTAAGTCATTAGCATAAAATCAGTCAGTTTTAATGAAAGGAGGCCAGATAATTCAATATTATTCTAAGGATAAAATACGCTGAACTTTCTGAAACCAGCTACTCAATTTCAGAAGATCCTAAGATTTTCTTTTGGCAGTCATTATAAGTCAGGCTGCCAGCAGTAAAATCTAAATAAGCCCAGGAATTTTAAGGGCATTACCAGATGTCAGGCATTCTATACTAAATTGAGCTCAAATCCTTTATAAAACTTAGACCAGCAATGTGTCCCAAACAGTAAAATATATCCCAATATTTAATTAAGCCTGGATTTAATTAGGCAAATCCACTACATATGGGGAATCAATAATTTGACCACTGTGGCCTCAAAAGTATTTGATTCATTAGAATTTTTTTTTTTTTTTTATTTAACATGGTCTTTAACTCAAGCCTAAATAATATTTCAGGCTTTTTATCTTTTATTCAGAGGCCCAAAAGAGTCTGTGCCTGCTGTCTCAGATACAGCAGAATTATATATTCAAAGATTTTCCAAATTACAATCTTGTTGCAGAGTTAGTGACACATCCTCAGACAAATACAAAAGAGGAGTGACTTCTGCCAGAGAAAAGCAATGTTAAGATGATGATCAGGAGAGGGGCTGTGATACTTCTATGGCAAAGGTGAAAGGAAGAATGTTTGGCTRAAAGTCAACAGCACTGGCCAAGGAAAGAGAATTGCTTTTTTACATCTTTCCTTCTGTAATTGAGTTTGGGCTTGTAACGTCATCTAACCACTTCTGACAACCTGCCAAAATGGAGATGGCAAGGTCTTATAATAAATTGCCACAGAAATCATCCTTCATCTACTCAGTTCAATACCACAGCAACTTTCAGTATGCAGAATATACCCCTCATTTTTAAGTTTTCCTAAACAGCTGAGATAGCCTTGATCGTTTCCACAAATAAATAAATAAATAAACAAGCCAAGGAAAAGCTAAGAAAAAAACACAGCTTTTTCAAACCACAAATAGGTATGGAATTGAAAGCTACAGGCAAGCCACTGTCTATGCCTCTCAATATTGCCTTCGTGTATTAAGAGAGCACAAAACACCCAGGAATCCTGTTATTCACGTTACAACAAAAGACTGTTATTCAAAGAATCATAGAATYRTAGAATCATAGAATAGTTTGGGTTGGAAGGGACCTTCAAAGGTCATCTAGTCCAACCCCCCTGCCATGGGCAGGCACATCTCCAACTAGATCAGGTTGCTCAGAGCCCCCTCCAACCTGACCTTTGAATGCTTCCAGGRATGGGGCATCTACCACCTCTCTGGGCAACCTGTTCCAGTGTTTCACCACCCTCAGCGTAAAAAGTTTCTTCCTTATATCTCGTCTAAATCTACCCTCTTTTAGTTTAAAACCATTCCCCCTTGTCCTGTCACAACAGGCTCTGCTAAAAAGTTTGCCACCATCTTTTTTATAAGCCCCCTTCAAGTACTGATAGGGTGCAATAAGGTCTCCCCGAAGCCTTCTCTTCTCCAGGCTGAACAACCCCAACTCTCTCAGCCTTTCTTCATAGGAGAGGCATTCCATCCTCCTGATCATTTTTGTGGCCCTCCTCTGGACCCACTCCAACAGGTCCATGTCTGTCTTGTGCTGAGGACTCCAGAGCTGGACACAGTACTCCAGGTGGGGTCTCACCTGAGCGGAGTAGAGGGGCAGAATCACCTCCCTCGACCTGCTGGCCATGCTTCTTTTGATGCAGTCCAGGATACGGTTGGCCTTCTGGGCTGTGAGCGCACATTGCTGGCTCATGTCCAGCTTGTCATCCACCAGTACCCCCAAGTCCTTCTCAGCAGGGCTGCTCTCAATCCCTTCATCCCCCAGCCTGTATTGATACCAGGGGTTGCCGCGACCCAGGTGCAGGACCTTGCACCTGGCCTTGTTGAACCTCATGAGGTTCACAGGGGCCCACTTCCCGAGCTTGTCCAGGTCCCTCTGGATGGCATCCCATCCCTCAGGCATGTTGACCACACCACTCAGCTTGGTGTCATCTGCAAACCTGCCGAGGGTGCACTCGATCCCACCGTCTATGTCATTGATGAAGACATTAAACAGTACTGGTCCCAGTATGGACCCCTGAGGGACACCACTCATATCTGATCTCCATCTGGACATTGAGCYGTTGACCACTACCCTCTGGATGCGACCATCTAACCAATTCCTCACCCACCAGACAGTCCACCCATCAAATCCATAYCTCTCCAGTTTAGAGAGAAGGATGTTGTGGGGGACCRTGKCAAAGGCCTTACAGAGGTCCAGATAGATGACATCTGTAGCCCTTCCCATGTCCACTGATGTAGTCACTCCATCATAGAAGGCCACTAGGTTGGTCAGGCAGGACTTGCCCCTGGTGAAGCCACGCTGGCTGGCTGTCTCGAATCACCTCCCTGTCCTCCATGTGCCTTAGCATAGCTTCTGGGAGGATCTGTTCCATGATCTTCCCAGGCACAGAGGTGAGACTGACTGGCCTGTAGTTCCCCGGGTCTTCCTTTTTCCCCTTTTTACAAATGGGGGTTATGTTTCCCCTTTTCCAGTCAGTGGGAACTTCACCAGACTGCCATGACTTCTCAAATACGATGGATAGTGGCTTAGCAATTACATTTGCCAGTTCCCTCAGGACCCGCGGATGGACCTCATYGGGTCCCATGGACTTGTGCACCTTCAGGCTCCTTAGATGGTCTCGAACCTGATCTTCTCCTACCGTGGGCGGCTCTTCATTCTCCCAGCCCCCACCTCTGCCTTCTGTGGCTTGGGGTGGGGATGCTCGAGCACTTGCCGGCAAAGACCGAGGCAAAAAAGTCATGGAGTACCTCTGCCTTCTCCRTATCCTGGGTAACCAGGTCTCGCATTTCGTTCCGGAGGGGGCCCACATTTTCCCTCGTCTTCCTTTTATCACCAACGTACCTACAGAAGCTTTTCTTGTTGCCCTTGATGTCCCTGGTCAGATTTAATTCTATCAGGGCTTTAGCTTTCCTAAGCTGATCCCTGGCTGCTCAGACAATTTCTCTATATTCCTCCCAGGCTACCTGTCCTCACTTCCACCCTCTGTAGACTTCCTTTTTGTGTTTGAGTGTGTGTCCAGGAGCTCCTTGTTCATCCACGCTGGCCTCCTGGCATTTTTGCCTGACTTCCTCTTTGTTGGGATACATCGCTCCTGAGCTTGGAGGAGGTGATCCTTGAATATTAACCAGCTTTCTTGGGACCCTCTTCCCTCCAGGGCTTTGGCCCATGGCACACTACCAAGCAGATCCCTGAAGAGGCCCAAGTCTGCTCTCCTGAAGTCCAGGGTAGTGAGCTTGCTGTGCGCCCTCCTTGGTGCCCTAAGGATCTTGAACTCCACCATTTCACGGTCACTGCAGCCCAGGCTGCCCTTGAGCTTCACATTCTCCACCAGCCCATTCTTGTTGGTGAGAACAAGGTCCAGCATAGCACCTCTCTTCGTTGGCTCCTCTACCCCTTGGAGAAGGAATTTATCATTGACTCATTCCAGGAACCTCACGGATTGCTTATGCCCTGCCATGTTGTCCCTCCAACAGATATTGGGGTGGTTGAGGTCCCCCATGAGGACCAGGGCTTGTGATCGTGAGGCTGCTCCTATCTGTCTATAGAGGGCCTCATCCGCTTGGTCTTCCTGGTTGGGTGGCCTGTAGCAGACCCCCCACCGCAATGTCACCTGTCCCTGCCCTCCCTTTAATCCTGACCCATAAGCTCTCGGTTGGCTCCTCATCCATCCTCAGGCAAAGCGCCATGCACTCCAGCTAGTCATTGACAGCTGGAGTGACACTGACATTATTCATGTTACAACGTGCCATAGGCTACCCAAATAAGAGAAGCCTTGGCTGGAGAACTGTGTTTGGAATTACCATCCAGTAATCAAGTAATTGCAGTGTCTACCACAGAGGCAATCTCCAGAAGCAACTCTTAACAGTAAGCATCTCAAAATTCTCTCAGTCAGGCTCCAGTCCAAAGCATGGAAGTAGGGCTGATTTTTCTTGTTTGTTCTGTTTGTTGTTCATCGATAAGGGAAATGCATYCATTTTCATCCCTGATTTTGATACTGTTGCTCATCCAGTACTACCCCATCTACAGGAAACTACAATGATGAGAAGAAGAAACACCTTCCGGTGATTTGAATTACTCTTCTCAGACTGGAGATTTTGCCTTAAGGAAAAATGCTCCTTTCAATCCAGAAGTCTTATTTATAAGACCTTTTCTACACTTTCTATCATGATTCTTGAAGCTGAAATATTTTCCTTACTACTTTGTCTCATACCAGAGAACTYTCCTAGTTGCTACTCATCATTCCATGCCTATTCTTTGCTTGAAGTTTTTAAATAAGCCTGCTCACTGATACACAGACTTGCACCTTCAAGATGCTGGAAAAATAGTTGGAGCACAGGGCACATGCTACAATCCTGATTTTTAAAGATCAAAATCCCCAAAGATACCTGTCATTAGCTAGTCTTCTTGAAATTATACATAATTCAAATTAGGTTATCGTAATACAAATAAACCTATCTATTTACAACTTCTAAAATAAACAACACAGTTATGAAACTTGTAAGAGATTAAGGTGAGAACATTTATTTACACAATGACTACATAAAAAATGTATACCTCTTTCTTCCTCCCTCTGTAGTTATCCAATCAGCTATGGACGCTAATTCAAAAACTGTGATTAGGGACTTCTATCATCCTGCATGCCTCTCAGTTTCCATTCATAGCTAGCTGTTACAGCCTTTTTTCCCCCTTGAATCCTCTCATTCTCTCCTCTGTACTCACTTAGTGTTTATTAACTCAAGCAAGAGGAGAATGAGTGCTTTTCTCATAGACAACTGAAAGATACTTTCCATGTCTGTTGATTCCCTGCATAAATTGTAGCATGAAATGTACCTTTCAACTGAAACTTTTATGCTCACCTGTATTTTGGCTGTGTGTTTAATGAAACACAGTGAGTGGGGCTAGAGAAGGTACAGAAGGGCAATTAAAACAATGAAAGGGACAGAGCAGTTGCCTTACAGGGAAACACTGAAAAGGTTCTTCAATCTATGAATGAGAAGGCTGAGGGGAGATTGAGGCTGACAAAATCATGAGTGCAATGGAAAAAGAGAGTGCAGAACTATTACCAAATTTCAATAAAACTACTAAGCAATTGGTTTAAAACAGGTAACAGCAAGTTTTTCTTAAAGCAGTGAGTAGCTTTGGATTAGCAACGGGTTGCCACAGGAAATAGTAGAAGCAGATAGTACTATCAGGTTTAAAAAATATAAGACAAATTCACGCACAACAGGTCCATTAAAAAGTACTAAACAGAATAGGCAGCTACCCTAATTCAACAATTGTGGATCCTGGGGTGCCTCAGGGAAAACACTGCTCGGTTCATGTGGTTTAAGCCAAATAAGAATCAAAGTCGTTTATTGACTTACTAATGACATGTAATTAACCAGCAATCACTGAACTATACAGTCAAGATCAGTCACAGCAATGCAACAGATAAACTGCAACACTAGGTACCTACAAAATGCATTTACATTCCTTACCTCAGACACTAGGACTAGCTAGAAGTTTCTACTTCTCTTTAGCAGAAGAGGCAACTGATTAAAGAAAATTCACAGCTGAATGTTCTAACTTGATTCTTTAAATTTTCTGTACTGAGGAATCTGCACTGTCATAACCAGTTTTTCATCTTGGCATACCAAAAGTGCATATTGAAGCTTAGGAATCCATCTGAAAAATCAGTAATGTTTTGAGTTCTATCTTCGGTTGGGCATTCAGCTTTTCTTGTCATGATGTGTCTTTAAAACCATAAGTGATCAACAGTTAAGATACACTTAATTAAAATTATCTCAACAAAGAGCCTTAAATGAACAGATTCAGCTTAGAAAGTCTAAGCCATTAAAGGCATTAAAAAGGTAAAGCACTTATATATGGTAGCTGAAACTGTTTATCTTCAGGTTGCAGCAAAAATATATGCAAGAGCTAATGCATATGGCATGAATTGAAAGGCTCCACAACTTCAAAGATATTGATCCTATCTTCTTCTGAAATGTATTTTTTTCTTTGTCTATGTGAATATATCAAAAATTTCATTTTGAATTTACAGCACTAGCTGCTTTACGTATGATATGAAAACGCAGCAAAACAGAAAATTGTGTCAGCTTTTGTATCCCAAAAACAAATAACTAAATTCTCAGATTTTTATAAAACAAAAATACACCAAAATGAGCCCTAAACCATGGAACAAGACCGGGAACTGCAAAACCAAATATTTGTTAGAAAATTTTGATCAACTGAGAAAGCAATTGCATTGTGGTGTGATGAAACTCACAGAAAACAGTAAGTCTCTGATTTCAAATCCATTAAAATCAATGGCATTGCTCCCAATGAAATCAATCAGTACATGGCAGGGCCATGTAATGAAACAACCTTCTAGGTGTGAAAGAGCACCTAAATCCCAAACTCCTGTCTAAGGCTTCTAATCAGATTTCTTTTTTTATGACTGAGACTGCAAGTAAGAAAATCACTAYTTCATAACAGTAACAATATGGAAAGAATATAAATTCCAGTTTGCATTTTCACATTTTTAATGAATGAAATATGTTTCATAACTATTATGAAAATTCATGTTTACACTAAAAGAGCCTATTAGCTTGGAGAAAAGATGCATAAATTGAGAACTTGCTCTACAGGCAGCTCTTCCCAAAGTTTCCCAGCCCTGCTACAGATTATAACCTCATTATAAAGATCTGTCAGTCCTGCAAGTCTCTGTGTTTCAGCCACTTCCAAATAATAAAATGCTGTAAAACTGCTTTTGTCTCTTGATACTTAATTATTCATTTGGCCAACTCACCTTCCCTTCCCTTCCCTTCCCTTCCCTTCCCTTCCCTTCCCTTCCCTTCCCTTCCCTTCCCTCTATACAATTTTTGCACTAGATACAGCCAAAAAAGTTATTTTAAAGGAAAATGAGACTGCCCATAACACAGGGGTTACAAAAGAGCACATATGTTTAGTTTGCTCTGTTTCAAAGCGTCATTTACCCTCCAAAACTAAAGTACCTCCCAAGCCTAGGTAATTGCAGGGGTTTGAACATTTCACTAGAGCTGGAGCTTCTCAAAAATTTAGAGCTAAGAAATGTCAAAATTCTTTAAGATAGTCAGAACAGTTAATTTTTTCAGCTTAGCCTGATCTGCTTATTTTATATATTAATTGCAACTTTACTTTATGCAGAAGCCCCAAACCTGAAAATGCTTAAAAATTTATATTATTATGCCAGGTGCCCACCAAGCCGCTCTATCACTCCCCTCCTCAGCAGGATGGGGGGCAGAAAATAAGATGGGAAAAACTTGTGCGTCAACATAAAGTCAGTTTAATAAAGCAAAAGCAAAGGCTGCACATGGAAGCAAAGGAAAACAAAAGATTTATTCTCTACTTCCCATCAGCAGGAGATGTCCAGCCACTTCCCAGGAAGTAGGGCTTCAATACGCGTAGTGGTTACTCCAGAAGACAAATGTCGTAATAACAAATGCCCCCCCTCCTCTTCCTTTCTCTTAGCTTTTATTGCGGACCAGACGTCATATGGTCTGGAATATCCCTTTGGTCAGTTTGGGTCAGCTGTCCTGGCTACGTCCCCTCCCAAGATCTTGCCCACCCCCAGCCTACTGGCCTTTGGGGTAAGGTGGGGGGAATGTTGGAGAGACACCCTTGATGGTGTGCAAGCACTGCTCAGCAGTAGCCAAAACACTGGTGTGTTATCAACAACTTTTCTAGCTACCGATATAAAGCACAACATTATGAGGGCTGCTATGGGGAAAATTAACTCCATCTCAGCAAGACCCAATACACTCTCCTTTTCTTCTGTGAATATTTAGAATTTCACTCCCTCCAAAAGTCATATCTGTCCTGTGTTCAAGAGGAATCTGATTTGTTTCTATATAAATCTTTGTTTTATGGTTAATAGAAATTCAAATGTTAAAGGTTTTTTATCTTACGGCTTTGTTAGACTACAAAAGGGAATCTAACACATCTGAAACAAGAAAGAATTTGGCTTCTCAATGGTATAGGCAGTAACTGCTTCAAGGCCTCAGAAAACTTTGAAATCCTGTCATTAAAAACAGAAAAAGTAGATCTGACCTCTTGTTTTTCTTTTATATAGCACAGTGTAGATCTTTTTAATACATGCATGTCTACTAGCAATTTTATTTTCTTAATGTCAGAAATAGCCTGAATGATGTTGAATTTTGATTGTGAAAAGCTGGATTTACTTTAAAATATTGGATCTTTAAATGTAAGTGGTACACTTACATGTGTGTGTTCATTGTTTGTTATAACATATAGGTAGAAAGCACATAATTCCAAGACTTTGATGATTACATTGAATTAGACCATATTTTCTGAATATGAACTTTCATTTTGAAATACAGGTTGCTATAAACAGAGAAGTACTTTATCCTTTTGTTAATTTATAGTTTTGCTTATAGTGGACTGTCTATTGGATGAGACTATATAAGTTGCTCCCCTAGAAGCAGGGAGACGTGATGTCAGACTGGACTGGGTAACAGTGAGGGTCATGCAAAGGAGCAAGCTTTTCTCCCATCAGCCCAGCTGAAGTTCACATTCTTTAAAGAACTGATAACTACAGAGTACTGGGAGTTGTTCTYAGAAAAATAAGGGTTCACAGAAATGAAGACCAAGAAGGAAGACCATAGCAAGAAAATAAAGGAGTAAGAAGGAAACAGACCCAGCTGAAAGCCCCTAAAAAGCTGTGATTCCTTACAGTTCATGGAAAAGATCTAAGCAAAACCTTGACACCTATGTGGAAGGAACTCAATTGAGTGGGAAGGAGACTTGTAAAAAGTAACTATTTTCTTGAGTATCGTGAGACTTGAAGCTAGAGATGTCTTAAATAGTTTGTAACTACACCTGGATAAAATGGCAAGCTGCAAAACCATCATTAGGAAGTTGGAAGAGTATGGAATACCTATGAAAGGTAAAACCCCTGAAAGATGGAGGGTTTCATAAGGAGCTACAAATAATGGGAAAAGACCTCAGAAAAAAACCTGTGATCTTAAATTAATGAGTCAGATATGTAATACACAACAATAAAGTATGATCACAGATCATGCTGCTGTTGACTCAAAAATCCAAATCCACAAAGAATCCTGGAAGGTACAGACCTGGGAAAAGCTACCCGACTACACAAGGCTGCTGAAGTCACCTAGGTCACAAAATAAATGCTTGGACGCTGTGCTACTGAGCTTATACTGATCCACAAGAGATGAAAAGGCACAAATAAGTAAGTCAAAATACTCTGCAAAGCAAAGTGCAAGAAAACGTCAAAGAAAAAAGATCATGAAATATTGAAACATTGCACAAATGCAAGCAGGACACACATTTGGAAAGCACTGTTAACAACTGCAAAAAATACACCTACTTTGAAAGACCTGATAATCAGGAGCAGTAGAAGGAAAAGTGACTCATTCTGATGCATCACAAGAGAAAAGAGGGGGAAAAAACGATCAAGAGAAATGCTCTGTAGATTGTCAGCAAAAGCAAAAACAAAGGAATGGACCTTTCTTTAGAGACCGGTAGAAGTCATACACAAACATTTGGACACTGGTGCCCAGGCAAATATTGCCTCTGAAGATTCTGCGAAAATGTGAGAAAGAAACCACAATACACAGGGGAAAGCTGATTTAAATTGTGAATATATAATATTGAACGTATTTCTATTAAAAAAAAGTACGATCTTGAAAGTTAAGAATAAAATGGAATTAGTTAGGTTTGTTATAGCTGATTGGAAAGAGTCAACACTGAATTTTAAAACAAGCTAAGCCTTATGTTTACTTCAGAGGATCCCTGTTTCACAGGGGAGTAGAAAACAGAAAAGGAGAGCCTGTGTACACAAATGAATATAAAGATAGAAAAAATGCAAAAAAAACCCCCATGAAACTTGTAAAAAATCAGATTTAGACAAATGGAAGAACTATACTGATACTGCTGGTGTGTGGACATTTCTGTTCTCTCCTGTATGAGAAAAACTTGTTCTTCCCGAAGTGGGAGATGGTGGCCAGCAAACGGGTAATACTCAGGAGGTTGATGGCTGGCAAGCTATGAAAAACTGCAGCTGGCAAGCTATGAAATTCTGCAGCTACCTGTCCCATAGACAGTGATTTATCACAGAGGCAGAGAGAGTGAGGAAAAACATACAGGAGCAGGAACTGGGTGTTTTGGCATCCCGCTGAAGTCAAGTGTCTGTCTGCAAGTACGTGTGGGGATCACAGAGTCCAGGCACTTTCCCTTCACTTCTCCAGCCCCTAGAGAGAGTCTTCCCAGAGAAAGCAGAGAAAACATTAGTGCCAGGACCAGCCTCCCCAGCCTGAGCTCACAGAGGCCTCACTTCTCCGCTGAGCTCCAGACTTACCATTAAACAGGCATTTCCAAAGGAAAGAAAATACCGACATTAAGCAAGAAAGCAAATGCCCTCTTGCACAAAACCAGACGTGTTTCCYCTGGGTAGTTGTGGCACATGTCACTCCAGTGACGTGTATTTTGAGGAATATGTTTTCTCTGCTATTTCCCTTAGCCTAGCTGCTGGTCCTGCTGCTAAACATTGCTATCAGAGTATCTTGCCCAATGCTCATTTTGGCTGAAATCTGAGTCTCTTCAAGACAGAGATTCACAACATGAATAAAATCTGTCCTGTGGAAAAAGTAAAATGACATGTGTCATGTTACAACTGGCTCATCACACATGCTCAGCTGCTCACATAGCAGAGAACCTGTCTTGACTGATGTGGCCCTTGCAAAAGCTGAAAAGCATGCTTGTTAAAACGGTTTCCAAGCCAGCAGGTGAACTTAAATAGCAATTCCTTGTATTTATTTTATGACCTCATGATTTATAAACTTATTTTAGGACTTTGGATATTTCAGAGGGTTCAGCTTCCTCCCTCTAGGGGAATATAGTGGCGATCAGACTGGCCAGGTCTTTCCACCCAGGAATTTCAAAGGAATGAAAGGTACAAATCCGACTTCAGGGAGACAAAGAATGCAGGCGTGAGAAGCAGAGCAGGAAAAAGAGCATAAATCTTTTTTTCCACCTTTTTTTCCTACTATTGCACAGGAAGGGCAGAGAAGAGGGGCTTCTTCATAAGCTGGGTTTCTAAAAACACCAAGGAGACCATTGCAAAATAGCAATAACTTCCTCATCATATATACTACAGGGACAATGCCTTTGCATGCAAAGGGTCTAAAATATTTTTAGACTTCAGCTCCAGGATGATATACATGCAAGAGTCAAAGGATTTCCTCAAGAAATCAGGTTGGGCTGCACCTATGCAAATTGCCCCTCAGGTGCTTGCAATGAGGGCTCCCACCTGGATACCCCAGGAAGGCAGCTGGGATGCCTATAAGTAGCTTCCCAGGAGACAGGGAGGTTTTTTTTGTTTATGCTGCAGTATGGTGTGGAAGAGCTGAGAGGTGCTGGAAGGGTCTTTAGTGTGCTCAGGATTAGAGCTTCAGATACAAACAGGCAGGTGCAGGTATTGGGCAGGAGACACTTTGCAGCGCTGAGATACTGCTTGGGTAGTTAAACCTGTGGTAGCAGTTTGCTTTGGTTTCATGTAGGCCAGATGCAGCCTGGAGCTGAGGTCTCTGGATTGCTCACCACCCCACCTGTGAGGCTGCAATTACCATTCTGCTCTGCCCTTTGCCTACTGCTGGCAGTTGGGTCTTCAAAGCCTCTGTACAATCCTGTTTCTTGCCTGCTGTGCCAAGAGGGGGATGGTGGAGGGTGGGTGGTCTTAGTGCCACATATATTCAAAGTCTGCTCTGACTCAAGGCTCAGAGAAAGTTCTCCCTCCTGTAGCTACTAAGCAAGCTGAAGGGCATGCCTGGCAGCCAGCCCTGAGGTATAGAAGGGTCCTGCGTAGGTTTTGGAGGTGGAGATCACCTAGCCCTAGTGCCTGTGCTGGCTTGGGGCTGCTGGGTCTTGTTTCTGGGAGTTTTCCCCACCCTGCAGCATGCCTGCAGCAGTAGCCTGGGAGCAGGTAGGACCTCTGGGGGATGACCCATAGGGGTGTAATCTGACCCAGATTAAGGGAAAATGTACATTTTCCTACTAACAATGGCAGCTTCTGTACAGCTGGAAAGGTCAGTAAAATCTATGAAATAAATGCTTAAAAATGTGCAGGGAACAGCCTTATTTCCTTCACCTTGTAGCTTTTCCCAGCCACTCATTCCTGTGCAAAACAGCCCAGTGCCTTTGGAGCTGGTGCTGGCAGAGGACCGATACTGCCAGAGTGCTTGGTCTGGGAAGCAGCAGTGCAAGTGTGGAAAAGATTAAAATGGGTGTGTTTATGTAAAAATCACCTTAAGTGGGTGGAAACTTGGGGAAATCACACCAGAGCACCAAATGCTTGTTTTGAGTTAAAAAAAAAAAAAAAAAAAATTAAAAAAATCTAAAAAAAAGGAAATGAGGGCCTCTTGTCTTGAAATGAGCTCAGAGGACCCCACAGACTGCCCTGAGGGGGTCTGAGGGTGCTTTGTGTTTTGCCAAGTGTGTGTGTGGGGTGTGTCCTGAATGTAATTGAGGGGAKTTTTGGGTGCCCTGTTTGTCTCTGAAGGGGCCTGTGGGTGCTTCATATATTGGTGGAGGGAGGGAGGGATTGTCTGTGGGTGTCCTGAGCATGACTGGGTGGGGGGGGTGAGAGTGCCCCACCTGTCACTGAGGGGGTCCTCAGGGTGCTTTGTGTTTTACCAAAGGGTGCCTGAGGGTGCCCTGTTTATCTCTTAAGGGGACTGAGGGGCAGCTCTTACTATCACTTAAGGGGGCTGTGGGTGCTTTGGCAAAGGAGGGGTTTGGGTGGCCAGTCTGTCACGTGGGGAGGGGGTGGTTGGGTGTCCCTGTATGTCCCTGAGGGAGGCTGTGAGTGCCCCATTTATCAGTGAAGGGGGGTTGGGTGTCCCCATCTGTCAGTGAGGGCGGCTGGGGGTGCCCTGCTCTCCCCGTGCAGCACCGCGACATCTCCCAGCCGGAGCCGGGCACGAGCCCACAGCCAACCGCCGGCGGCTCGCGCAGTCCCTCTGCTGTAAGGTGGGGGCGCGCGGTGTTTCCCGCTGCTTCTGGCCCGCGAGCCGTTCGTGGGCGGCTACTTCAAAGCCGCGCTCGCGCCTGCGGAGCTGCTCCGCCGTTAAGCGAGAAGGAGTCACACGGCTGAAGTGAGTACCTGCGGCTAGGGTGCGCTTTGCGGGTTTTAGTAACAAACTTTGGAGTCGCCCTGGGGCAGAGGCAGGGCTATTACAGAGGGGGAGTACTAGGCAGGGGCTAGGCAGTTACCTCAGAGGAAAACGAAGGTTTTCAGAGGAATTTTTTGGGGGAAAGCCGAGGTAACTTAGAGGGGAGAGGTGGTGTTTTGGGGGGAAAAACTGAGGTAACTTGGAGGTGACAAAATTAGCTTTTTTGGGGGAAAAGCCGAGGTAACTTGGGACAGGTGACACTTTGAGGGGAGAAGCTGAGGCAAGTTAGAGGGGACAGAGGAGACATTTTTTGGAGAAAAACTGAGGTAACTCAGAGGACAAAATGAGCATTTTTGAGGGAAAAGCTGAGGTAACAGAGGGGAGAGGTGATGTTTTTGAGGGAAAATCTGAGGTAATTTGGAGGGGACATAAGTGACATTTTGGGGGGAAAATCTGGTAAATTGGAGGGCACAATTTTGGGGAAAGCTGAGATAACTTAGAGGGGAAAATGAGCTGGTTTTGAGGGAAAAACTGAGGTAACTTGGAAGGGACAGAGGTGACATTTTGGGAGGAAGGCTGGGGTAACTGAGATGACAAAATGAAACATTTCTTGAGGTAAAAGCTGAGGTAACTTAGAGGGAACAAAAAGCTTTTTGAGGAAAATGCTGAGAAAATTTAGAGGGGACATAGGTGACGTTCTGGGGGGAAAATCTGAGGTACTTGAGACAAAATGAKCTTTTTTGGGGGGAGGAAATCTGAGGTAACGAGAGAGAGCAGATTTTAGGAAAAGTCTTAGGTATTGTGTAAGGACAGAGGATATGTTTTGGAGGGGAGAGCAGAAGTAACTTAGAGGGGGCAGTTTTTAAGGAGTATATGTGATACCTCAGAGGGTACAGGGTAAGCATTTTTGAGAGAAAGGCTTAGGGGGGAATCAGCGTTTTGGAGGAGAAAGTTTGAGGTAATTGAGGGGACCGAGCAAGCCCCAGGGGAGAGCGCTGTCACTGATGAGAGTAGTGTTGAGGTTACTTAGGATAGGGTGAGCATTTTTGAGGGTGAAATCCGAGGTACGTTAGGGAATACATTAGCAGTGATGTTGCAAGCGGTGGAAAGGATGAAGTGTTAAGGAGGCCATGCTGAACAAGCTGTCTTTGTGAGGTTGCTCTGGCTCTAGGCATTAAGGTGCTGAGGGATAACAGAGGGTCATGGAGTGGGATTTTAATGGGGAAAAAAAAAAAAGAATCCTTGTAGGGATTGATTGAATTTAACAAAGCTATGGCATTTTACTTAATTTACAATTCTAAAGCCCAGGTTTGAGAGAAAATCATGGACACGTTGTCTACAGAGGAAGGCAGAAAAGAATCACTAGAACTTCCTGGTGAGCTGAGCAAGAGGCTCTCGTGCAGTGAAGGGGCTAAGGGGTAAGGAGCGAGAGTGACGCTGGGGAAAAAAGATGAGGAGGATGCCAGGATGGAAAATTACACTTTAAACATGCTGCAGGGAAGATGCAAGCCTGACTGACGCAGTGGTGCTCCAAAAGTCAGTGCTGCCTGGCTGTAGCTGTAAGGAGTTGGCACTTGCCAGTTCTAACTGTGACCTCTTTCTTTGGCAGCAGCTGGTGGGGAAGAAGAGGCATTGTGTGGAACTGCATGGCAAGAGTGAGACAGAAGAGGAGCGGAAGCCTGACGAGAGGGAAGAGAAAGGCGCCCTGGGTAAAGGGACCTCCCTGCCCTCAGGGCTGGGGTTACTGAAGAGCACTGCCAGCACCTTTGGTGCCCTGGCTCGCTTTGTGCTGGGTGACCTCCCTGTAACCAGGGTTTGGGTCTTTGTTTGTGTTGGCCTTTTGCTGTGTTGCTCCTTTGGCTGCCTGGGGAGAGTGACAGCCCTGTAAGGAGGGTCACTGAGAGTCACTGTCTCTGCACCCAAGGGGRAAATGGAGCTCTCTGGACCCCAAGCCCACCCTGTAAGCAGGGGAGGGCCATTTGCCCACCCCACTCCACCTCCAGCCACAGTGGTGGCATCTTTCTGCCTGCTGGCAGCCTGGCCAGCGTGACCCCCTGTAGTTGGGTGTGTCACGGCCTTTGGCTACCTGTGAAGCCCCATGGCGTGTTGAGTGCTCTGGCCTCCATGCCACCTGGGGGGGCAGGTCTGAGGCTCTCCTTTCCCGCTCATGGCTAGGGCTTGGTCCTCAGAGGTTGGCTGCACAGAGCTCTCTTTCTCCTCTGGAAAGTCGTGTTTGTTCCCGTCTATGTCTTTGTCCTTGTTGGGGTGAGTGAGTGAGTGAGTTTGTCCTTCAGGCCTCTTAAACTTGCTGCAACTTAGCTTGAACTTCCCAGGACAGTAAGGGCTCTGCGCAGCAACAGGGGGGTCCCCTCAGCTGGCAAGTGGAGGGAGAGTCCGGGCTTGCCCCTTCCTTCTCTGGGCTGACCTCCCTGCAGCTGGGGTCGAGGTGGTTCCCAGGGCTCCTGAAGAGAGTAGTAGTGGTGTGCTGCAGCCAGGAGGGCCAGCCCATAACTGGGGTGTAGGCTGGAGCCTCCTGCTCCTCTGTGGGGCTTGCTGGGAGTGCCGAGCAAGCAGCAGGGGAGCACCCTGTAGGCAGGGCTGTGCATGTCCCTGCCCTGGGCTGCCTCGCTTGGCAGGAGGTGCTTGGAGGGATGCCCTGTAATCAGGCTAGTATCTCTGGCCCCGGCCTTTCAATGTGTGGGGCCAGGCTGGGCATGCCCTCCCTATCATTGGGGCTGGGGTCCCGGCCCCCCAGCCTTTGGCCCTACTGCTCCCCACTGCCTGGCTGCTGAGAGTCGTTCCTGCTGCTGTGGGGGAAGGCCGAGCTCTTTGGATCCCTGGATGTTGACCTGCCTGTAATTGGGCTGCGGGTCTGGGAGCCTTTGTGTTCAGCGGGCAGCTTGTGTGGGGTGACTGCCCCATTAGCAGGGTGCAGGTCAGGGTGCTCCCGTGTGCTGGTTTTGGCTGGAGTTAATTTTCTTCATAGTAGCTAGTATGGGGCTATGTTTTGGATTTGTGCTGGAAACAGTGTTGATAATACAGGGATGTTTTAGTTATTGCTGAGCAGTGCTTACACAGAGTCAAGGCCTTTTCTGCTTCTCACACCACCCCACCAGCGAGTAGGCTGGGGGTGCACAAGAACATGGGAGGGGGCACAGCYGGGACAGCTGACCCCAACTGACCAAAGTGGTATTCCACACCATATGACGTCATGCTCAGCATATAAAGCTGGGGGAAGAAAAAGGGGGGGACGTTCAGAGTGATGGCGTTCGTCTTCCCAAGTAACTGTTACGTGTCATGGAGCCCTGCTTTCCTGGAGATGGCTGAACACCTGCCTGCTGATGGGAAGTAGTGAATGAATTCCTTGCTTTGCTTTGCTTGCGTGAGTGGCTTTTGTTTTCCCTATTAAACTGTCTTTATCTCAACCGACGAAGTCTTCTCACTTTTACCCTTCCAATTCTCTCCCCCATCCCACTGGAGGGGGAGTGAGCGAGCGGCTGTGTGGGGCTTCGTTGCCAGCTGGGGTTAAACCACGACACCCTGCATGGGAAAGAAGGAAGGAGCCTCCCTTGGCTTTTGGGACCTGGGCTGCCCTGTAACTTGGGGCCCAGCCAGTGCTCTGGAGTCCTGGGCACTTTGCAGTCCAGGCAGCGGCTCAAGCCCCCCGTCAGCAGGGGTACAGCCTCTGTGGCTGCTGCTTTGCATGCCCAGCTCCATTTGCCCAGGGTGCCTGCCTCTGAGCCCACCTCCAGCACTGGCTGGAGCTCTGCTGTGCCAAGTGATGRGTGAGGAAAACTGAGCTCAAAGGTTTTTCTTGGGGGCGGGGGGGGGGKGTTGGGTAGGGGTTCGGCCGGTGGCCAGCAGTGGTGTGGGGAGCTCCCTTCCAGGGGTGGTCGGTGTGCCTCTGTCCTTGAGGCAGAGGAGTTGGCGCTTGCGTTCTAACTGCGTCCTCCTTCCGTGGCAGCAGCCAGTGGAGAAGAAAGAATAGGTATCGTGTGGAACTGTAAGGCAAGAGTGAGCCAGAAGAGTTACTGACAGGTACTCAATAAAATGCATTTTCAGACTGTGTTCCATATGTAGCAACTTTCCTAGCCCACTTGGCTGTAGCTCCTGCCTATCAAATTGCACTGCATGTTATTTTACCCTTGCAACAACCGTTGCAGCTCTTGCAGTGGTGAGGCAGTTGTGTGTTTGACCTAAGGGCTACCACATGGAAGCTCAAGGATCATGGGCTTGTTGTCCCCAAACTCCTGTCTACAGTCCAGATAGGGGTTTGGCGACGTTGCAGTACTACAGAGGAGGTCTTGTGGTAGGTAGGATTCTGGTGGTATTGCAGTGTCCCTGTGGAGGGAGGGAGAGAGGGAGGGAGGTTTTCCAGTCCAAGTTTGGTGGTATTGCACTCTGCTAGGCATGACTTTGAAAAGAAAAGCCAGGATGTGGGTCTGCGGGTGGGTTTGGCTCTGTGGGGCCAAAGGCAGGGGTGTTGGGAGCTGGGCAGGGGCTCACAGCCCCATGGGGCTGAAATGGGGGTCTGGGCTGTGGGCAGGGTGGGGAGAGCCCCATGAGGGGTTTAAATTGGGTCCCATGTCAGGGGACCAGGAACAAAAGCTATAGATTTCCCCATGCAAGATGCTGTTGCAGGTGTTTTCAAGCAAATATGGAGTGCATTCTTGGGAATGGAGCCAGGATATTTAAAAGCTGATTGACAAGAATATAGAATCTAGAATAATTCCATTTTTACCTCTGAATTTGAGATCAGCATCTACTAAACATTAACCAACAACACCTGAATGTAACTAGAAATTTCAGTTTCTGAATTTAGTCAGAACTTCAATAGGGAAAAGAGAAGTGATCTGAATGCCTATAAAAACTCGTGAAAACTGAAACAAAAGGAAGAGTAGGTTAATGAAATCTGAAGACAAAAGTTTACATGAATGAAAGCCTTTTGTGAGCTCACACTGCTATACTTGTGTGATTAGTCGTTGCTTTTATATATCACATGTAACCTGTTACAGGAGGCTGTTGCAGCTTATTACCTCAGAAGGGAATTAGCGATGCAAAGGTAATGACTTGGTGTACTTTGGCAACACAGGACTTTACACATTTACAACAATGATGAGATAGCAGCAGCTGTGGCAGAGAATGAAGTACTTCTTCAGAAGTCAATACGAATATCAAATTATATACCACACCTAGCTCTATATAGAATGGTTAAAACAGTTTATGAAGTTGAATGTGATTTAGCACTATAAAATAAGCTGTTGTATAGTTTTCAATTTGTAAGAGGGAGATGTAAATGAGTGTTTGGCTTTTAAAAGCTTATATCTTTGATACTGGCAAACATCACTGACTGAGTAAGATAAGTAGGTGCCCACGTAAACTATACGACATAACCTTTTTATACAGTTATGATTAATTTTTTCTCCTATCTTGGTTATAATCAGTTTCCTTAAGGATCTCACATGCTCCACCACACACTTCAAGAGGAATTCAGTAATGCCAATTCACTTTTTCTTCTTCACTGAATGAAAACCAAAGATAGAGTTAATTTTCCTGACTTGTGACTTGTGTCTCATCATCTTTCAAAGATGTGAGGGCAGCTGACACATCTGTCTACACTGGACCTATAGCAGACCAGTGGCTTTCAAGAGCAGGCACTGCAAGTGTAGAGGGATAAGCTAGCTTGGCCAAAATGACATCAGACTTACATGTCTAGGAAACTGAAGATCACTATATGCTAACTAAAAATGCTTCCCCTCCCTGCTACTCTTGTCTTTTGTCACTATCTAATAAACAAACAAACAAACAAAGCCTACTGTTTTCTGCAATTATAATAATCCTCTCAGTTTTCTTTATGTTCTGTTTTCATCTTGGGCCTCCTAAAATAGGGCTGAAAATGAGCTTTCAGTTGTAAAGAAAGAAAAAAAGAGATGGTGCTGATCATGGAAAACCACCTGATCGTTTAATAACAACTCAAATGGCAGGCTACCATCAGGGGATGGCAGTAAGTTGGATCACACCAAATTTGTTCAGTAACAATTTAACTGCTGTCATGCCTCAAGAGAAAAATCTGAGACTGTATTTACCCTGAGTTTTAAGTCAAACAGAGGTAAATTAATTTTTAATATAAAATTAGTATTGCTCTTTCTAATGAGGCACTCCTAGAAATCCACTGCATTAAATATTATCAAGCTGACTTTCGCTACAATACTCCTGAGAATGTGTACAGAGTATCCTTTATTCATGCAGAAATTAAGTAGAAAATAAGCAGCAAGAACTTTAGCATAATAATTTGTGCAGAAAGAGAGTCAGCAGGAAAACAGCTTTTGTTTGCAGTTCTGACACTTTTTCTTCCTCCTGCACAACACTTTGGTCCCAAACACATCATCGTGTAGGAAACGGCCGCGGCAGGGGTTGTTCTGCCATGTGCACTGGGGTCTCCTCTCCTCCTGCGTCAAAAATCTCCGTGTTCGCGTGAACGAAAGGAGCGTATTCGCCCCGAAGCCTGTAAGGGGGGCAGCGGCTGCCAAAGGAGGATCCCAGCGCTTGGGGAAAGAAGAGCTGGGCCGTTCCCCGGAGCACTCCCGCCGCTCTCGCCGGCCTCATGGAGGCCCCTCCATGCTGTCTGCAGCCACCTGTCTTAACGTCAGTGGCTCTTCGGACACTACTACCGCTTAGGAAACAGAAGTATTATTAATGCTGCCTAGTAGCACTCACGTGTTCAGGAGAATGAACGAGGCGGCGGGGACGCTCGGGCCGGGGCCGGGGCCGGGGCCGGGCCGGCGTTGCGGGGCACGGGCGGGACCCGGAGGCAGCTCCCGACCGCGGGGCGGGGCGGCCCCCGCCGAAACCTATCCCCCCTCCCTCTCAGCCGACACCAGCAGCCGACGGCCGGCATCATCCTCCTCAGCCTTGGGTCCGCACGGGGTTCCTTTTACGCATTATCTTAACGGTCTGCTTCCTGTTTTGTTTTGGGTTTGGGTTTTTTTTCCCCATTAGTTCCCAGCTGAAGTTTGGCTGTGCTCACCCATTACCTATTATTTAAAGTTACACTTTCCCCTGGCCCCAATAACTATTGGGAACAGGACGGCATACTGTTTGTTATGCAGCGATGACCGAGGTTGGTTTTGTTCGAGCTCAGGGACAAACAGGCTACCTGATACTTGCCTGGTCCCTAGAAAGCAATTTTTACCACAGCTAAAACCAGCCCAGGTCAAGCCAAGCCGGGGCATGTCCCAGGGCCCCGCACCAGTGACAAGTTGCTGGCCATGGAAAAATGATACTGGGCTATGTTTCCTTGACCAAATACCTTTCAAAACCTATTCCTTGTACGAGACCTTAAAAATGCACTGTTGACATGTCCTGATAGTGCTCATCAGCTTTTGTTTCACTGCAGGGCCTGGGAGTCTGTTTAAGCTGTGGCATCAAAGTGCCCAGGCATAGTCCAAAGACTGTATCAGATAGTCCCTGCACAAAGAAATTAATATTTGAGTAGGTGTGCCAAAGGAATCCAGGGACAGAGATGGATGCTCATGAAAGGCATAGGAAACTCTCCCCAGCTTTACCAAGCAAGTCGCAATAAAAGAAGAAAGGGGCTGAGTCTCTTAATGTCCAGTAGACAGCCAAAACTCTACTTTCTTTCTCCTTTCTGGTACCTCATGTCTCTCCTCTTCCATACACAGTGTTTTATTTTAATGCAGTACTTCCATGGTTTGGCAAGTGGTCTGAGAAAAGTAGGAATAGCATGTTAAAAATGAAATTACATTGTGCCAGGGCAGAATCATACAGCAGCAGTGATAGTGTGTCTCACTACAGTAGCTTTTTAAGAGCATTAGTGGGAAGGGATTGTCAGTAAGGATAATCTTAGGATTTGTAGTTCATCTGAATAATGGTTACCATGATTGTAACTTTAGCCACAGACCTTATAGCATTGCTAGCATCACTGTGTTAGCATGTTTGTTGTTTTTCTGACTAATCTTTAATTTCAATTGCAATAGATCTCAGGGGCCCAGCTATGAGAGTCCATTATACAAAGCATGGACAGACTTGCAAAATGAAATAGCCTGTGTCCTGAGGTATTTAAAACTTGAGACATGGCAGTAAAAGTTCCTTTTTAGGAAACAATTATATGTGTTCTGCAATAGACTGCAAACAGGGAAAAAATTGTTAAGTTATAGAAAAAGTGTTTTTTTAAATCATTAGAAATTCATAACATTCTAGGCTAAGAATAATGTTTTTTAAAAGGCTTGCATATTTGTACATATATACATCTATTAAAATACATACATACTTACCTGCCCTTCTACAAATATTTATTGAAGTCCTTTTTCTCCTTTTTGATTTTTTTCTTGTCAATAGTGCTATAGGAGTTTTTTCAAAATTATCTTAATACACCTGTTATTTCCTCTATCACGCATGAATAATGCAGTTTTTCCAAACTCCAAATGAAATTAGTCTACTGCAATGTGTTGGATAGTGCCAAGTGGGTATAGCAAATTAGATAATCCATCCCCCTGAGTCTGAATTACTTCGGTCACTTTGAAAATGTGACTTGAAAACACAGGAAAGGCTGTACAGTTTGATGTCCTTTCCAAAAAACATTTGTAAACTGTAAAATGAAAAATTCCACATTATGTGCAATTAATGGTATGGAAGTTTCCAGTGCCTTAAAACGAAACCTCTTCTTGAAAGTATTTTTCACCAATTTTTGGCTCACTTTGCCCCCACTTTCAGTAGTTTTATGCTCCAGGGATCTATAAAGGAGACATTCCCACTTATGTATGGAGAGAAAGAGATTTTTATGAATATCAAACAAGCATAATTTATGCAGAAACTCTATTAAAAACTCTGTTTGGCACTTTTACTTGCCTTAGTAATAGGAGAACTCCATTAAAATGAATTTTTCAAAAATGTGTTGGACCCCAATTCTCTCAACTCATTCCCATAGTCAATCTTAGTTTTCATTGCCCAAGGACTGCTAATATATTAGTATTAACAATATACTCTTTATTACCTTGCATAGAGCTTCTTACAGGTTCTCTTGTGTGAATATATTTACATTTATTTATACACAAACGTACTTGCAAATGCATTGGATGAAATCCTGGGCCCTTTGAAATCAATTGTAAAAACCCTACCGACCTCAGCAAGAATCAGAATCTTATTCTATGATTCCTGTATTTTAGCCTCAGTACTTTTAGCCTCAGAACAGCAGATTAACCTCTTACAGGTTTATAGGTAGCCTTTATGCGCTTTGGGTCCTCTCCTTGCATACAACCGTGCTAACTAGAATTTGGCCATGTTGGTTCAACTTATTTTTATTCACTCATCATTATTCATTCTGCATTTCTATTTGTCTACTACTGTGTTGCATACATTATACTACTACGTTGCATATTCTTCATTGGCTTTATTCACAGAAATCATACTTTAATTTTTATCACTTCTTCACATTTTTCCTATTCTGAAGAGGCATGTAAGAGAAGCTTTTGTATTTTTTTAACCTACACAAACTGTTACTAACAAGCTTCTAGAATGATTTAGGAAGCTACACTAACTAAGTTCCAGAGCTGCTCCATATTGAAAATAATTAAAGACTGTCAGTGTATTTTACTGCTGTATAAAGTAAGATTTATTATCTTATCTTATCTTTTATCTTATCTTATGCCTTAACAGCAGCTTGATCTTGCCAATTATCCTATTATCCATAATTTCCGATGCATTACTGAGCTATTTGAGTTCCTATCATTTAAATCTATTACCAAAAAATGCTTAAACCGAAAAGGAATCAAAGTGCATGAAGCGGTAAAGGTCACTTCAGACTAGTATGTGGAAACCTTGGAATAATTTAAGGATGGATTTAGGAAATACCCCATCAGTTAGATACTGAACGATTCCCATAGTGTATGATTCATAACTCACGGGAAGCAGATGAAGCAGATGCTGAACTGAATTATGTCCTCTGTTACCTCCCTACTGTTTACTAGTGCAAGTTAGGAACACAGTTTATCTTTGTGACAATTCCAGTCCTGATACTAATCTGCATCTTCAGCTTCCCAAGCTTCRAAGATTTCTGTATCTATTTTTATAAGGAAATTATGACATTATTATTCCCAAATTAATTACGTACTAATTAGGATTATAATTATGCATTAAATAATCAGCTCACTGTTATTGGTCGCTACATTTATTTGTAGTCAAAGCAGTCACTTTGAAACCCATACTTCAGGGTGCGTGTACAATACCAAAAAGATATTTTTTTTTTTCTCCTAGTTCCCTACTTGTTGTGGCAAACATTTTTTTCTTGGGTAAGCAAAGTCTTTTTCAAAATAGTCACTGTATTACTCATTGACTTATTTATTTTGAAATGTACAAACAATGGAATAAACAGAAAGCAAAAAGGGATGTTTTCTGCTAAGTAATGAATTATTCAAGCAGTTAATGATGGAAACAATGACTTCATTGAAGCTACAGCTCTCTAAGGCAATGCTATGAAAAAAAATGCACTGAAACAGAGCCATCCTTTAAGTTAAGAATCAGAGCAGGTGCAGGCCTGTTGTCTAGGGGTTGTCACTACCAGCTGAATGGACTGTGTCTCAGCTTTGACTGGCATGAGTAGGCAAAACTATTCATTTGCACCCCAGAAAAGGGCAATGGTGAAATGAGTTAATCCACATATCACAAAGCCTGGGAGTTGGATTTGGTTCTGCTGATACAACCATAGGCAAAGGAATGCCAAAGCGTGCATGTGGAATCATTTCTAAAACACTCATGTGAAAGGCTGTCCACAGTGAAAGACATGCAAAAAGAGAACCCACGCAGCCTTTAAGACACTATTCATACTATTCATGTGAAGCCAGATCCAGTATGATGCTGATGTTATGGGGAGAACTAAGTAAGTGATGTGAATAGATACTATTTCTTCCTTACTAATTATTTTTAAGTAGGAGAAACATGCGCCCATGAATCGTTTTAGTTCTTTTTGCAAAGTGGTATAGCTTCACCAAGAAAAGTACCCCAGAACAGCCAACAGCCGGTTGATTAGGGCACTTCTCTGACAGATGAGACATGTAATTTTGTCTCATGTTGACAATTGCTCTAAACTGAACTCTCCTGTGTTGCGAGTGAGTGCTCTAATAGCTAGGCTGTTGCCTCAAATAACTGTTGCCTGGTTTTCAAGAAGAAACATTTAGGCACTTAACTTCAGCCAAGGCTGTCAACACAGAATCCTTCCCTGACAGAGACACGCTCAAAGTTCTGGGGATCATATCTCAAGAGCAGCAGTATTTAAGCTGCAACCTTTTATAGACATCCCATTAGCTCATTTAGTCTAGTACTGTTGTGAATCCTGGCCTGAACTGATCAAGTGAGAGTGTTTCCATCACCTAACTGTGGAATTTAACTTAGTCAATGTAAATCAGACACACTCAATGCAGAGAGCTAACTCCTTCACAGAATGATTAGGAGCTCCAAAGTTTTCTTCTTGTTTTCTTTACTGTGTTTCAGAGAAGGCTGTCTCCTGCAGTTGACAATATATAAGCAGCCTAACTTAGCGACTTAATTATGTGGTTACTTTCTTAGCATTTTCCATTCAATACAGGAAAATTATGTATTCAGTTTACACTCTGTGTTATGTTTCAGGAGTGTGAATGTTAGGCACTGCAATGATGAGTATCACAACTGGCATAACTCTGTATGGATCTATTGTTTGATGCCAAACATTGAGTCTCATCTTGATATTACTTTTGACTCACGATTTTTTAACGATAAGCAAATTAAGCCACAGTATTCTTCCCAAGATATCCAAACCTCAGCCAGACACACAGCTCTTTCTTTATCTATTTGTAGAACCTAGCTATACATTCTTAAGACTTACACCCTGGAGTTCTCCCAGACGTTTGCTTCAGTACATAAACTTCAGTTTGTACAGAATTCAATGGCTATGGTACCTTGTAAATGCAACCTATATAAACACTGAATTGGTACTAAAACTGGAACGCTGCTTCCTGTCAAATGCTGAACTGATTTAAAGATACTTGTAGTGTACAGGCTTATAAAATTGAAATGGTTGTGCCCTACACATTGAACTATTGATTGTAATACCAGTTACATTTACCTGCGGTGTCATGGCTAAAGTTTCTGAATGTCCTCATAGAATGACTAGAGTCATTTACAAGTACTGCTAAAATATCTTCTTGGAGCCTAAAGCTTTTTCTTTTCCAAAATGCAGAAAAGTTGAAATTCTTTGGAGATTTCAGTCATTATTAGTAGCTGCATTAAATCTAGTTTGTGTTACTCTTGTGGTTTAAAGCAGCCCTAAAGCTGCTATTCTCCAGTGAGATAGGGCTAAATAATTTTTTGTCACCCTGTTGTATAGAGATTACACTCTCCTCTGCACTCTGATGGTCCCAGCTTGTCCTGGGAGTCCCCTATACAGCAAGTTCCATGTTCTTCCAACATTTGCTGGAGTTCTTGACCAGTGCACCTGAAATCTTACTAAATGAGACTGCGCTTACTGATTATCCTGGCATCCCCATGCTACAAAATTTCTAACTTTATTCGTTAGCTTAGGTAGGATGAGGGGCTACTTGTTTGGGTGACCTCTTGTACTGGGTCTGGCTGGGATAGAGTTAATTTTCTTCGCAGCAGCCAGTATGGTGCTGTGTTTTGCATTTGTGACTAAAACAGTGTTGGTAACACAACGTTTTAGCTATTGCTGAACAATGCCTGCATAGCATGGAGGCCTTTCTCTTTTTCCAACTCTGCCTCCCCAGTGAGTACTTTGAGGGTGCGCAAGAAGTTGGGAGGGGACACAACCAGAACAGCTGATCCAAGCTCACCAAAGGGATATCCCATGCTATGTAACATCAAGCTCAGCAATAAAAAGAAGCAGGGGGGGGGGATCGGGGGGGAAGGTAGCCATTGCTCAGAGACTGGCTGGGAGGTGGTGAGTGATTGCCTTTGCATAACTTGCTTTGGTTTTGGGGTTTTGTTTCTGTCTTTTTCCTCTTTCCTTCGCTTATTAAGCTATCTTTATCTCAACCCATGAGTTTTCTTGCTTTTGCTCTTCCTATTCTCTCCTCCAACCCGCTGGGGTGTGGAGGAGAGCGAGCGAGCAACTGCGTGATGCTTAGCTGCGCGCTAACCCACAGCACCTCTACAAAATCAGCTAGTTATAAAAGACCAGTTGGAGATTCAACAATCAGTATAGCTCCCTCTGAGGCAGTACAGGAGGACTGTACTAAAGAAAAAAAATCTGCATATGGGGAATGTTTCTAGCATTTTTCTGTAGCTTCCCTATGGGAAGTAGAAAATGTTCCATTGATTAGGACATTTAAAACCAGACTGGCTTTAACAAGAAAATATCATTGCAGTGAAATCTTTGGCAGTTTGACAATATGATTTTATATTTGTGTTTCTGTGACAGTTCTGATTCTGGATTTCTATTGAATCATTGACAACCACGGCAACATGATGGGAAAGGAGACAGGAGCACCATGCTATTGGAGCTGTGAAGCAGAGAGACTGTTGCTGCTCGAGTTGATTATAGCTGGTAAGAAAAATGTTGTCACAGTAAAAATCTGCTGACAACCAGAAACAAACCATCTTTTTAGTCCCTTTGGGCCAATCAGATAGATTCATTGCTCATGACTAAAACACACTGACCATMTTGAAAGGAGCAGCACTGTTAACTTGAGTGTTTTGGACAAATTCTAACCAGTTTTGTTATTTTCTTTCTCCTTAATAACTGCCTCTGAAATTTCATTTGGATGCTGTATCTTTTTTCTGTTTTAAACTATGTCTGTCTTCATGATGATTGAGGTCTTCACTTTACATTATATTGGATTATGTTTGTAATATCTTTCAGAATCCTTCAAAATGAGAAATGTTACAGGATAGCTATTGTTTATCCCAGTCTTAATGGCTGTACTTGTCCTGGTTTCGGCTGGGATAGAGTTAATTTTCTTTCTAGTAGTTGGTGTAGTGATATGTTTTGTATTTAGTATGAGAATAATGTTGACAGCACACTGATGTTTTAGTTGTTGCTAAGTAGTGCTTACACTAGTCAAGGACTTTTCAGCTTCCCATGCTCTGCCAGGTGCACAAGAAGCTGGGAGGGAGCACAGCCAGGACAGCTGACCCAACTGGCCAGTGGGGTATTCCACACCATATGACGTCATGCTCAGCATATAAAGCTGGGGGAAGAAGAAGGAAGGGGGACGTTCGGAGTGATGCCATTTGTCTTCCCAAGTAACCGTTACGCATCATGGAGCCCTGCTTTCCTGGAGATGGCTGAACACCTGCCTGCCGATGGGAAGTGGAGAATGAATTCCTTGTTTTGCTTTGCTTGCGTGCGCGGCTTTTGCTTTCCCTATTAAACTGTCTTTGTCTCAACCCATGAGTTTTCTCACTTTTACTCTTCCGATTTCTCTCCCCCATCCCACCGGGGGGGAGTGAGCGAGCGGCTGTGTGGGGCTTAGTTGCCAGCTGGGGTTAAACCACGACAGTACTATCATTAAAAAAAACCAACACCCAAACCATAATCTGGGTGTTTTATTGGAATAAACATTGTAACATTTAAAAAAAAGATCAAGCAGCTATTTCTTGATGATACTGTATTTGTTTTTTGTATAATCCCCTTTTATGATTTTCACTGATTATAATCTAGTTACTAGTAATTCATTCTTAATGTTTTAATTTTTTTTTTTTTTAATAAACTTCCTCTGCAGTTTGGTCTTTTCCAAGATTCATATGTTCCAAATGCTTTGTTTTGAACCTGAATGTATTCTGGTCAGCACCAGTAGCTACTATCTAGAGTTTAAAAAAAACACAAACAAAACCAACCAACCAAAAAAAAAAACACTCTCAGAAAACTCAGCACCTCAGCATATGCATATACAAAGATTGTTCTAAACCTGTCTTTCTCACTGTAAGTTATCATAGATTCTGCTACTGATAGAATACCAAATCTATTATTGAAAAAGAACATTTCCCACGTCCCAGTAGAATATGTGGGGTTTATTGTTCCCCTCTTTGATCGACAAGAGGGTGTTTCTTTTAGATCTATCTGTTCTCTGCCTTATTTTTTTGTGTGTATATACTTTGTCTTCAGTATTAGCTACTGAATCCATCATATATATTCTTTCAACTGACAAGTGCCTTTTCTTTTTCCTGCTCCATATCCAGTATAATAAGGTTACACACAAACAGTGATTTAAAATATGTATATGCATCTACCTACAAATCTGTCTGTGTCCCTCAAATCTATAGGAAATGAAGGAGGCTGTAAACTCCTGTAAGAAGACAGCAACATTTCAGATAGATAGACAGTCTCATACTCCAGAATAATAGTCTACAGAACATTAAAAATAGCTAAAATGATCTCAGGGCTATAATCTTCAACACAGAATAGTTAAATCTAATTGAGACCTCTATTCTGAGAATAAGGAGCAGGTATTAAATACAATATCAGATAAAGGTATGTCTTAAAAACCAGCAAGAACAAGTACTCTGTTAAAATCTGATTTGAAATCTGTGCAGAGTTCTGACAATGCTCAGATGTTGTGTCTGTGAGCGTGACCATGGGCTCAGGCCTCTCCTGACATGGGTAACAAAATCCTCAGGAATGCTCTGGTGWGTATCTCCTGCACTCCCCGCTAAGGACTTCCCAGCGGAACACGAATTCTACTTGAATGTACAGATTTCTGTCGTACCTGTTATACATGCTTAATTATGTAAATTAGAAAAATAGGGTATATGGAGCTCAGTAAGTATGAATTTTATGCTAAAAAATAGGAGTGAGTGAAAAGACTTCAGAACCGGATTAGAGATTTACATGGCTGAGCAACAGGTTAGAAATAGTTTCTTCTGTGTTGCACATTGGATGGCCTGGAGGAGTGGTACAGAGTCAGAACAGAAAATGGTCAGAGCATGTGAGAAAGACCAACGCATGTTCCAGGATTGTTACCGTGTGAAACTGATGTAAGAAATGGGATTTCAAAACATTACTAAGAATGAAACAATGATATCCGGGAAGGCTTAGGGAAAGAAAAGCAGAAAGCAAAAAATAACCACAGCATTGTAAAGTGAATGACAGGGTGACTGGTTAGTTGTGCGAGACGATAGAAAAGTGTCAAAGAAGATGATTTTGGAAGAAAGATTCAAGACAAAAGGACAGACTAGCAGCAGGATTTCCGTGAGGATATATCATAGGCAGGGAGAAACAGGATACTGGGCAGACTAGATAGTGAGAGCTAAGGAAGTATAATAGAGACCTGTTGGCACAGAAAATTCTAACGAGGACGAAACCCTTCGGTCAACACCCTGAGAGAAAGTGAATGGGAAGAGGATCCCCAGAAGATGTAATCAAAGGGATAATCATCAAAACAGGACATAAATTACATAGTAGAATTCAAATGAGAGAAGGTCTCCAGACAAAGTGGATTGCAAAAGATAAAGAAGGATCAAGAGTGTGTGTCTGTGTCTGGAGAACAGACTCTTAGAGTTTAAAACAAAGAGATGATTAGCAACCCTTGTAGGGACAATGTCATTGATGAATGTGTTTCAGGCTGGAGTGGATAGTACAGAAAATTAAAGAGAGTGAAAAAAGACATCTCCAGAATATATCATGCCCTGTAAGAAAGAATATATGCAGCTAAAACATTTACTGACTAGGCTGATGGAAAAAAATCAATAGAGCAGGTGGTCATTTCAGGATGAGAAGTTGCGACTCATCTGGCTTTAATGCCTGTATTTAGCAAGAAGAGTTCACTTGAGTACATAGAAAAAAATAGAAGTCTCACTTACCAGTAGGTTTTCTTCTAAAAAAGTCTTGCAGCCACAATGGGGATATTGTTGATAGACCTCCCCAAAGCATTTTAACAACAGAGTATGAGGAGGTCCTTGTAACAGCGGGCAACAGTGTGGAAATGTAAAGCAAAGGTAATTGGAATAAACCATGTGAATAGGGTGAGCTAGATTTGACTCACCCTGCCAAAGCAAAATACAATGAGCTGCAGTACTATGCAAGAGCAAAAGTGGGGAAAAGTCAGCTCTGATGCTTAAAAAACATTTAAGGAGAGAAAGGGGGAAAAAAAAAGAAATAGAAAAACAAAAGCTTTTCAAGATTCAAAAAAAAGTTAAGTTTAAAGGAGAACAAGAAAATCACAGAGAATCAGAACACCCCCTACCCCTAGTCAGTTAAGGGAAAGGAAAAGAAAATGAACTGGTAAGAAAATCGGCCTACAAGGATGAGGTATACTTAGTTTTAAGTATGGTCTTAAGTATAAATTAGGTTAAAATCCAGATCATAATGATATATTCGGTTGAGTCACCTAAAAAATAGGGGTGCCCATGTTTGATATCAGTCCTTTATCTCTGAAATGTTACTTCTTTTGCACATGATGTACCAGTACGAGTGGTAAAAACACAGGAAAACCCCTCCTTTGTAAGGGAAGGTAATACATGTCATCATTAGATTCAGATGTAACATAACCCTAAGTAAGTAATCTTTGCTGCTTATTATCTATGATGCAAATTTTGATGCCTGCCATGAGCCTTTCTCTTCCCTGGGCTGTGATAAACAGCTTTTGTCCTGTGTGAGGCTTCGTACACACTGAAGGCACAGACCAGGTAAATCTTTAGCTTCTGTGTTTCGGTTCTCAGTCAAATGCAGCCAGGCTCTGAAAGAGAACTTTCTATAGGATAATAATCTAATGAAATCTGTGCCACAAGAGGTCTAGGTGTACAGTGGATCAGAATTCAGGGACTGTTTTCTGCTTCATAATAGTTGTGTTGTGTAGCCTTTGGGAATTATTTAATTTCTTTTACCTTTTATTTTATCTTACTTCTTTTTCCACACACTCCGTCTTGCCTATTTATCCTACAAATAGCTTGGGCCAGGGACTCTCTCTTATTATATGTTTGTACAGATCCTAATAAAATGGGTTCCCAATATCACTGAGTTTCTGGGTGCTACTTTGTCATCAGTAACCACTATGAGAACGGCTGATAAGATTCTGACATTATAAAATGTGAATATGAATTCTGATTCAATACCAACCTCAAACCTTAACTGCTATTCACTGTGGATATTTTGCTGCCATTTCAGCCATGACTTACTATGAGTAGGAACTTCAAATAGAAACAGATGCAAAATAAATGTCATTATTTTTATTAGCTTTTTTCTTTTTCTTCTATCCTGAAGGACCTTTAAGAAAAAAAAATATTAATAACACATATGTGTTTAGAAAATGCACTGCTATTAAGCTCCTGTGGTTCTCTGTGCAATTTTCAAACTCTTAAAGATAAAAACTTAACTAGGTAGTTCTTTCCCCCTCCTCCCGCTGGTAATATCTGTAAGAAAAAGAAAGGGTCACCCCAAACCACCTGGCAAATAGAGCCTTAGATGTCTGTTTTACTAGCTTGTTGCCTGACTCTAAGCAGCTAGGTCCTTGCTTATAAACTTGAGTATACGTAAGAAGTGTATTTCTATATAGTTCAGTAAAACCATATTTTCATGGTTGTAATACACGACAATATATGCCTGCCTTCTTCCACTCTGCTGGGGGGAGTGATAATGTTTCTTGGATCCATTCTTGGGAGCAGCGTGTTGTGGGATCAAATTGGTTTGGGTTATCTTTTTTCAGTGATCAAAGCACTTGGTCCGTGTACTTAAACCGATGCCTTCGATAGTCTTTCAGCTTAACCTGGCATGGTGACAAATGTCTACATATGCTAACCTGAGGGTTTTTTTTTTTCCCTTATGAAAAGTGTATTTGACAAAACATTAGTTTCTGGCATTCAAAAAACTTGTTAACTTGGGTTAAATATAACACATTCATCTGGAAAAAAAAAAGGATATAAAGGAGGAAGTATTTCCTGTTGTCATTGTCAAAGCTAAACCACCGACTTTTCACTTCAAGCACTGTTTTTAGTCTTAAATTACCCCATTATATAAATGAAAATAATCAATGAAAAAAAATCTAAAAATGCAAGAAAGCAATTTAGCAAAAACATTTTTTATATTACTAAACTAATAAAACCATGCCATACTTAAAAAAAACCCACTACTATTCACACACCACTGTGATAGTAACTATATACCAGCTGTTTATGATTAATTCTGATTTTAGATAATAATAGCTCTGTAACTCATAAATTATACAGAAGACGTAAAAAAAAAAAAAAAACCAAAGTACAACTTTAACCGAGGTCCCCTGTAATCCTTCTGATGCAAACTCGCACCGTGGGGACACAGCAACGTATTCAGACATCCGCAATTTCAGAAACTCTTTTGGTGGGGTGTGCACGCGTGTACGTGTCCCCGAGCGTGTTTCATACCGTGTGGGTATTTATTGCCCTCTCTAGTGGGAATGGGGAGCCCGTGGCGCGGGCGGGGGGGGCCGGCGTGTGTCAGACTGCTCACCACGGCAGCCCAGAAGGGGGTGGCGGCTGCCGCCCTCCCTCCGCTGCCGGAAGAGGGACGGCGATGACCTTGGCCGAGCCCGAAGCGGCGGGGCCTCCCGCGGGGCTCACGGCGAGGCCGGGGCCGGGGCCGGGGCCGGGGCGGTGGGGCCGGGGCTCTCAGCCCTCACTGCCCCGCGGAGTCGGCCCCGCACGCAAGGTGGCTTGGCGGGGCGTTGCCTGGCAACAGGCGGCTCGCGGCCGTTGGGCGCGGGGAAGGGCCGCCGGGAGGCCGCGGCCCGTGGAGGCCGGGCCTGGGGCAAGGCGGGGGGTCCGCGGCGGAGCGGGGGCGGGGTGCCGCCGGGCAGGAGGGGCGGGAGGGTTGAGCACTGCTGGGAATGACGGGGAGGTGCCTGGGACGGGTGTGTGGGAGGTTGCCAGGCTCGATTCGGAAACCGAGCCCTCCCCTCCCAGGGAGGTGCCACCATTACCTGATGCCTTTACACATATTTAACAAACCAGCTGGGAATGACTGCTAATTTGGGGGGGTACTCGGAGAGGAGCGTTTCTGTTGGCACTGCTTTTTCACCTGCTCCCCATCCACCTGCTGGGGTGCTGAGGCTTTTTTATGCACACATGAGAAAAGAGATGCCTTTCACCCCTCATCTGCTGCAAGCCCTTGAGGTAGCGTCTAGATAATAAAACTGGTGGACCATTCTTGACGCGAGCCGGCAGGCTGATCGCTAATTTAATGCTTGGGCATTATTCACATTTCTTTAACCATAGTTGCAGCATAATGATACATCTCCATTGCTGACTTGTTGCTTGATGAAAAGAGGCCAGAAGAAAACGCATAAATGAATAACATTTTTAGAGGGCGGTGTCATGGAGAGTACTGAAGCATAACATAAATATGGGCTGATAGGAGGACTGACTAAATAAAACCCCATAATCCTACCCTGTACCAAAGCGGTCCAAAAGCACATTTTATTTAGCTTTCATGCATTTTCTTCATTACTGAGGAAGGACAAATCCTTCTCTGATGTATACGTTTTTAATTATTACAAAGGCTCTGCCCTGTTTCTAGTTTAGTTTGGAAGGTCATCTGTTCTTTTTTAAATGTTTAGCCTGAAAAAATTGTGTGACTAAATGAAGATCTTCCATTTAAAAGCCTCAAAAACAGATACAGATGAAACATCTAAATTGCTACACCTGCAGCATTTTCAGTTAAAACTCCTCTTGCTATAACACAGTGAAGAGTTAAACAGATTTATCTGGTCCAATCTTCTTAAGGAAATCTTTATAGTATTGTCTTAAACTAAAATGCTGTATTACTTTAATTTTGTTGCGTGAGCTTTGTGGTAGTTTCTAATGATAATTTGTGTGATTTTTTCTGATTAAATTATTGCAATTTAAATTATGCAATTGCAGTTGGTACATTTATTTAAGAGATGAAAAAGGARGCAGTAAGCAAGCACTGTGTAAGGAACAATCAGTTGTCAACAATCAGTTTTTGTGTATGTATACAGCATTTTGGCCAAAAGGCTAGGAAATAATAATAATAATAAACCACAAACAAAAAGCTTTAGAATTGCCACCGACTGTAGTTGATTCTACACTAGTTCAAGATTTATCAGTAGCTTTCAGCTAAGGAAACTGTATCTAAATTCATTTAATTAAATGGCTGTGTGTTTCAAGAAAGGCAATTTTTTTCGCTTGATTTTATGTCCATCAGAAAGCAGGTTAAACTCAGAGTTCTATATTATCAGCTGATAAACTGAATATCAACTGATACTGAATATTAATCAGTATATAAGAATATCAACTTATCAGATTGCTAACCTATATAGTTAATAGTAAGAAAACTGTTTAACTGTTTTACCAGCCTTCCTTGTGTTCTGTAGAGATGGCACACCTTAGCAAACCTGTAGTATAAATCGCTTTTTCGAAGGGTTGCCAAAGGTTTCTATGTGGCCATTTAATTTGATTTGACTAATGCATCCCACTCCAAATCTATAAACGTGTTTGTAGAGATAGTGAGGTCGACTTCACTTCCTGACTCCAAACCTATATAAAACTCAGCATGAAAAAAGCAGCGCTCTTGCTTCAGCCAATCAATGGTGCCCGAGCTACAGTTGTACAGGTTGTGAGATTTTTATCTTCCCAAGACTTAATAGAACAAGTTACATTAAAAAAAAGAAAAAAAAGAAAAAGGTGTTTTCACAGAATTGCCTCTTGTCCTGTCACTGGGTACCACTGAAAAAAGCCTGGCTCTGTCTTCTTGCACCTTCCCTTCAGGTATTTATATACATTGATAAGATTCCCCCCTGAGCCTTCTCTAGGCTAAACAGTCCCAGCTCTCTCAGCCTTTCCTAATCTGTGAGGTGCTCCAGTCCCTTCATCATCCTTGTGGCACTTTGTTGAACTCTCTCTAGWATGCCCATGTCTTTCTTGCACTGAGGAGCCCAAAACTGGACGCAGTACTGCAGGTGTGGCCTCACCAGTGCTGAATAAAGGTGAAGGATCACCTCCCTCGACCTGTGGGCAATACTTTGCCTAAAGTAGCCCAGGATACCGGTCACCTTCTTTGCAGCAAGGGCAGGTTGCTGGCTCATGTTCAACCTGGTGTCCACCAGGACCCCCAGGTCCCTTTCTGCCAAGCTGGGTAGCCCCCAGCATTTATTGGTGCATGGTATTGTTCCTCCCCAGGTGGAACAATACCTCTCCYTTTGAAGTTCCTGTCAGCCCATTTCTTCAGCCTCTCAAGGTCCTTCTGGATGGCAGCGCAACCCTCCATGTACCAGCCACTCCTCCCAGTTTGGTGTGGTCTGCAAACTTGCTGAGGGTACACTCTGCCCCATCATCCAGAACATTAATGAAGATGTTAAACAGGACTGGACCCAGTACTGATCCCTGGTACACCACTAGTCACTGGTCTCCAACTAGACTTTTCTTTTTTAGTGCTCTTTTTCGCTAAGCAGACCCTTTCTTTTGCCCCTTGGAGAGTTACTAGCTTCTTCTGAAGSAATAAAATTGTGTTTGCATTTAAGAACAATATAAAGGAATAAAACAAAAACAGATGTCCAGTTATTATGAAGCCCAGGTATACCACCTTCTTATGGTACAATGTAGGCAATGATGCATGTCAGTGACAAGAAGTAGTTGGCTTACTGGCACAATGCCAGACCCAAGCCGATTGTAACTCTATTCTGTACTTATGGACAGSCTGCATCTCTGAACTCTCATGGCTTTCACACAGTGTTTGCTCTGGGCCTCAGGTCTCTAGCTTTGACCTGTCTTTCACTCTGGAATTATGTGATTCTTTTGTTCTTGGCTTAGATTCTGAACTGTAGCCATCTAAAGCAAAGGCAGTCATAGTAAGCCACCAAACGTTCTCCAAGAAAAGTGCTGCTGCTTTAGAAAACTATTTAATTTATAATTTAAGAAGATAAATAATAGTGCAAACAACAAAATAACTAACTCATCTTTCAGGTTTACTATTCCAAGGCTCTCGAAGAGCCCAGCTTTTATATTTCTTCCTCAGAGCCCTAGGCAATCTATCCTGTCATGGTAGGTAGCACTGTGCTACCTGGATTTTAATCCATTTGGATACTTTTGACTGGCAGCCTTATAAACAGGCAAGGATGTGAAGATATTAGATCTATGTAAATATAAATATGAAAGTGCCCCCTTCTTTAAATTAAAAAAGCTAGTGATAAACTAGTGGCAGTGAAGGGTCAAGACAACTTTTCCTGAATGGCAGAAGGCAAGTGGGAAATTGGTACAATGTGTTTTGTGTTTTTGTAAACTGAATCTTCACAGAAGGGAGTTCAAGAGTAGTGACTTTAGGTGGAGAAATAAGTCATTACAAAGAAAAGAAAACARGAAAAAATGCTTTTACAGCAATTTGGGTAACAAAAATGTACTTAGAATAGAGGATGGAACAATTAAAGGAAAGTACCTAGAACTTCCATTTGGAACAGGAATTTTGCTTATATGTTGCTGAGTTTCCTCCCTCCCTCCGCCCACCCCATTGCATTGCTATATCAAAATTATTATTTTGTGTGATTCCAATTATCAGATGTTATTTAACAGAAATGGATGTTCATGACATGGATTTGATAACAAATGAGTGGTTAAAGGTAAAAAAAAACGTGTATTGTTGTGTAAAATACAAAATGGCAACTTCTCATACAGATACTGGTTCCATTATAGTTTATTTGTCTAGAAAGAAATTATGATTTTTTTCCCCTACAGCATTTCATGGAAACAAATGTGTTTATTTTTCTATCACAGAACCAATTTACCATGAAAAAATTCAGAGTTCAAAAGTGAACTGTTTCTCAGGGATATACAATGGAGCACACAGACACCACTTCTTATCCTCTTGAGGCAGAAACTGTAAATTAGATTTTAAYAAGCCGGATGCAGGCAATATAAATTTGTATAACAAGCCTTAGCAATAAAAAAGAAAAAAAAAATCTGATCATATGTAGTGTGGAAATAATGGTAGTTAATACTGAAGTAAATTCAGATTTGTTGTGGTCATTTATGGAAAAACACTATTGCATGACTTGTACTGTATGTACAAATTTGAGATTATTAAATAATAAATGAGTAATAATGATTATTGAAATAATGGTCTCTGGAGATTAAGAATCCCAAAGTCTAACATGAAGTCTTCAATAAAGGAGAGAGCTGTCTGTCACACTGAGAAGGGTATGGTGCACTTTCAAAAACCATTTACAAATAAAATTTGCGCCCTGGAGCCACTGACAYGGGATGTCACTCAGAGTACATTTCTTCAGATACGTGTCAGGGTGCAGCAAGGGCCAGCTGCTCCCTAAGGGACTGGGAGCTGTGAGCCAAGGGTGGCCCCAGGCCTGGCAGTGCTCTCGCCAATGGGCACCATCCCTCAGGTTCTGACCATGGTGGGCAGAGCCGGGTGCTGTAATGGGGTTGATCGACAGTCCCGGGCAGGCAAGTGACAAGCTGATGTCAGAATCCAACCAGCARCAGGAGAAGGGGACAGCAATGGGGCTGGAGACATGGCTACAAGCGTGAGCCTGAGGTCCATTCTGGGGACAGGGCTGGAGACCAGCGCTCCTATGGGGCAGGGGACTGAGCTGAAATGGGGCTCCTGGGTCCATGTGCAGGGGTGGGAGGAGTTCCCAGGGGAGGCTGGGCAGGGCCAGCAAGGGCTGGTAGTGCCCTCAGAGCCCTGGCAATATGTAGCTCTGTTTTCTGATGTGAAACAGCTAATGACAATAACATTTTAAGAATCATTAATTATCACCTAAATTAATAGGTAAATTAGTTATTAATCAAGGGAGATGACTGGTGGTGGTTAAACTCCTCAGAACTCTCTTACTCATTCTAGGTTTTTTTTGCAACTTGTTTCTATTTTTAAGGCTGTCTGCTGAAATGTAAAAGGGACTAAGAGATAAATCAATCAAGCAACAATACCCACAACAACTTAGAAGAAAACAAAAACCTCGTGCCCRTGATCATGAAGTACCAAAAAGTAGCTTTACAGATGTCATGCGGATATGTAAGTCAGTATGGCACATACGTGGCTTGACTGTTTAGAAAATGTAAGAGAAATAGGTAATAGGCTTTCTTTCCACCAGCCAGAAAGAAGCTATTCCTCAAACCTAGATAGCACAAAGTTGCCAAGGGCAGAAATGCCCATGTCCCTGCTGATTTTACTGTTTACTACCTTTTACTGTTACATTTAGGGAMTTTTCAAATTTATGTTCTCCAAAGCCCTTCTGTACGTATAAACTGATTCAGACTTTTCAGTCCATTAAGGTCTATTTTTCAATATTGTAGGTCTAAAAATCAGGTCTCTCTCATCAGTGTAAATATCTTTATAGGATAGTTAGCAATGTAGAAGCATTGCAGGGTTTCTTTCAACCTTGCTCCCAGTGTAACAGTAGTGTGTCTGACAAAGAGAAAGAAGAATGGTCTATCTAGTCCCCAGCTATGAAGAAAGAGCTTATGGAGGCTTGTAGCCACTCTGACTTGCCCCAGAAAAACTAAACTACACTGGTCTCCTTAGACGGGGAGGCACAACATGCATGGCTTAAAGTAGAGGGAATGATAAGGGCTGTGTGTTCTTTAAGTAAAGGAAATAATATTTTCTTTCATCATTCTGTCCTCACTTTGCAAACTTGCTGAGGTATGGATGTGTTGGAGTGACAAGCTGATACAGGGATGCATGAAAACAGTTGCACAGTGTTACAATAATTTCAAAAGCTTTGCTGATTTTTTTTTCTATTTTATTTTAATGCTTTATCACTAGTAATCAGCATGCTGCTACTACTTATGGATACAATCTTCGCATCATATGGAAGGACAGTGAAGATCCCGAGTAACAGTCAAACATGTCTTRCGGTGCTCATTACTCTGCAGTAGTAAAATCACCAGCCAGCAATCGAAAAAGAGAAATGATCACATCAAGAATAAAGTATCCCAGGGAGAGAATTAATGTCACAATAATTACATGGTTCACAGTGGAGGATGTGTGGTTATTAGCAGTTCTAGAGAAGCTAATTAAGCAAGTCAAAATTCTTTTTAAACCAGTTTAATCAAGAGAAAAGGTGTTCCCTTGGCTCTGAACAACTAACATACAAGGATTGAGAATTCATGGGTACATCAAAAAGAAAAGAAAGCTGGTAATTGTACTGTACTGAGCTGACTACCTACAATTAAAAAAATGCTAGCTAATGGAAATAGGATTCATCRAATGGTTCTCTTTGGCAAAACGCAGCAAAGCAAGACTACAGTTCATTAAGCCTCAGTGCTTTGTTACATAGTGCGTACATATTTCTTTATCATGATTGACTACATTGTGCTTTTCCGTCATATCAACAAAGTTATTTTGAGGCAACCTCTCTGCCTTGCCTGATTCACTCAAGAGATATCAAACTAAAGCACGGTAGAATCTGTCATGGAATGGAGAAGGAAAAGGCACTTAAACACATACCGGTCACCAGAACCAAATTCAAAATGCATCATGTTGAAGTAAACAAAACCTTCTGAAATATTTGCAGAGTGTCGCGTAGTGTCATGTTCCACACACCCCACACCCCCCTCCAACATACTGGTGGTTTGCTACTGGGACCAGAACAACACTGGCTGGCTCATGAATATCTGTCTGAATGCCAACACTGACTGTGCTTCATTGTGATTCAGGAGGTATAATGGAGTAACGGGATTTTCCTTTCGCCCTAGCCTCTTAGCACACACAGAGATTGTGCCATTGGAGACAGTACGGTTCTCAGCTATCTTACTCTGTTTAYTGTGAAACCATAATCTGTCTGTAATCATAACTTTGTTTCTTTTTAAAAGTGGGCAGTAGTTTGCCTAGCATGCAAGTTTGCTGTTAGATTCCATTTAAATAACCTTGTGATCATAGTGTTGTACAATAAAATAAATCCACTATTGTAAGAAATTATATTCTAGAATGTGATATAGACAGTGCTCAGATTTTTTGTTATTCTGCTCTCATAATGTCAGCCAGTGTCTCATTATAACAGTCATAACAATTCAGTTCTGAAATTCATCACAAAATCTTTACAGTTCTAATGCCTTAAATGATTTTTCAAAGTGGAATTGTGGGTTCTGTCTTTACTGAATCTCAAAACCCTACAAATGAAAACTGATCATTGCTAAAGAATAAACACTAAAAGAGCTTAATGCATTAAGAATATCCTTAAGATTATGCACTTTGTCAATTCAAGAATCATATACAATGAAATTTAACTGATACAATATACTTAACTTCAAGAATATGTCTTCTTACATATTGTTTAAAATGCATGAAATCRTCAGAATATTACACAGAGTTAATAAATTTTCCTGTGCTTAGCAATAAAGAAAAATGATAAATCAGAAAAATGGGTTTGAAACTAGATAAGCCTTTGTGTATAGGTGAAATAAGAATAGTGGGTGTGGAGGAATGATGAAATGCAAAATGACATGAAGTTTTAAAGATGTTACTAGGCAGTGGGTGGATGATACATATCTATAAACAAAGATCAGACATAGAAGGAATATATGACAACTTTCTGTGCTRCAGACAACCCACATGCATGTGCAATGGAGTTGTGTCAGTAATTAACAGGGATGCTTATGCTATTAAGCTACATAAGACAATACCTATTCACCAAGGCATCTAGAGTGGGCTCATGTTATCTGACTTTAAACATCTAAAAACTAATAGTCTAGTCTAATCCAGTTTTTTGTGTTCTTTCTAAAATCAGCAGAGAAAAGGTAATGACTCATTGCATTTGATCATAGGTTTATATTCTCCTGTGGAAACCCATCTCTTTATTGACCACAGAGGGAGCTAAGGGCTCGGCCAAGTGGCTCAAGTTAAGTGACGTGTAACCTACTCAAATAAAAAGCAACTGAAATGAGAAAAGGCTTTAAAAAGGAAAATAAAAGGAAGAAAACAAAGACCAGCAATTAGGTGATACCCTGTCCTGGTTTCGGCTGGGATAGGGTTAATTTTCTTCCTAGTGCTGTGTTTTGGATTTAGAATGAGAAGAATGTTGGTAACACACTGATGTTTTTAGTTGTTGCTAAGTAGTCTGCTAGTCAAGGACTTTTCAGTTTCCCATGCTCTGCCAGGTGCACAAGAAGCTKGGAGGGAGCATAGCTGTGACAGCTACCCCAACTGGCCAATGGGGTGTTCCATACCATGTGACATCATGCTCAGTCTATAAATAGGAGGCGTGGTCCGGGAAGTAGCGATCGCTGCTTGGGTATCGCTCAGCAGGTGGTGAGCAATTGCATTGTGCATCACTCATTTTGTATATTCTGTCATTATTGTTATTATTATTTTCGCTTCCTTTTCTGTTTTATTAAACTGTCTTTATCTCAATCCATGAATTTTACTTTTTTTCCTCCGATTTCTCTCCCCCATCCCACTGAGGGGCGGGGGGAGTGAGCAAGCRTCTGTGTGGTGTTTGGCTGCCTGCCGGCTTAAACCACAACAGTCCTTTTTGGCGCCCAACGTGGGGCTCGAAGGGTTGAGATAATGACAGATCTGACCAAAGCCTGTTAAAGCGAAATTTGTTATAAGCATTCATTATATTAGTTTAATAGTCGCTGGTCACAATGTTGATTTATTGGCTCTCAAAGTTGTGGGGCTGGCTCTCAATGTTGCGTTATGTAATACCTTGCTTGCAGTATATGTTCCCTGTTGTGCTGTTTATCACCGCTCGGAACTGGGTCAAGGTTATAATTTTGCTGCACTGTGTAACACTGTTCTGTGACATGATAAAATCATTGGTCGAGAGTCTARGCTGGTATTTCTACTCAGCATTGCTGTCAACTCTGTACCTCGGGAACCACCTCTTGGAAACTATTAATAATTACACTACTCGTTACCTTCTTGTCTTGGAGAAACAATTTAGGGAGGGGGACGCTTTCCCCCACTACTTCATCTTCCCTTTCATATCTCCAGAAACTCCTTTTCCTCCTATCCTCTTCATGAAGCCCTCCACAGCAGTTCTTGAGAATGTTGAATATCCTTGGRATGTTMAAMCAAGCATGDTCATATTGCTATGTCTCCTGAATGTGGTTCAGGTCTTGTTTAGGGTTAAACGACTATTTAGGAATACTGTCCAGAGATCAACCCCAGCAACAGACACTGTGGCTACTCAAACCCCCGCGACAGGCACTGCGGCTACTTCAACCCCCACGACAAGCACTGTGGCTACTCAAACCCCCGCGACAGGCACTGCGGCTACTTCAACCCCCACGACAAGCACTGTGGCTACTCAAACCCCCGTGACAGGCATTGTAGCTACTCCAACCCCTCCAACAGGCACTGTGGCTACTCAAACACCGGTGACAGACACTGCCGCTATTCCAACCCCAGGGACAGTCACTGTGGCTGAATCAGAGAACCAACCTGTGCCGGTATCAGTTGCCCCTATACAGAAGAAGAGATACACAAGAAAATCAGCTCATTTAGTAAGGGATGAAGATAAACCAGGGCCATCACAACAACAGGAGGAGGAAGAGGCAGAAGCCATAAATGAGATGGTAACCACCCGATCCCTATCCCTGAGTGAGCTGTGAGATATGCAAAAAGATTTCAGTCGTCATCCAGGYGAGCACATTATCTCCTGGCTGCTCTGATGCTGGGATAACAGGGCCAGTAGCCTGGAATTAGAGGGTAGGGAAGCCAAGCAGCTGGGATCCCTTTCTAGGGAAGGGAGGTATTGACAAAGCAATTGGACAAGGGGCACAAGCCCTCAGCCTCTGGAGGCGACTCCCGTCAGGTGTGAAGGAAAGGTATCCCTTCAAGGCAGATGTTATATGTCACCCAGGCAAGTGGACCACCATGGAGAGAGGTATCCAGTACCTGAGGGAATTAGGCGTGCTGGAGGTGATTTACGATGACCTGAACAACGAGCAGTTACCCGAAGATCCAGATGAAGTCAAGTGCACCCGACCCATGTGGCGGAAGTTTGTACGGAGCGCACCAGCATCGTATGCAAACTCATTGGCAATAATGACCTGGAAAGATGGAGAGGAACAAACTGGATGAATTGGCTGGCCAACTCCAGCAATATGAASAAAGTCTCTCTTCCTCCCTATGGGCCTGCATCTCAGCTGTGGAGAAACTGCTGGACATGATAGCCGAGAAACTATCCCAGGAGTTCCAGCAACTCAAAGAAGATATGTCCTACTCAGCACCTGCATGGGCCAGTATCTCAGCCGTTAGGATTAAACATCCCTTTGCTCAAGAGAGAAGATATCATGGATACACACCCCGGGGCACCCTGTGGTTTTACCTGCGTGACCACAGACAGGACATGAGGAAGTGGGATGGAAAACCTACCTTGACCCTAGAGGCACAGGTACGTGAATTGCAAGGAAAAACAATCACAAAAGGGGGTTCTTCCAGGAAAACTGCTGCTCCAGTCACCAGTGAGCAGTTCCCCAGACAGAGTAGAAGGCCTGACTTTACTTCCAATCTTAATAAAGGGACTTTTGATTCACATCTACAAGAAGTGA
>JAYKAV010000130.1:126067-188137 GCA_035582835.1 Phoebastria nigripes
CGTGGTCAGATCCCAATGGATGTGACCAATAAAATAACAGMCATGTCTCCACCAACTAGCAAAAAGGAAACACAAGCCTTCTTAGGCGTTGTGGGGTTTGGAGAATGCATATTCCGGATTACAGCCTGGTTGTAAGCCCTCTCTATCAAATGACCCAGAAGAAGAATGATGTCAAATGGGGTCCTGAGCAACAACAAGCCTTTGAAGAAATTAAACGGGAGATAGTTCAGGCAGTAGCCCTTGGGCCAGTCCGGGCCGGACAAGATGTAAAAAATGTGCTCTACACSGCAGCCRGGGAGAATGGCCCTACCTGGARCCTCTGGCRGAAAGCACCAGGGGAGACTCGAGGTGAACCCCTGGGGTTTTGGAGTCGGGGATACTGAGGATCTGAGGCCCACTATACTCCAACTGAGAAAGAGATATTGGCAGCACATGAAGGGATTCGAGCTGCTTCAGAAGTGGTTGGTACTGAAGCACAGCTCCTCCTGGCACCCCGACTGCCGGTGGTGCTGGGCTGGATGTTCCAAGAGAGGGTCCCCTCTACACATCATGCAACCGATGCTACGTGGAGTAAGTGGGTCATGCTGATCACGCAATGGGCCCAAACAGGAAACCCCAATCGCCCAGGAATCTTGGAAGTGATCACGAACTGGCCAGAAGGTAAAGATTTCGGAATATCTCCAGAGGAGGAGGTGACGCATGCTGAAGAGGCCCCACTGTATAATAAACTACCAGAAAATGAGAAGCAATATGCCCTGTTCACTGATGGGTCCTGTCATCTTGTGGGAAAGCATCGGAGGTGGAAGGCTGCTGTGTGGAGTCCTATATGACAAGTCGCAGAAACTGCTGAAGGAGAAGGTGAATCGAGTCAGTTTGCAGAGGTGAAAGCCATCCAGCTGGCTTTGGATATTGCTGAATGAGAAAAATGGCCAGTACTTTATCTCTACACTGACTCATGGATGGTGGCAAATGCCCTGTGGGGGTGGTTGCAGCAATGGAAGCAGAACAACTGKCAGWGCAGAGGTAAACCCATCTGGGCTGCCGCATGGTGGCAAGATATGGCTGCCCGGGTGGAGAACCTGGTTGTAAAAGTGCGTCACRTAGATGCTCACGTACCCAAGAGTCGGGCCACTGAAGAACATCAAAACAACCAGCAGGTGGATCAGGCTGCTAAGATTGWAGTGGCTTAGGTGGATCTGGACKGGCARCATAAGGKTGAATTATTTATAGCTCGATGGGCCCATGACACCTCAGGCCATCAAGGGAGAGATGCAGCATATAGATGGGCTTGTGATCGAGGGGTGGACTTGACCATGGACACTATTGCACAGGTTATCCATGAATGTGAAACATACGCTGCCATCAAGCAAGCCAAGTGAGTAAAGCCTCTTTGGTATGGAGGACGATGGCTGAAATAGAAATATGGGGAGGCCTGGCAGATTGATTATATCACACTCCCACAAACCCACCAAGGCAAGCGCTATGTGCTCACCATGGTGGAGGCAACCACTGGATGGCTGGAAACGTATCCCGTGCCCCATGCCACCGCCCAGAACGCTATCCTGGGCCTTGAAAAGCAAGTCTCATGGTGACATGGCACCCCAGAAAGAATTGAGTCAGACAACGGGACCCATTTCTGAAACACCCTCATAGACACCTGGGCCAAAGAGCATGGCATTGAGTGGGTATATCACATCCCCTATCATGCACCAGCCTCCGGGAAAATCGAATGATACAATGGACTGCTAAAGACTACACTGAGAGCAATGGGTGGTGGGACATTCAAACATTGGGATGCACATTTAGCAAAAGCCACCTGGCTAGTCAACACCAGGGGGTCTTTCAATCGAGCTGGCCCTGCCCAGTCAAGACTTTTACGTACTGTAGAYGGGGATAAAGTCCCTGTAGTGCACATAAGAAATATGCTGGGGAGGACAGTCTGGGTTAGTCCTGCCTCGGGCAAGGGAAAACCCATTCGTGGGATTGCTTTTGCTCAAAGACCTGGGTGCACTTGGTGGGTAATGTGAAAGGATGGGCAAGTCCGATGTGTACCTCAAGGAGATTTGATTTTGGGTGAAAATAGGCAATGAACAGAATTGTATGATGTTAATTGCTATATAATACTGTATGTCACCACTTCCATGGTTGCTATATGCCATATCAACGGTATTGCAGTAAGAATCACCGAGATTAATGAAGAATGAACTCTGATGAAACCAAGCAAAGTGCGACGATGATAGAGCCAGATAAGCACAGCGATAATGGAACCGGAACTGGCTTCAGGATGCAACAACCCAACACCACACACCATCTCTCCTGCCCTGAAAGACTGTTATGACAGATGGAGCCCAAAAGTCATGGACTAAATGAACTCATTGCACATTTTAGAGAGATGGCCCGTAGGCTAAGGGAATGATATCTGTGTGTATATATCAAAAGACAAGAAAAGTGGTGGTGATTAATTAGAAGGTATTGGAAAATGTGAGACAGAGGCATGACGTAGATGGTATAGAATAAGGGGTGGATACTGTCCTGGTTTCAGCTGGGATAGGGTTGATTTTCTTCCTAGTGCTGTGTTTTGGATTTAGTATAAGAAGAATGTTGATAACACACTGATGTTTTTAGTTGTTGCTAAGCAGTGTTTATACTAAGTCAAGGACTTTTCAGTTTCCCGTGCTCTGCCAGGTGCACAAGAAGCTGGGAGGGAGCATAGCCGGGACAGCTAGCCCAACTGGCCAACGGGGTATTCCATACCATGTGACGTCATGCTCAGTCTATAAATAGGAGGCGTGGTCCGGGAAGTAGCGATCGCTGCTTGGGTATYGCTCAGCGGGTGGTGAGCAATTGCATTGTGCATCACTCATTTTGTATATTCTATGATTATTGTCATTATTATTATAATTATTTTCCCTTCCTTTTCTGTTTTATTAAACTGTCTTTATCTCAATCCATGAATTTTACTTTTTTTCCTCCGATTTCTCTCCCCATCCCACTGAGGGGCGGGGGGAGTGAGCGAGCGGCTGTGTGGTGTTTGGCWGCCTGCCGGGTTAAACCACAATAGCCCTAATCTACATAATAATTAATGGAAGAAAAAATTATACAGACTGATGTAATTTTAAAAAATTCTACAATTATTTTTAGCATGATTTTTAAAATATATTTTAAATATAAATATATTTTAAATATAAATATTTTGAATATTCAAACCAAGTGTCTCAGAAATGTCTAGCTACATATCTTACTGCAAACCTTGCATAATGGTGTTGCTGGTCTGTGCATGGTTTCAGATATTATACTTCCAGTGCATTCATACATATCTGAAAATGTATTTTATGCTGTACATTTTTGTACTGCACTCAACTAATCCTCTCAAATATGTTATCCTGTTTCCTTTCTTTTTGTCCTTGTTCTACAAGGGCCTGATCCAGCCTACTGAAGTTAAAAGGAATTTTTCCATTTACTTCAAAACAATTTGGATCAATGCCATACATCTAATCTCTCTTAGGAAAATGAATTTGAATCACCAAAAACTTGCAAAGGTGTCATTATATAGTCAGTTGCTTAACAAATATCAAAATAAACCTTCTGCTATGTATCTCAGAGGCATATTCTAATAAAATTTATCTTTTAAAGTCATTGCGGAATAATTTACTGGTGAAATAGTTCCTGCAGTGTAAGGACCAAGTGATAAAATAGCTAATGGTCAGTTAATCAGTTTACTTAGCCATTTTAGATGCTTATACTACATGTTATTTAGGAGTTCGTTTTTGTAATTAGTTATCAATCAATATTGCTAATGTAGTTTACAGTAGCCACCAAAAATTAGATTTCCCTGGCAATGAGAAAGCTAATCTACTTATCTATTTCTTTGTACTGTAAAAGTATGTGTCACCGTAAATGTCTCAGGAGAAAAAGTGTCTGTATTTTTGTCTCATTATTTTGAAAGATGCATGTACGATAAATACTGCAAATAGGACTTTCTATCAGCCAAACATATTTTAAGCATGTAAATTGATAATGGTGAACTTGAGCAGAATTACTCTGAGCAGCCTGATGTTTCCTTTGTGTGGGGTTTCAAGAAAGTTTTCACTTTGATTCATAACAAAAGCTAGAAAAATGGAAAGTAAGTTACTTTTAAAGCATATTACAGAACAATGAGAACATATCTGTGCAGTTTTTTCTGGTGGGCTTTTTTGGCTTTTTTTTTTTTTAGTTTTGATAAATGAAATGTAACAACCGATTGTTGCATTCTTCAGAAGCCCATCAGCTGTTAAAGGCAGGTGCGTGTATTCTTATTTAGGCAAGAATATCTCCTCCTGTAGAACAAGGGATCCTTGGCATCCTGAGAGCTCTTTCTTAGTGTAGAATGCTTACAACTTTTCCATTCTTTGCAAAGCCTGGAAGCCTGGAGTCGTCAAGTCTTAGATATGAATAGGAATGCTTCTCAAGAGTTAGAAAGTCTGGAAACCTATATTACTCTACTCTCAATCTTCTTATATTAATTAGTACTAAGTTTCAAAAAAAAAATTGTTTACATGAAATAGCACTTTCTTATACGGAAGAGTCTTATAAGAAAGTCCATAATCAGTTTATTTGTTTTAAGGTAGGAAAGCATTTTAATAACTTCTTGAATTTGTAGRCTAAAAGAACTAAGGGTTTACAGTTTGATTCTGGATTATGGTGTGTTAAACAGTAGGTGACCAATTTTAGCCATAAGTGCACAGGATTTAGGTTGAATTGCCATCGTGAAATAAAATGTCAAAGGACTTAAAGGGTTTAACAAAATTTTGAGTGCAACTTGGAAGATTAGAAATGTTACTCTATTTCTGTTTAACAGAACTGTGTAAAATTCAGTAGTCATCCAGAAATTTATTTTGAAAATTGAAGACATTTTGGATATTATAAAATCACTTTGATTTTATTCTTCATATGAAAGATTATTTAAAATAATAAAATAACAGAACAATAACAAAATCCTAACATTTTAATAAATACTTTAGCAGTTGCATTTATTCATGTCATTTTTTTATGTAACAAATGACCTCTAAAGTAAAAATTAATGAAATAAGATATTTAACAAGAGCTTCTTTTCACGTTCTTGAAATCATAAATAAATTTCACACTGCAAGAACATTATACAGCCCTCTCAGACCAAAGTAGATTCCAAAGAGGCCAATRTTTGTCCATAGTTAATGTGTTGATATTATTAGCAATATTTAGTTTTACAATAAATTTTGATAATGAAATAATTTTCTACCTCCATCATCTTCATCCTGATTCTACCATATGTCTACAAAAAATAACTGTATAATCACTATGTATAATCAACTCTAAGGGAAATTAATGAAAGAAATAGGATGTTCTCAAAAATTCTGAAGATTTTATGCAATGAAAGTTATTCTGATTAGTCTTGAACCAACAATCTGAACTTTCATGGCATGTTTCACTGTGGATTGTTRTTTAAAGGTCTATGTAAACTGATTAACTTTTTTGCAAGCAACATGTTATTATAATATTTTAATTATATTTTAAATAATTATGTTGATTATATTCAATTAATATATAATTATTTAATTATATTTAATATATTTATAAATGTTATAATTATTAATTATTATAATTGGGGGTGATGATACAGCAATATGCATCATTTACCTTGTTCTTTATAGCCAAAGAAATTCCCCATCCATTTCATATACTTCCTTACTCTCTTTCTATATAAACCAGCATTGTTTCAAGATGCTTGCTATTTATCAGTTTTTTAGACAACAGGAGACAAGAGCAAACTACACTGAGAATTAAAAAAAAAAAAAACAAACAAACTGCTGAGCTGGAGAAAATAGCAACTTTTCTACTTTATTTCTGAAACCTTTTCCAGTAACCTGCTGTGCTTGGGAAAAATCTTAAGAGAAAAAGAACACATATGATTCTAAAAGACTGTCTCTCCTATCCCTGTATCAACGGATAACAAGATGGAGAACAAGTGAACTGTGTTATAGAAGTCTGTCAAAAGCTTCCATGAAAGTTATTGCAATTTAACTGATAAACTCTTGGGGAATGAATAATAGAGAGGATGAGACCTGTTTTGAATGGAGCATGTAGCAAACTTACTGCCTTGATACCTATTTTATTCTGGTCTCTGGATGGGATGCAGAGGAAAGAAGAAAATCCCTTTACTTGCAGTGGAAAACCTGTGGCCCACAGACACAAATCTCTTTGCATTTGTCAGTACCACATATCCTTTATTTGCAAATAAACTCCTCAAGATAAGAGCTACCAGACAAAGCAGACGGGAGTTTCTCATCAAAGGAACATACAATCATCCTCAAGCAAATAACTTTACAATGCAAAACACAGAGTGGGAGAGACAGAAGACAAATACACACGAAAGATTTCAGTTGTTCAGTGAACAGAGTGAGGCATGGCTTAGACTGTTTAGAAATGTTGAACATATTTGATTGAGTAGAGCAGAGGAAAGACTGAAAAATGAAATAAAAAAACAGAATGAAGGAGGGAAAAAAAATACAAAAAAAGCCAGAGTGAAGGAAGCATGACCGAAGAAGTAGAATAACTAAAGGTGTTTTTAAAGAGACAACTGCAATTACATTTTTGAAAGGTAAGGGGGCAATGATATTATGAAAGCAGAAGGCTGGTCTGTGACCTATTAGCTATTAGCTATTAGATGAAAGAAAACCAGCATACTATCTTTCGATTGACAACATTGTCATGCTTGAAGAACACCACTTCCAAGTGCAATGCCTGCTAGGAAGAAGCTCTCAAGTCGTTTTGAGTGTAAAGAATAGCTTAAGGATGTAGTTGATACTTCATTAGGCTTTAATCGTGCACGTTTTAGTACTACTAATGAGGGTTCTCAAGATGAAAGAAGCTGAGGGGGGCTGAGAGTAAGCTTGTGGGCAAGGCTTTTAGCTGGGAGATAGAACATCCGTGGTCAATTTCTAAGTGCCGCATACTCCCTCTGCGTCTGCCAGTGTTCTTTGCCTCTGGAATATGAAGGCAAGAATGAGTATATAGCTCCAGGATACTATAATGATAGATGCAATTATGTTTGTGAGATTTTTGTGTAGTGTATTTGATCCTGTAAGAGTATGAAGACATCAGTTTTATGTTTATGAAATAAAAGTGAAGGCATTTTTTTTWAAATGGTGATGAGGCAAAGGTTCCTTTTCAGGAGGTATCAAGTAGCAAATGTCTTGACTATTTCTGTGAGTTTATCTCAATTTCTGCCTTACCTCTCTCCTTCCCTTCTTTCCTTCCTTCATATTACTTCCATAATATGAAAATATCCTTGAGTCTTTTCAAATTTAGGAAAGACAGCTTTGTAGAAGTTATAGGAACTGGTCCTCACACTGAACTGTAATTCAGAAAATCTTGACAAATTGGATAAATTCTGGTTGCAAATCAGGAAAATCTTTCTTGTGGTATATGCAATGAAAATTTGGAATATTTTGCTCAGGAATTTATGGAGTCCCCTTTCTTGGAGTTTTTGAAAGGCAGGTTAGACAGCTTTCTCTCAGGAATGATTGAAGTGTACTCAATTTTATCTTTAGCTTGGGCTAGATGGTTTTTCAAGATTATCTGACAGGTCTGGGGTTTTGTTTATTTGTTTGTTTGATATCTAGTATAGAGGGAAAAAATTAATTGAAGTAAACAGAGATAATGAAGTGCTGGCAAAGGAATTGCTTCTCATTATTTTTGTCTGCATATTTGCAGATACAGTTGTATTGCATTGTAGATACAGTTTCATTTACCATTGACCAAAAGGGAAAGATTCTGCAGACCTTTTGAAATAATCTACAATAGTGTAAGAGAAAGTGATATAGCAGAGACAGTGATAAGCAAAGACAGTTTTGTAATATTTTCCAATAGTATGAGTAAGCTGAAAGAGTTTGGAAGTAAAGAAAAAAATAATGCACTTATGCTCATAGTTACTATACCTCCTTCCCAAACCTAATCAAAGAAATGTAAAGGACTGCAAAGTGTTAATCTAACCATGGAATGGAAAAAAAAATGCACTTCCTAAAAATAATTGGATTAATAATACAAATATCAGATTAGTTTTACCAAATTTTCTCCTGGAATAACAGCAACAACTTTTTTTCAGATGTTAATCATTTGAAGCATCCAAAGACTACACAAAGTCCTATGACAGAGAACAAAGAAACCTCCACTGGGGAAGTGGAAGGGTGATATCTCACTTCCAGTACCTTAGAAAGAAATAATTACAAGAGGAATATGATTTCAGTAATTCAGAGAATTCTCTCTTTCAGCTTTCTGATTATTTTAGTTGCTGTTTGGGGACTGCATCAGAATTAGAAGACACATGAGCTGATGGAACGCAAATTGACAAAGTTATATTGAGTACATACATATGAAGACAAGATAAAGAACAATTCAGTCTTAATATTGAACAAAAATACAACCACAGACAAATAACTTCAAGAAGGCTAAATGGATTAATAACAAATTGATCTTGTCTGCTCTTTGGAGATTCTCTTCAGAAGAAGAGGAGGAGGGAACCATTAGAAGCTGAACAATCTGAAATGTGTCCTTTTACAGTTCAATGGAGAAGCCAGGGCTTCCTACTGATTATTCAATGGGAAATAATATAGAATACATGGCTATTAAAATTGAACATTTCATGGGATGGAGATCAAGTACTGTGTGCTTTTAACGTATTGTCTGTTATAAACAAATTCACTGAATTTTTCAACTAGAATCATTCATTTGGTAAATTAATGAATACTTTTATGCATTATACTTTAAAGGCTTTATAATCTCTTTAAGGATCATAAAAAGATGAGAGTCAATAAGTCACATGTACCCAGTAGTGATGTGCTGAAGATCCCAGAGGCAAAAGAGATCAAAATGGAAACTCAGGTCTGTGTTTTTAAAAAGAGTTTAAGGGGGATTATTTTCTAGTGTTATCATCTCTGTTAAATTGTGAGCTGTACAGTCCTCAGAGTATAACCCAGCTGACAAAAAATTCAGGCTTTTAAATTTAAATATTTCTAAATACAAACAAATGTATTAAATAGCTGGGCAGGAATTCACTCTAATTTATTAATCCCCTTTATTTTACATAAAATTCATAATTTATGAATTCCTATCAAATATAGGAAAAAAATATCAAAATCCTCTCAAGTTAAGAGCTTCGATGATGGCTATATTAATGAAATAAAATATAAAGGATTTTTTTAAATAACCAAATCTATTTTCTCATGTGTACTTTATCTATCAAAGCAGCAGGAAAAACTGAATATGGAAATATTTTTTCTAGTTTTTTTGAAAAATAATATTAAGCACTCAAGATTTAGGCTGCCGTTTTTTGCTTTAGCTATGCCTGAAAGTAGCTACAGCTACAGAAATTGTTGGTCAGTCAACAATTTCCTTTAGACATATAAAAATATATCTATATTGTGTCATTTTGTATACTTACATACTAAAATGGGCAACTTCTTAAGTTGCCTAGAGTGTTTTTCATGATTATTATTGAAAAAAGTAAATATTTTGAGAAATTACCAAATTTACTTTACATATTTGATTCTAGTTCCGTTCCGTTCCGTTCCTTTCCTTTCCTTTCCTTTCCTTTCCTTTCCTTTCCTTTCCTTTCCTTTCCTTTCCTTTCCTTTCCTTTCCTTTCCTTTCCTTTCCTCTTCTTTTTCTGTAACACTGTCCTGTGCTGAGAAATTGCAGATTTTTCCAGTTTCAGTAATTTATTTAGAACTTGTCAGTACTCATCACAAATCATTATCTGTGCTCAGTAACCTATGTTGAAGATGATGACCACAGCTAGTTCAGAGTGAATGAATGTGCATCTTCACTTATCATAGAAAACATCAGCAAAAAGGAAACTTGCTTAACTTCCAAAAGAGACGAAAGCTTTTTTTGGCTATTCAAGGTGATTACTTCCTTTACAACCTACAAAAGATCTTCACAGGTCAAGATAGACTAGTGTAAACAAGGCACTGTACATATCTTGTCTTGCCACTAAAGAGATCTTTGACCTCAAGAACTCTGAAACATGTATTATAAAGTAAAAATAACATTTTTAATCAAAACTAAAAGGGAGAAGGGCTTTTCTTCATTCACTGTTATTTTTAGTCTTTTCTATAGCAGTTTTCTCTGATAGTTTAAGCATGTAAACTAATCCAGTTGTCCCATTACAACAGTCCTTTTTTATCATACTTCATTTTGGCTTTGATAAATGCAATATTGACTCGTTTATTCCTGTAGGAGCAACCGTCCTTTGGAAGACTGCAAGTGTCAGGTATGATACAGTTATTCATGAGGATGGTGTCATGGTGGTCCCTGATGGGCCAAGAGTGCTGTGGAATTTAGCTCTCTTCCAGGTATTCCCAAAAGATCTATGAAATTCTTGTTTGCCTCAAACTTTAGAAACAGAATAAAGAAATATTATTAAATATTCTTTTCATCTAGGACATGGAAGTTTCCCCAGCTCCTCTGAGTGATGGCAGTTGACCTACAGCACTACAGTGGAAGACCAGGACACTCTGTTTTAATGCATTTATAAGATCATGTGACCATCATCTCATGAACTGCTTTATTTTTTGAGTTGGTTTGGGTTTTGTTGGGTTTTTTGTTCATTTTTCTTTAGCTCACGTTTTGATAAAGATAGGATAGAGATTGCTCTCTTACTTTTCCCATTCCCTTTGTCACTGATGACATAAACTGTTTCATTAAAGACATGGATTAGCCATAAATTTTGACTTGGTGTCCTTTGTAGCACTCAAGAATATCCAGAACGCTGCTGCACAATTTATTCTTGTATCTTGTTCCCATTTTGACATCAGCCTTTATTTTCTCTCTCTTTTCTGATTTCTTTTCTTCTGTCACATCAAATATAAGCTAGTAGTCTTTACTGTCTCTGAGCATGATGCCAGCCAAAAAACCCCAACAACAACAAAAAAGCACTTGACAGTCATTATCATGCTGTTGTGCTAAGTCTACTGCTTAGAACACTGACAATATTGGGTCATAATTTCCTTTAACTGTCTGTCTGTTTGCTTATATCCATCTAGTTGTCTTTTGCCCTGTACTTAATTTGAAAGCCCTCTGAGCCATTTGAAGATCAGGGAAGTTCAGCCATGGGCATTACAGCAATGAAATTAGTAACTATTAATATTAATCTCTAGAATCAGATAGATAGCATGAGACTATGAGAGACACTTCTAGATCTAGATGGAATTACAACACTTCTAATACTGCTGATAAAACAATATTGATTGTATAAAAGCTGTGAAGACTGTACAGATTTTATAGAAATGTACATAAAAATAAAATTAATTCCAGTCTTCTTTGCCTTTTTTTGGACTTATGTCAGCAGTAGTGTTGTAAATAAAAAAAAAATTTGAAATTAAAGCACTTAAGCATGTGTGAAACTTCAGACTCCTGGCTAAAATCGTGCTTAAATCATCATATAACTATATGCTTAAGCAAGCTCCCTGTGCAACAATGAGATGTAACCACAGTGAGAACTATTCAAGCACACAGAAGTACACACAAGCTGTCGTGGTTTAACCCTGGCCAGCACCTAAACACCACGCAGCTGCTTGCTCACCCCCCGACTCTGGTGGGATGGGGGAGAGACTTGGGAGGGCACGAGTAGGAAAACTCGCGGGTTGAGATAAAAACAGTTTAATAATTGAAATAAAACAAAGTAGAACAGTAATAATAACAGTGGTAACAACAACAACAGGATATACAAAACAGGTGATGCACAATGCAATTGCTCACCACCCGCCGAACGGACGCGTGCCCGAAACGAGAGCCCGTCCCGGAACCCAGGGCCCCCCCCCMCACCGTTAGTTTTTATACTGAGCATGACGTCACATGGTATGGAATACCCCATTGACCAGCTGGGTCAACCTCCCCRGCTATGCTCCCCCCGCCAGCTTCCCATGCACCTGGCAGGGCATGGGAGGCCGAAAAGTGCCCGGTGCAAGCACCACCCAGCACCACCCAAAACACCAATGGGCCATCAACGCTCCTATTATACCAAACCCAAAACACAGCACCCCCCCCCAGCTACTGGGAAGGAAGTTAACTCTGTCCCAGCCAGAACCAGGACACAAGCACAGTAGGTTTGGGTTTTGTTTTTTGGGTTTTTTTGTTTGTTTGTTTTTTTTTTTTTTTTTTTTTTTTTTTTTTAAAACTAATGTCCAAAAGTCCTCTGTTTCAAGATATTTATTAACATTGATACATTTAATTAAAATATGTCAAAACTACATGTGGATTTGGATAGCCATGTGGTTGACATTTACAAATCTGTATAGGCAAAGTTATGTTCCAAAACTGCTCAGGCTACTTTTTAACATCTTTTAGCACCTTTGTGAGTCTGGCCTCAGAGAGGTAATGATATTTACAATGAAAATATGCAGTCTTAGCATATTTGATGAAAAATGTTTGCTCATCTGAAAGTCATATTTTACATGTTTTGTGCCTGAAACTGGATACAGCCCTTTTTCTATTTGTGGCTTCTTTGTAAGAATAATTAGCGTTACAAAGGAAGGAACTATTCAGTCATCAAGCTGTTCCTCATAAATGTTTTCATTTCATAGGGATAACAGTTCCCTTCTGAAAAGAATTCTTCAATGATACTTCAATGCATAGGCTTCAGACACTTTCTCTTTGCTGATTATATGACATTGAGCTATGTTTGTTCTGTTTACAGGACAGGAATAATGAAAGATAACAGCAGTTATTCCCAGCTTCATTAAAAAGAATGATTTTTTTTTTGTAAGTGGGAAGAGAGTGGATTCATCTAATCTTCATTGGGATTTGATAATCTAAAATTGTTGAGAACATTGTAATTTGTTTTCCTTTCCTGCTTCTATTAATTTCTTATTTATATTGCAAATTTACACATATGTTGCTAAGATGGTGGGAGTGTAGTGTGTAAAGAGAGAATGCAGGTTCAGCAGAGTGCTCATGTGGGAAAAAATAAACTAAAGAGGGTATTTTATGATCAAGAGGCAGTATCATTGTTCCAAAGCCTAGCACAATTGGACTGTAATAAATACATTTTAAAGATACTATGCTTCCTGACAAGAAGGAAAAAAGTGAACAGTAATGGTACTTTTTCAAAAAGCATAACTGAAAAATCTAACCGTGAACTATTTTGCCATATCTTTACAAAACAATTCATAATTAAATTCATCAAAACATACTTTCTGAGGGGAATAACCTAAATCAGCATAAGAGAACTGAACATGAAAATCAGACATCAAATGAGATTTAAAAAAATAACGAGTCCACCTAGTAGTAAATTCTCCAGAGTAATTTTAAGACAGCAGGGAGTATACCTTTTGGATTCTTTGTGGAAACTATTTCCCTCATGTTATTTGTAAAACTGCTGCTAATTACCTGAGAAAATTTAATGTAACAAAGCCTGACTTAATAATCAGGACTATTAGCTTTCCTCACTTTATGCCATTTCAGGAGCCTTGAGAATAACAAACGCACCTGAAAATCAATTTGTTCTCCTATAGTTTGTCTCAAAACATGTTAAAACATATATAGATACTGTTGTTATACATCAGAGAAAAATATTACCTTTGCTATATCATTGTCACTGAGAATATAGTTTAACAGACCAGATGATAGAAATATAAACAAATTTTCCTGATTCCAAAGGCCTAAATCCAGATGTTGAAAAATGAAATATTTGGCTTAGTAGCCTTATTTTAAGGGTTGGTCAGGCTATTAAAAAAATCAGTTAATCTGAAGCCTTTCAAGTACTAGCTAGTGAAATAAGAAGAGGAAAAAAAATCCTAAAATACCTACACACATTCACACGTTCCTCCCACTCAGGAAAACACTGGTCTTCATATGTGGTCTGCTTCCTATGAAGTGTCTTTGACATTGCAAAAATACTTCTTCAAAAAGCTGTCATGAACCATACTGATAATTCCAGAACTATATATAAAAATTGAGAAAAAAATAGACCTTTCATCCCCTAAGAAGACTCTGAGTTATTGATACGCTACAATTAATGCCTAAGGAAAAATGAAACATTATCCATTTCTTTCTTTTTGCAAAGTTACTACACAGATATTATTCACTTGATCCAGAATGCAACATCCAATCACTAAACCCTGAATGTATACAAATTAAAGTGGGTTGGTTTGTTTGGTTGGTTTTTTTAAAACAAAGAAGATAATTAATTATGTAACAAGAAAGGGAATCTATATCCTTTTACAATACTTCTAGTCTTTGTATCAAGTTTAGATATATTTAGCTTCCTCAAACACATAGTCTAATTTAGGCAGAAATAAGAGGTATTCATATAGGAAGGATTTTGTCATATAGGAAGGAATACATGACAATTAATTTTGTCTAACACTGACTGAAATGTTTGGAATTTAAGAAGATCACTCAAGACTTTTTTTTTTTCCCATCTGGATGGAAAAATGGTGCATTTACAATGTGAAATTAAAAAAAAATCAATTAAATAAAAATATTGATATTTTTTAAATTATTTCAATTTTACGTAAGAAACATTTTTTAGTTTTAAAAACTTGTGTTATTTTGTGCTCGTACTTTGATACTCACACCTATGGAATGAACAAGGTGAGGACCTGAGTTGTTACAATTTTTTACATGGATTTTTTTTTTCTTTTCTTTTGCCCTTTTTCTCATAAAGTTATGAAACTGGATAAAAGAGAAGGAAAAAAAGCTAAAATCTAATGCAGTCTAATTAAGCCAATTCTCTGTATTGCCAAAAGAAAAAAAGAAAAATGTAGACACAAGAAACAAATTTAGAATGCAATAAAAAATAACAAACTGAAAATTTACATTTGTGATGTTAATTCTGCTTTGGGATTTTTTGGGTAATAATATTAAGTGTGAAAACTGTATTTTGAGGTTCTTATGGGGAGCAGCTCATTTTTACTCAAGTATCCAGCCTTTAGTTCTGAAGATGTCTTATTCCTGGTCAGAATTTATTTTACTAATCATTCCAAGCAATTACTGTGTATTGAAAGGAACAGAAAGCCTGCAGACAAGAATGTAATGCAAACTCAGAATCTTATGTTGCACCCATTATGTTTTAATTTTTACTTGTTAATTACAGAGCTCAAGTCCACTCTGTTTTCTCTAGTCTTTCACCTTTTGTTCTTCTTGTGATCTTCCCCCTATGACTTGATATAACTTTCCCATCTAACAGAAGTGATTTCAGAAACTTCATATTAAACACTATAATCTTTCAAATAATTGTCTCTTATTTTCCCTTTCATTTCTGGGCACAGCAGACATGTCATTTAATGTGTTGGACTTCTCTCTTGCATTGTGGCTATGGACACTTTCAATGTCAATAGAGCCTTGGTTTACTGTCTTTCCCATACCATGTCTCCCACTGCTGGTCTCTCTCAAAGTTAGTATCTGTTCTTGTTCTGTTTGCAATGGCAATATTGCAGCCATAGTACTCCCATGTTAGACACTTCCATTGTCTTAGCAAAGGTCCAGATTAGAGAAATTAAAAAAATATTTCTCTTGAATTATGGGCTCGAAATCTTGAGGCACTAAAGCATCCTGGCACACCTACTATTCTGTACAGTTCACGGTTTATTGCTCCTTCCTCCAACAATGGGTTCTCAGTTCTGAATTAGGATGCATTTAGTTCATGGGATAATTCAGTTTGGAAGGGACCTCAGGACATCTCTAGTCTAACCTTCTGCTCAAAACAGCATCAAGTTGCACAACTGCACTCTGCATAGCCTGCTTGACTGTCCTGATGGTGAAAAATTTTCTCCTGGACTGCTTCTTAAATCCAATTATTTCTATCTGTATTGGGTCTGGCTGAGGTGGAGTTAATTTTCCCCATAGCAGCCCTCATAGTGCTGTGCTTTGTATTGGTAGCTAGCAAAGGTGTTGATAACACACCAGTGTTTTGGCTACTGCTGAGCAGTGCTTGCACACCATCAAGGCTGTCTCTCCAACATTCCCCCCACCTTACCCCAAAGGCCAGTAGGCTGGGGGTGGGCAAGATCTTGGGAGGGGACGTAGCCAGGACAGCTGACCCAAACTGACCAAAGGGATATTCCAGACCATATGACGTCTGGTCCGCAATAAAAGCTAAGAGAAAGGARGAGGAGGGGGGKCATTTGTTATTACGAYRTYTGTCTTCTGGAGYAACCWCTACGYGTAYTGAAGCCCTACTTCCTGGGAAGTGGCTGGACATCTCCTGCTGATGGGAAGTAGAGAATAAATCTTTTGTTTTCCTTTGCTTCCATGTGCAGCCTTTGCTTTTGTTTTATTACACTGCGTTTATCTTGACCCAGGAGTTCTTTTCCATTTTATTTTCTGCCCCCCCTCCAGCTAAGGAAGGGGAGTGATAGAACAGCTTTGGTGGGCATCTGGTGTCCAGCCAGGGTCAACCCACTACACTATCCCACTTGTTTTTCCCTGCTGTCGACTGACCATTCCCAGAAMCACTTGCCACAGAAGTGTCCACAGAATTGGCCACAGAATTTCCAAAGTTTGTTGGCCTTCGGTTCTAGATACTGATTCCAAATGAAGTAACTCAAGCCTACTACTCAAGGTAGTAGTCTGGAAGAGAAAATGTAGAAGAGATCCATTTCCTCCTTTTCAAAAACAACACAGTAAAATTAAGCTTTTTGACATTATGTGAACTCCTTGTGTCAGTATCTGAATCAATACTTGTTTTCTCTTCAGCACCAGAAGAAGATTATTAATTATACTTGTCAATAGGTGTGGGAATCAGGGAAACATTATCTCCATGAATGCTTGTCACTGTGGATAGTAGGTCACGTCAAGACACACTACAAGACAAACAACGCAGAATTTCCATCTGTGAGCAAGGGTATTTCATCAGAGCTCAAAGTGCATCACTGGCTGCAGGAATTTTTTTCTCTTTTTGTTCCTCATAGCTGCAAAGCTCTGAACCTTCACTGAGAGGGATGTGGAGCTTAATTTTTTTTTATAATCTGTGTTCATTCAAAAGAGTATAAGATCCATCACCACAAAGCTGATTCATGTGGGATACTGTTCAAAAGCACCCACATTATAAAACTATTCACACTAATATTATTGGTGTTAAAAATACCAGCTGACTTGAGGGAGCACATCTTCAGAATGAAAAGAGAGACTTAGATTAGATAACATAAAGATATCTAAGTACTGGTAAATTAGCTGTTTCCTGATTCACAGTTTTCAGGTTCTCATCTAAATTAACTTTCATCTATCCTTTTCTCTCATCTCACCTTARTGAGGGGAATCTTATGCACAAATACAAGTTAAATTATCATTGCTTACCAGATTTTCAGACAGGTATCTATGTATGCATGAACATATATACATGTGGGTATGTAAACCATATGGGTAAAAAACTGGCTGGATGGCTGGGCCCGGAGAGTTGTGGTGAATGGAGTTAAATCCAGTTGGTGGCTGGTCACGAGTGGTGTTCCCCAGGGCTCAGTTTTGGGGCCRGTCTTGTTCAATATCTTTATCAATGATCTGAATGAGGGGATTGAGTGCTCCCTCAGCAAGTTTGCAGACAACACCAAGTTGGGTGGGTGTGTTGATCTGCTCAAGGGTAGGAAGGCTCTRCAGAGGGACCTGGACAGGCTGGATCGATGGGCTGAGGCCAACTGCATGAGGTTCAACAAGGCCAAGTGCTGGGTCCTRCACTTGGGYCAYAACAACCCCATGCAATGCTACAGGCTTGGGGAAGAGTGGCTGGAAAGCTGCCTGTCGGRAAAGGACCTGGGGGTTCTGGTTGACAGCTGGCTGAATATGAGCCAGCAGTGTGCCCAGGTGGCCAAGAAGGCCAACGGCATCCTGGCCTGTATCAGGAATAGTGTGGCCAGCAGGAGTAGGGAGGTGATTGTGCCCCTGTACTCGGCACATGTGAGGCCGCACCTTGAATACTGTGTTCAGTTTTGGGCCCCTCACTACAAGAAGGACATTGAGGTGCTGGAGCGTGTCCAGAGAAGGGCAAGGAAGCTGGTGAAGGGTCTGGAGAGCAAGTCTTATGAGGAGTGGCTGAGGGAACTGGGACTGTTTAGTCTGGAGAAGAGGAGGCTGAGGGGAGACCTTATTGCGCTCTACAACTCCCTGAAAGGAGGTTGTAGCAAGGTGGGTGTTGGTCTCTTCTCCCAAGTAACTAGCAATAGGATGAGAGGAAACGTCCTCAGTTTGCGCCAAGGGAGGTTTAGATTGGACCTTAGGAAAAATTTCTTTACTGAAAGAGTGGTTAAGCATTGGAASAGGCTGCCCAGGGAAGTGGTGGAGTCACCATCCCTGGAAGTATTTAAAAGACATGTAGATGAGGCGCTTAGGGACATGGTTTAGTGGGCATGGTGGTGTTGGGTTGACGGTTGGACTTGATGATCTTAGAGGTCTTTTCCAACCTTAATGATTCTATGATTCTCTCTCTCTCTCTCTCTCTCGTCAATTTCCCCACCCAGCCAAGAAATCCCTATAGACTTCTTCAGATCTTCATTATAATTCCTCAGAACTCCAATTAAGATTCTGTTTTTTCATGCTGGCTTCAAAGCATCTGACAATTGTTAAACTCATAAAGTTTTAAAACCACTGCCTAATATTGTCTCTGGGCTTTATTTTACCACCCCCAGCCTCCAACCATCTGTCTCACTCCATCTGTTGTCTCATCTTCTACTTAGTTTGAAAATTCTTTAGATGGATATTGTCGTCTTGGCTCGCATTTGTGTGTAGGGATCCTGGCCTCTAATAGACTTCTAAGTATTATGGTAATATAAATAATAGTAAGCAACAACTTCAGTTGTCAGTCAAGGAAGTATATTGCAATACAGTTTGACCAAACAGAAGGCAACAGAACATTTACAGTATCTGAAAGACTTTATTCATGGGGCAATTTTTAATGCCTTACGTTCAACATATTTCTGTAACAGTAATTTTCAAATGTCTGTATATAAGCAGTAAGCATTATTACAAGTGACTGCGCTGAAACTGTTATTTAGTTAGGGGGGCAATGAAAATTAAATCACCACTTTTCTGAGATTTKAAACATTTATTTGCTTCTTTAAGTTTAGAGTTGCTGATTCTTCTGGAAATTCTGTTTGTATGAGTATTGATAATGTAGTTTGTGGGAATACACTACACTATTAGCCTGAGCTAATCACTGGAAAAAAATCTGGACTGAAGTTTGCTTTATATTTACCTTACTCTACCTACTTATACTGGCTGTTTATATGGTTTCTTTATTTTGGTCAAAAAAACTATTAATCATTAAGAAAATAGAGTACTGCATCCCTCCACAACTAAAGCCTGGTCAGATGTATCTCCATTACCATTTCCTCCAGAGAGAGGCTGTCAGATTTCACTTTAATTCCAAGACTTCTATGAAAGATCACCTTAATTATAGGATTCTTGGCATGGCATTTATATTGTCATTCAACATGATTGATGCATAATGCTGAGTTGTCAGTCTAAAAATGTATTAAATTTATTTTCAAAATGTATTTTCATTAACTATTTACTTGTTATGCAACTGGAATATAAGATATGCCTTTTAAAAAACTTACTTAAAAATAACTATACATTTTTCATTACAGATTTTGAGCTTGGCTCTCATTGAGAACCCTTCCATGTCAAAACGCTGAACGTAAGGAAATCGCTGCAAATTTATTCTTAGGTTTAGCCTCACAATCAGTGCATATATTCCCAGCTCAGCCTTCAAAAGCAGGAACGACAGGCTACGTGAAAATTATAAGAAAACAAATAGTGTGTATTATCTTCTGAAGTATATTCTTACATTCTAGCTTATTAGAAAATATAAAACTTTGGTATAGGGTAAGAAGTTTCCCTTGACCATATGACTCTACTATTTTAGAAGAGTTTTACACAGATCTGCATATGAAAGTAACAACATTCAATGCTATAATAATTGATGAAAAGAAAGTAAATAATAAAAAAACATGAACAAATAACATTTTGGGTGGAAAAAAGTTACATACCTGTTGCTGCATTCTGGTGATGGTTTCAGATGATATTATGATGATCTTTGCTGTTACCATGCAACTCCAAAAATGCTTATGTACATTTTAGTTTCTCTCCTGCCATAAATATTCATATATAAAACCAGGTAAAAAAATCCTATAGACTATTACTGTTGGAAAGAAATAAAAAAGAAAGGAAAACTACTGAGCTAGTATATACTATAAATATAAAATATATTTTCAATAGGTAATGTGTTGAAATAACACATCCCAAGCCAGCAGTTATACTGGTTAAGTAACCGAAGTAGACCAGGCCATTATCTTTCTGAAAAATTTCCAGCCCCCTCAAAAGCTGTGCTAAACCTGCGACCTGCAATAATATGCTGTTGGTGAAATGCTTTCCATCTCATGGGTTGAACGTTTGACTCACGTGATTGCCTCCTGCTCTCTCAGAAACCTGGTGCAATGATGAAGATGGCAGTGAATACCACCAAATAGAATTTACTTAGTCCTGATTTCAATTAAACCAGTGAGCTTGTGGCTACTTCACCTCTCATTCTCTGTGGTAAAAGAGGGAAGGCCGAAGACCAAAGGATTAAAAATTTTTGCTAATATAATGAAATGCTAGCCACAGTTGAGTGTAGAACAAATATATAAACATTATGAATGAGTGCCACTGTATTGGCTTTGTTATCTTCCAATTCACAGTAGTGCATCTGATTTTTTCTTTCTGTTTTCCTTGGTTTAATAAATGCCATGTCAAAACACTTTAGTAGACTGTAAAAAATATTTACAGACTTCTGAGTGCCAACAATATTACTGTAATTATCATAGAAGTGATGTACAGCATTAAAAAACCATTCTTATTTAAGAATTTATTATTTAAATAGTGCAGTTGAAAGGCACGATCAAGTAACTGCATAACACAGTCAAGGGAAGCAGAGAATCCACTTCATTGTGTAGGACAGTTAATTTATCTTCTTTACTCTGGAATCCCGCTTGTCACATAAAACTGTGAGGGCAGAGCTGAAGCTCAGTAACATAAGGCTTATTAAAAAATAAAATACATTTCAACCTCACTTTTAAAGTGGTAAAATACAAATTAATTAGGATGCTGCCAAATGAATTATGCAGCTTATGTTTCAGAAGTGCTCAGCAATTTTATGTGGACTGAGTTTTAGGTACCCAGCTTGAAGTAAACATGCAGTTTACAGTTATTATTTGTATAGAAACAGCACACGAGTTCAGTCACAGAACACGGAACAAAATGAAGAGTTTGCACCCAAAGGGTAGATATTTTAACCCCCTCAGCATCTTAAAAGTTCAGGCATAAAATATTGGATCACCTGTACTAACTTCAGGTATCTATAATGTATACACAGGTCAGTCATTGTGACTTCCTTTAGAATCATAGAATCATAGAATCATTAAGGTTGGAAAAGACCTCTAAGATCATCAAGTCCAACCGTCAACCCAACACCACCATGCCCACTAAACCATGTCCCTAAGCGCCTCATCTACACGTGAATACCTCCAGGGATGGGGACTCCACCACTTCCCTGGGCAGCCTGTTCCAATGCTTAACCACTCTTTCAGTAAAGAAATTTTTCCTAATGTCCAATCTAAACCTCCCCTGGCGCAACTTGAGGCCATTTCCTCTCGTCCTATCGCTAGTTACTTGGGAGAAGAGACTGACAGCCACCTCACTACAACCTCCTTTCAGGGAGTTGTAGAGCGTGATAAGGTCTCCCCTSAGCCTCCTCTTCTCCAGACTAAACAGTCCCAGTTCCCTCAGCCGCTCCTTGTAAGACTTGTTCTCCTTTTCTCTTACAGGCAGTGGAGAAAAACAAGTGTCTTATCTTTAGCGTGAGTCTCCTGAACCTAAGAGATATAGGATAGATCATGTTATTTCTCTACAACAAATGGAAAGACAGTTTAATTGACTACTCTGATGTGACCTCTAAAGTAATCTCACCCAAAATATTTCAAAATGTGACACCCCAAAATAATTCATAAAAGATGAGCAAATATTCCTGAAAATCCTTGTGATAAGATCATGTATCTTTAAAGCTGTAATTCAAATTATCATCTGCAATAGTTTATGATTAGTTACATTATTCTATGAAAAGGAACTTGCAATCTAGTCAAAAGGTTTACTTGAACTTTTAAATTTTTTTTGCAGGTTATTAAAGGGATAATGACTTTTTCRGCCTACCTTCCTGCACCTCTAATCCTTGAAGTCCAACTGAGAGTAAGCTAAGCAATGCAAAAAGGCCCCCTGTTTCTTTGTAACTCAATATTTGTTTAAGATAAATTCCCTTGTCATATTAATATATATTATAGAATATGAATCTTCAGTGACAATGATCTTCAGCTTTTGAGGCAAGATTAAATGAAGTCTCATACTTATTATTCTAATTACATATTCCCAAAACATTTAGAGGTATAGACAAGTATGTATACAGGCTTTTGACATTATTTTTTCCTTTAGGTAATAAAATGCTGTCAGTTTTCAGTGATATATATGTCAGTCTTCAATCTGTCATCTAAATACTCTTCTGTTAGATTTATTTTAATGTCTGTTGATGACTAACTACATTATTTAGTTTTACCTATGATTTAAGAGCAAATATTGTACTTTTTCCTAATGGATGAGGAATAAAAAAAAAAAAAAAAAGAAGTGAAAAATCTTTCTAGGATGATCACTGCCCCTATGTTCTGGAAAGTAGGAGAGTGGTTACACTGCAAAATATAACAAAAAATGGTCTCTCATTTTAAACTAAATTTATAAGTAGAGTTAATTGGTTACCAAACCATGTTACTGAGTGATACATAAAGAACAGAAGACCTTTGCGTAAGAACATACAGAGGACTGGTGGAAGGAGGAGTTACAGATCTGGTAGCTTACAGTGTTGATCTGCAGACCCAGGGTCTTAGATGCAGAGCTCTCCTTTGACCCAGAAATACAATTGGGGAATGCTTGAAACAAAAGTTTCTGAGAGGCTCGACTACTCTTTTCTTCTCCATTTCAGAAGAACCAAGAGACATAGAGGCATCAGAATTTACTCATTTTGAACTTTCCACTTCTTTAAGAGTGGAAAACACCTAACAATTATTTTCACATTATAGGTAAATATTTTCTCTGTTAGTTTATCTAATTCATGTTTAGTTTATGATAGAAGATATTTTTAGAAGACAGAGACTGTAAACTTGTGGGTTGTATTTTGTTGGGCTTTTTTTTTTTTCTCAAAAAAAGATCTTAGTTTGCAGTTTCATTTGGGTATTCATTCCTTCCCAGATCCCATGAGCTGGCACCTTGTTGTTGTAAATCAAGATAAAGAAGAAACATCCCTGAAGAGATTTTACAAGGATAGTGTATCTGTTTGATGATAGTGTGCAAGTGCAGAACCCTGAAGGTTAATAGATGCACCATCCTTCTCAGAGTCATTCCTGATGCCTCATCCACCATGAATCCAACTGTTTATCTTGATACAATACTGGGGCTCCGTGCATTCAGGAGACTGAAAAAAGTAATGGGTAGGATTACGAACCGAAGCACACCAGTGTGTTTATGACATATTTGTATTCCAGGTTTTACGTGAAATTGTGAAATTGCTTCTGATCTACTTATGTAGGTATGACAGGACTTTTAAAGAAGAAGGAATTGATTGTTCCTGCTGGGCATAGTTTCTTCACAATTTTTCATCCAGTTCCTTGTCTGCTAAGAGCCCAAAATGTACATCAAAGCACATTTTCGGGAATTGAAATTAATCAGAGGTCTTCAGTCTCTTCTCTTTTTCCAGTCATTTATAATTAACAGTTAAAATGATAACTTTATTTCCAAGCCTCCCAGCTTCTCCAGCTAACAACACAGTTTCAAAACTAAATGTTGTAAATGGTAGATCTTAGTTTTCCCAGACCACTTGATTTTTCTTTAAGCAACAATCATATGGTGAGAATCTCTTTGCATCAAACTCTTTTCCCCCAGTTTGGACATCATAAAATCATTTAGGTTCTAATCTCTGCTTTTTCTGTTTGGGTCAACTGTTAATTTATTCTGTTAGTTATAGCACTTCTCACTATTCTGGAAAAGTCTATGTCTATTTAGAATGCAGGGTGAGCTAAGCTTCATTTGAAAAAGAAGTCTAAATCTTTGCTTAAAATGTAAATCCTGAATTTGCAAATAAAATATTAGATTGCACAAAGAATTGAAATGGAAGTCCATACTAAAATATGAAAACTTGTTGTGATGTGCTGTGGTTACCCTAACTTAAAGAAGACTATTGCAAAAATGAAATGTCTTTGAGTTATTAAATAAAAGTTTTAGAGGAGATAAAAATGCACTGGGGAAGACACTGGAAAGTTCTGGACAGGCAACAAAGAGAGGTAGATAAAAGATTGGGCCTTAATTGAATATCATGGAAATACAAAAACCAATTATTATTAAAAATGGAGATACAAAAAAATAGAACAGATAAAGAGAATTGTTTTTTCCTGTATCAAAAGACACAACCTTTGGAATTCACTGTTACAAGATTAGAGTCCTATTGCTTACAAGGCTCATAAAACAAGACTTTTATACTGTACAGTTCCGTAATATCTGAGTTGATAGCAACCCAAGCAAAATGCCATATCAGAACAAATTTCCACAGTGTTTACAGGGAAAAACTAAGGCACAGTAGCGAAAAGAAAGGGACTGTTACAATATATTTTCAGACTTCAGACCTCAGGTAAGAAGAGATTACATGAATGCTTACAATGAAGGAGTTCACTGTAACTAAGCTTTTTTTCCGATGATTACATTTAAATAATCACTTTTTTAGGTAACCAGAAAGGGAAAATCCATGTTTTGCCAAAGCCAGTTGGACTTTTGTCATTGGCTCTAGTGGGGGCAGACTTTCATGTTCACTGCTTTTACTGGAAGCTTTCATGAAAGTTAAACCATAATGGTAATGAAAGACTAAAAAAATAATGAGAAGAAAGGGATTCTTTTCTGTTTTCCATATATTATTTAGTTATTAGACTTTAATTAGAATGTTTTGSTTTATCCATTTGTCATGTTTATGTACTTATTAACTTTAGAAAAGGAGGAAAGATTATTACATTTCAGTAATATTTAAGATTGCCTGCTGCCTATAATTCTTTTTAAATTAAGATCAAACCTATCATATATGTAATCATGCCACATAGTACTCAGCTAGCATCATTCAACCAGAAGTAGATGATATACTTACTCATCTTGTTAGATGTTAGGCTTGAATTTTTTTTCCTTGCAGTTTAAATTCTTTCCATCAAGTTTCATTCCAGTAAGTGACTGCTTTCTACATGAACTTTACTTTATTTTCTTAAGGAAGCAAAGGTCTTTCATAAACAGATCCTTTTTACACAGGGGATGAAAGTATCAATCATATGTTTGCTCTTTTTTTTTTTTTTTTTTTTTTTTTTTTTTTTTTTTTTTTTTTTAATTAACCTTTATAGTACAAGAACTCCAGATTCTAAAACAGCATTTTTGAAGATAGCTGTATATAGTGCTAATGGGTGAGGAAAATAACAATCAACTAGTACGTGAATTAGGCAGATTGAACAAGCCCATGAAATCAAACCACCTGGAATGACATCCCAGGTTTCAGAAACATTGAGTAATCTATTTGATTACTCCAGCGTATAAGTCACCTTTAATTTTACCTCTGATAAAGAAATAGCAAATCTATAGCAATTTTAAAATAKTGAAAAATTAACTGAATTAATTTGGAAATTAGAAAAGTATTTTGTTGAGTGTCTTTGGAGGGTGGAAGAAAAAAGAAATTAAATTTCTTACGGAATTTTTTTACTTGTTTCTAGATAGCAAATAATTTAAAAAGTTACAGTTTAAATGTCATAGATTTTTTCCTTCGATCTAATTACAGTAATATAAAACCCAGTTATTTTAAAAATTTTAAAGAGGATTTTCCACTTAAAGCTGCTCTAATAACATGAAGTGTCTAGGAGTCTTTTAAATGCAGGTAGGACAAGGCTTCATCTACCATTGCTGTCTAAGAGACCATATAATTTTGATTCTACGTTCTCAGTTTTTCCGAAATGAAACTTATCTATCAGTTAGGGTTTGACTGTACATCCAGTGAAGTCATAGGTAAAGTCATTACCTTAAAAAAGCCCTTATTTTGTTAATTGCTTTTGGCTGTATTTGTTGAGCTCCTGCCAAGATACTGACATAGATCCCAGTCAAACAAAGAGTTGAAGTCTGTGCTTAAGTCTAAGCACATAGTTTTATCTAATTAAAATTCTGGATGGATGTGGCAGACTTCCAGCCTTCAGTCTTAATACAGTTGGAACTCACAATTGGATCAGAAGGAATTATGCTTTCAATAACAAAAATATCAGTCCTGAGGGATGGAGGTTTGGTGTTATCCTAGTAACAAAGAAAAGGAAAGCTTTGACCACACCGTAAAAATATGTTTTACTCCTGCAAAAAACTTTTCTGTAATATGAGAAAGTCCAATCATGTATTCTGAAATCCTGTCTGTATTGCACTCAGTGATCCTTTGACAACTTCAGTGAAACAAGAACATCATTCTTGGAGTAAGAATCTGTTACAGAATGATTCTGGTATAGGGCTGTTACATACTACAGAATACATAAAATCTAAAGTTTCACTAAGGTAGTATCATTCTCTCTCACATAAATACTTCTGAAGACCACAGAGAAATTTCTCAGAACTTTCTTTGTTTCTTAGTGATTTCCTTGCATAGTTTTCATTTTTCTTTCAGGGAATGTAATAATATATATATTATAATATAATAAGCCTTTCAATACTTAAAGCGGGCTTATAAGAAAGATGGGGACAAACTTTTTAGCAGGGTCTGTTGCGAAAGGACAAGGGGGAATGGTTTTAAACTAAAAGAGAGTAGATGTAGACTAGATATAAGGAAGAGATGTCCCTGCCCATGGCAGGGGGGTTGGACTAGATGACCTTTAAACCAACCAGATGACCTTCCAACCAGAACTATTCTATGATTCTATGATTCTATGAATATGGATGTTATTTTTCACATTGAATTCTGATTRATTTATGGTTAACTAAGAGGTAATGCATATTCTGGTCTTTTATAATCACAAATAAAAGTGGAAATAATATTTTTTTAGATGACCTAGGATTTAGGTTACCCCTACATGCTAGATCAGCTGTCCTTAACACACCATCTGAAATGAGACTCTGTCATGAAAAAGGGCGCTGAATAGCAAAGCAGACTTCAAGACTTTCTCAGTTATACTCTGCTCTATACTGGTATCGTTGCAAGCCTGGATAATCCATCTGCATATTCAGCCCTTCCTGTAAAAAGTAAGAGAGGCATAATTTATTCACAAGGTTGGGCTATAACATTGTTTTACAGAATACTACATGAGGAGAACTGTCTGTTTTAAATTTAAGCACTCCAAAGTATTGTGTATGCAAAACATTATATAAGAGTTGAGCTGGCAGCCAGCACTGTTGTATGGATTTATCCTAAATTCCCATGAATATGCCACAACTGGGTACATGTGTTTTATTTCTGCTATAAGAATTATTAAAAGAGGCTTTTGGTCAATAAACAGTAAAGTAACAGTGTCACCCAGCAGCCACCTTTAATGAAATTTTTCTTGGTGCTAGGCAGCAGGTAGAACTACTTACAATAAATATCTTACAACTTTATCTCTCTCTGTCCTTTTAATGACACTCACCTAATAAACATAACACCAAGTATTGATAGCTATTTAGTAGAGTAAATATCCCAGAAAGTGTTCATTATAGAAAGTAAAAGCCTGATATAAACTTCAGTGAACTAATGGGAAGAACCTGTTTAGAAGGCTGGATCAGCATTACAGTTCTAAGAAAACATTGACTTATTCTGGAATAGTAGAATTTTGGATCCTGAAGGTTGGGGAAACAGCCTTTCCTAAATGTAATTTAATTTTTAAAGGTTTTCTGAAGGTTCGATGTGCATTTAAGATGAAGAATTTCAAGCCTGCATGGACATAAATAAAATATGTTCTTTAATGTTTGATCCAAGAATATTTTTTCTTATCAGCAGAAAAAAAATTATCATGATTCAAAGAAAATAAAATTACTGATATGTTCAAACTAGTCTTCATTCAAATCATACTGTTTTATCACCACAAGTCAGAGTATTTACTRTATTTCTGTACCTCTTTTTTGCCTTTATATGAGATTATCTAACACTGATTAAGCAGTTTCATTTATAAATTCTGCTTGGAATCTGGTGTTTAGAGGTAGGCTTCCTTAAATGGTTGTAATTTTAATGTTTCACATTTCAAGCTCTTATTTTTCTTTTAAGCTTTCAAAATTGAATTATTTGAAAAGAGCTGTTGATGCATAGCATCAAATTTAACTCTACCTAATCAAGTACAAACATACAAACTTAACAAGGAAATAAAATAAGAGCACTTACCAGCTGAGAAAAAAATGTGGGTGAAATGAAATAATGGCCAAAGATTTAAAGTCACTCTCTAGAACTGGAAAAGAACAGAGAATCCCACACAGTGTTGCCAATCTATAAATAAGCAATTAAATTTATTGGTTATAGCAGAAGAACTTTCATGTTTACATGTTCACTCGTGTGAATACAGGCTACACAGTTTGGCCCTAAGTGAATACTTCTGAATAAAGAATCCAATAACATAAAGCAGTATTGATGTGCAAGCTAAAAAGAGCTAAACCTTGAATGGATTTCAGGGWTTCTTTTTTCCAAAGTGTCTGTTTCATACTAGTTATGCATTTATAAAAAAAGTAAATGTTTTTGGTGATGAAGATCATCATGGAAAGAAAACTTTTCTTCTATAAAGTATTRTTTTTAACAGTTATTTTGACATCCACCCCCTTCTTGCCCCATCCAATCTTTGACCTTGTCAGGTTTAATAGTTTTTAACTTTTTTTCAACTGTCATATTCTTGTCTCTCATTTTCCTTGCTAAAAGAATTACCATCTGTCTGAATCAACAATATTTTCATTCTTAAGGCATCTTCACCCATAACATATGTCTTCAATTTCTAATGTGAATCAGAATACTTGAAGAATGTTGTCAACGATCATGTCACCAATCTGATTGAATCAGCCTTGACATTTTGCCAATTAAACTGTACACTTTAAAGAAAAATATAAATAGCACTTGCTTKGTTGCAAAATTCAGTAAGGCTCACTAGGATAATGAAACATAGAATTTCCTATATTTTTTGGGAGATTCATGGAATAACAGGAAATTCAATTTTGTGCTACACTTATTAAATTACTTCTGTAGTACTAGCTTTTTTTAAAAATTAGATATATCTTTAGAGGGTTTTTTTTAACATCTAAATGATCAAGTGAATTAAACCAATAAAACATACATTTGCATAACTCTGGAAGCATGTCATAGTATAAAAAATGTTCAGGCCATGGAATCTACATCAAATTATATTGTTGCCTACTTCTTGCACTCTAATTGCTGGTTCTAAAGTATTCACAATCTTTTATTACCTTCACAGATGCATTAATTTGACATTTTTTCAGCACAAACAGAATTTCTAAAATATATTTTGCCATTAGGAAACAAGAACTTTTAAGGACTTTAAAGGAAGTGGAAGAGAATAGAAAGTTCAAATGTGGATGGAAAGAGTCGTTAATGAGATTTATTTTTGAGAGAATGTTCTAAGGAAAACTGGTTTCAGTTTGAGGAAATGAGGAGCCTTTGGAGGCTTTCAGTATTACTGCCTATACACAGCATATTCTGCACTGGCTTTTTTTCATAGAACTTTGAACAATTTAGTCCTGCAAGGTACTGTATGTCTTGTCTCCTCCATATTCAAAGGTTTTCAGTAAGGCTAGTTGAATTTCCATCAGAGTTATTTTGCAGTGTAAAATTATGTTTTGACCACACAGATTTCTTCCTAAGAAAAAGCCTGCTTTTCAGAATGTTTCTGTGGGGTTTTTTGTCCTTGAAAGCTAGATGGTCCAACCTTGATAAATCCCAAATGTCAAAGAAAAGATAAATTATGATTGCCTAACAACACTGTTTTTTGCAGTTTTCATGTATAGTTACATCACATATAGACATCACATCATCTGGATATGCAACAGGATGCCAGATGCAATGTGCACACCTTAGTATGCTGAAAGAAGTATAAAATGACCTTACCCACACTAAAAGCCTGAATTTCTGTGTGTGAAGTGTTAATTGCTGACAAAGACTAATGCAATGTTCTCCACCCAGAGTGGGAAAGAAGAACTATTACTCTAGGCAACTGATAATTTCTCTGCAAAACCTTCCTACCAGCTGAACAGCAGAACTGGGATAACTGACTTGGTGAAGCTATTTTTCTTCTTTAAACCCTAACTCTGTTTTCCTCCCAGTTTTTAAGCTGCTTTGGACTGCTCCATTACTTATTCTCTGTATTTCCGTAAGGAATATGGGGAGCCTCTGATTTAGCTTGTAAAAAGAGAGCTATTTGCCTTCAGAAAGGGTAAACGTCATTGAATGTGCAGCAAGAACCTATGTACACCCCCTGGGAAAGAACCTATATCTTGCAAAATATTTGCATATATATTTGCAGCGGGGAAGCCTTGAGTCGGGCCATGGAAAAACGACACAAGGTTGTCTTATGTTGTCTGAGACAAATGCGGTTGTGTTACTGAGTCATAGTTCCTTTCATGAGATAGCGCGGTAGACCTGACCCGCCTATCATGCAAAGCCTCAATTTATCTCAAAGCTGTAATTTTCTTACATTACTAGAAGCCTTGTACAATGCCCTGAGCATTGCAGTGGCGTAGTATTTAATAATAACTGAAGGATGATTACAATACTTCTGCATATACACACAAAGGCTTTCTATAAATGTAAACAGGTAAAACTGAAAAGAAAAAGGAAAAAAAAATCACAAATACACACAGAAAAAAGAAATCAGACTTAGTATAAAGTGAAAGATGACAGAGAATATACTTCTATTTCCATTTGGCAGGGACAAATTAGCCTTTGATTTCTGTAGCTGGGACACAGAATATCTGTGAGAGAAAGTAAAAGGTTGTATCCATGACCAGTGTAATGAGTATTTGTTAAGGTCTCACATTCTTTAAACCTGAATCTCATCTATTTTAAGATTGTACTAATTTTGGCACAACTACCAAACAACATCACATAATTTCAAAGAACATTTTTAAAACTCAGCAGCAGTTTACGTGAGGAAACCTTTATTTCTTGTGTCACTATTTGCCCAAACTGAGATTATCACCAGTCTTTATTACATTCTTTCTTACGGTTTAAGACAGATAATAAAAAAGAGAAAAAAAGAAGTACAGCAGATTATGATAAGATACTTTATCCCATGGTAAGAATAACAACCAAGATGAGACTTATGTAGAATGAAATTTGCATTCCAGTCAATGTTCGTGTGTATAATCAAGTACTCTGTGCAGTTAAATGAGTCTGTTGTCTTGCTATAATGAATATCTACATCCATCCTAACAGTTAATGAGGAATAAATGACTTATTATCAATGAATGGCAGTATCTAAATAGCTCTGCAACAAAAACAGAATATTAATATGTGTAGCTAAAATAGATCTTAAATGATAATGAACTTACTCAGACTATTAATTATTTTAAAAGCCTCTAGTAAAATTTACTGCTTCTGGATGGAATTGGAGCTCAGCTGGTTAAAGTGCCCTTATATGTTTGCAGACAGAGTTAACAAATGACCCTTTAAAATTGTATCTCAGAACTGAACAGAAAAGGGCTTTTATGAAATACAAGGGCTGCCATGAAAGATCAGACCATGGATCTCTCTAGTTCAGCATTTTATTCCCACCAGAAATTAGGCCTCCTCACTTTGGTGGAAGCAGCAAGAATTGTCTCTATAGCTGATTGTGCATTAACTGACTCACTTCCTAATCATCAGCTGAAGGTGAGCCTGTGCCCTGAGGCACAAAGGCTTATGCCTTTTACTTTCTTTTTAAAAAAAAATATTTTCTAGTACAACGGAAAGACCTCGTTGCCACATGAATGTCAAATTCATTTCTGAATATTTCTAAGCTCTTAATCTCAGTGATACCATGCTCAAACCATGAAATTGCAACTATTGCAGAAATTTGGCTTGTTGTTCAAGTATTCCTAGCAGTGAGCAGATGAGGTAACTGCTTATCTACATGGACTAACAAATTCTGGATGAAAAATTCGTTGTGGACTTTCATTTAATTCTTCCTAACTTCAGGCAAGTTCTCAGTTATTATTTACATCTAGGAAGCTATTCCCAGAGCTTTGCTTGATTCAGGAAAATTAAATATCTGAGATAACCTTACTAAAACAGTAGAACACTAAGCAAGTTTTGATTTCACCATCTGATGCCACAAAGTTTGCATAAAACTTTGCCTGGATTTCATAATCTCCAGGACACAGTTCTAGGCACGTATATTTTCAGACTCTTCCACTGAGCACAGGAAATAAATATGGGGAAAATGGTTTAAGAGGAATAATTTTGGGGTGGGAATCATTATAGTTATTTTTAATGGATTTTCCCTTTTCCCTTAGATATTATGAGAGCAATATATATTAAAATTGTTGTGTTTCTAGAAGAAAAGACAGGTTCCACTCTGATGCTGTCAGTGAAATTTTATACAATACAGCAATACAAGAAAAACATTACACTTCACTGTAAATTCATGTAAGTACACAGGTCAACAAGTCTAAATGTAAATTGTTATATAACAAACAGCACTCTCTGTAATCTGATCTAACCACACAATATTATGTATCTATGCAGCTAATTAATGTGTATGTTTGAGTGTTATACTGGACTTGAAAGAATCAATATCTGAATTTCAGATAATGAATGTTGCCAAATATAACTAGTTGCCATAAGAGATTTTCAGACCATATCCAGAATAAATTTCTGTTATATTTCTTTTCCTGATTCAGAGACTCTCAAACAAAAGTAAGCATAGAAAAGAATTAGAAATATATTTTTTCCTTCTATGTATTCTTTCATGCTTTCATTTCACCTGAAATTCAATCTTCTTAATACTATACTGTTTTAAGATAGGCCTGCTTACAGATATTATACAGACAAATCACTGACCTGAAGCCTAAACCAAGGTCATCTAAGTCTGTGTACGTTAACTACAGTTTTAGCTCAGCCTCTGTGTTCAGTCTGGTGTCTGTTAGAGAAAAAAGCATCTCTGTTACTGATTTTCTATGATCTCTTCAAAGATTCTGCCTTTCTGTGACACATTTTGGCAGTTAGGTTGACAAATATGCTCTCACTTTTGCATATTTCCCTTTTACGTTTTCTCCTTAACTAAGTTAAAACAAACTGGTATTTCTACTTCAAAGTACTTGATGACTTAAATACCATTAACAAACCAGTAAGGTGAATTAAAAGGCATCTAGGCACCTGGTGTCAAGATATTCGAGTAGTTTCTGTTACACCCAAAATCTCCTTACAGGTCGAAAGGAAACACCAGATGTGTAAAGCCAGTAATTTATTAGTGTAATTGAAAGCTTAACAGTCTAGTTGGAGACTTATTATAAGTTTAGATAATTATTACAAAAATGAAAAATTAAATAAAAATGAATATATATGTATTATTTATAAATTTATGTATATTCATTTATATATTCATATATCATATATTATACACATTATTTATATAATATAATATATTCATTTATTCATACACAGTAAAAGTCTTAAAAAACAATAATACAGTTCAAAATAACATACTACTGGACTAAGAGATTTATTTCTCTGGACTTAAGAATAGACACTTTGTTCCAGGATACTCAGACACCAAATCTTTTCTAAGAAACATCAGCAACATACGCTTCATGCCTTCTTCCTTACATGTTTTTTAAAGTTAGAAATCAAACCTGAATTACAGAGACAATTGACAAATGACTCCAGTTTATACAATAGATCAGTCAAAGACTAACCAAGTTCTGATTCAACAGAAACACCCAATGCAGAAAGAATGCCATTTCCTCGGATATGTCACTGCTGCACTGGTACCCGTGCAAGATTTTCTTTGAAGTACCAAGGACTGACACATTTGTTATAAGAGAAAATGGCAATCCAAATATATTTCATGAGGAGATGATGCATTCCCAAGATTTGACAATTTTCTAAGAAGAATGTTTAAGCTGTTCAGAAAGTATTCTGCACCCAAGAAAATTTCACCTTAAATAAAACGCCTCTCTATAAATGTGAGCACTTAATCAAAGTAAAAGAGTTTCTCTCTTCAATAAAGAATTTTAATTGATCTCCAGGCAGCATGTGGGCACAAAGAGAACAGGGGAACTGGAATAGTTGAAATCCTGTTTTTCTACCAAATCTTATCCTAAATAAAAACAGTTTAAGATACCATCAAAAATGTGGTAAAACATTTGAAAGCAGGAAGCCAAAGTTTGTTCAGTTGCATGCACCACACACTGAATGCTTTCTGAAAATGATGTGCTATTTTTTCATGAAAACATGAATAAAATGAAAAAATTGCTTCAAACATACCAAAAAGGCTTCCCCTCTGGCCTGTGCAAAAAATATGAGAATTTTCAAGATAAAACAAGCAGTGGAAGCATTGCTGATGGAAGGATAGGCAGTTTGGATGATACTAAGAAATAAAAAAAATGAGTAGGTACTAGAATGGTGGGAATAGCCCTTAATGTAGGAAGCATTGGTTATGCTGTAAAAAATCAGATTCAAATTTTAGAATGTACTGGTTTGATGTTAGCAGTAAACAAACCAAAAACGTTTGATATCAATGTTTTCCAAATTTTCCACATCATAAATTGTCTTTACACCTAGTGTTTATTAGACTGAAAGGGTGTCTTACCGTGCTAGCAAGGGAAAATGTCATGGTCAAAACAAACTGCAAGCGCAGCAGTGCTTTGACTGTAACCTGAAAGCAATTTTCAAGGGAAGTGTTAAAGTATATTACATAAAAAGTGATTTAAGTGTAAAGATATGCTTTTATGTTCATTTAAGTAAGAGAAATAATATGCAGAGTTAGTTTTGGTATATAAAGTGTTCAAGATGCTGTGTCCATTTGTTAGTTGTAGGTAAATTATACTACTGGAGTTTCCTGGATAAAGTCACCTTGATGTTGCTGCAACATTAGAGAGAAAATGCTTGGTACAATAACAGCATTGTTCAATCATATCTTTGCTATGTAAGATTAATAAACTTATTTTATTTATGATTTATAGTAGCACTAGGGAATCTAACTTGCTTGCTTAAGTAAAGACACAGATCTCTTTTTTTTCTTTTTTATGATGAAATCAATTTTAAAGTTTCATTTTAGTATCTGGTTGTCAGTTTCTATCCATCAGTTATTCTCTTCTACTTTATTCTAAAAAGGTTTTCCCTGGTACACCCTATTTCATAGCTTTTTCAAAGAAATCACATGAAAAGTGTGAAAACATTCAATGAGCCATACATGCCTACATAAAGTTAAATATACTTTTTATCTCAGTTGCATATTTATTTTATGCAGTATGTCACTTGAGTTGCAGTGAGTTGAAAATTTGAGTGTTGCTTTTCATATCAAGTCACACATTAAAAATATTATTTGGTAGCTAGAACTATTCTACTGTGATTGAAGCCATCCCCAGCCCCTTTAATTTTGCATGTTTCTGCTGTGGGCAGCAGTCCTCAGGTATACTGTGTAAATACAGAGCAATGGGTTTGGCATCAATACAGTTATTCACGCCTTCTGTAGCAAACCAGAACCCACCATTAATTCATTTATGTTTCATTGATAGAGCACATCCGTTTTCTAAATTGTTGCAAGGCTGTGCACTATCATTAAAATTGTCAAATGATATCTTACTTGTATGAAACTTTGAAGTCATTAAGATCTTTTGTGAGCAAGAATCTTGGTGAGCTGGGATATATTTGTTCACAGAAGTACAGTCAGTTCTGTGTTTTACAGGCAGGTGGATGGTAACCTGCTGGTCAAATCCTCTCAACCGTATTAAGGGCAAAATAGCTACCAATACATAGCATAAGCTTTACTGGATTATACTATGTAATTTTGAGTCTTTCATAATAGTGGTAGAGAGGACATCATTGACTTTACTGAAGGAGAAGGAAACATGAGGGACACATTACAGGATGGGAACAGAGAAAAATTTAAAAACGTTTTGCTTTTTAATGGAAGACAATGGAAGCTATACTCCTAAGGGTAAATTTTCTAAAGGACTTAACTGAAGTAGAAAATTAAACTAATGATTGCCAGTGAAGCAAACTTTGGAGCTAGTGAACTGCTTTCAAAAATTGGATTTACATGTATTTGAAAAAATGTTCCCATGTTAAAATTGTTGAATTATTTGACAAGTGGCAAAAGCTATCTGGAATAAAGTAAATAGACTGCTTCTGAAATCTGTAAGAAGCAAAACAATGTTAGCAATGTGCTTGGAGTCAGGATTCGAGCACAATCTTCTTTACTTCTTTCCTTGCCTATCTTTCACTACATAACAAAAAGCAAGAGCAAAAATGCTCATTCCAGAAATACTTTTGATTCTGGCAAACTGGAAAATTATGAAAATCTGATGTTTAACCAGGCATTCCAGAGACTGTGGTTTCTGATATATGTTTTTTCAAGAGACACCTAACTTCCAGCAAAATTAAATAAGATCTACTTCCAAGTAGCTGTATTCTTATATAAAAATATGGATACCTACTCCTTACAGCTGAGAAACTGACTTTCAAGTTCAGTGGCCCAAACCCAAAAACTCACAGCATTTGGGATCAAGCAGCTGATCAATCTGAAACAAAAGATCAGTTTTGCTTTATTTTTTAATGTGTGAAAATATAGTCTTGAACTCTTTCTTTGAGATGAAAATGAAAGTATTTCATTTGGAGCGAAATATTTTGTTTTTCAAATTTTCTCCTTTTCAGGGCAGTTTGACACAAAGTCAGAGTATCAGTTCTATTTCTTCATAAATAACTATTCAAAACACTTCCAAATGCACTTTAATTTTTATTTAAGCTAAGGCAGTTCATTGTAACTTGGTGAGTCAAGTCTATGTTTATAAAAGCATATCATATTTATAACTCAGGAAAGCATGTCCAAGTGGTTTTTTTTAGGCTATTTCTGAATCAGAAGAAGTGTTAAATGCACCTGTGATGAGACCTTGAGTCAGCCAGAGTTTCTAGGTAGCTCTAACGTTGCTGTTTTGCTTAAAGTGAATAGAACAGCTGCCACATGAAAAGCTTACAAACTCTAAAGATAGGYTTTAATAAAAGACAGAATCAAAACCGGAGCTTTTTTTAAGTGGAGCGGCCCTGCTAAGGTGGGTGATAAAAATGTAAAGAAAAAGGTTTCTTAAAGAAACCTCCCTGGTCCTTTCTGTCTTTACAGGACTGGCTTTCTCCTCCAGCCTGGCTCTCAGTTTAGAACTTAGAACTTGGTGCCTATGACAAGTATCTTTCGCGCTACCACCTTTGAATCCTGCCTACACATCTGCTTCTTACTTGTTATCAGAGGGATCACAGGAATTTTTGCTGCTCGTTTGGGTTTCTTACTTAGTCTCTCCCATGCTGCTTATCCAGCAGCAGCCTTGTTCAGCTGACTATGCTCAGTTGCCCTCTGGGAAGGAATAATATGTTCCTKACAGTAACCAAAGCATAGCATCAAGGAAGTCATCTCATCCAGCCCCAGACTATTGGCAGAAAATAGCACAGGCTACTCAACAACGGACACTATTAGTCATATTTCGTCACTATATATATCCATATATATATTGCAATGGAATTTTTTTTTAGAATTGATTGTTTTCAAAATTAAACCTGATGTTGTCTATACTGCAAAGTAAAGAAAATAAGTGATTGTTAAAGTAGTCATAGATGTTCAACTTCATCAGCCTCACAGATCTTCCATGACAAAGTAATCTGAGTATGTAGTTAAGCTTGATTTGTAATTCCCTTTTTACAATTTTACGCTTTACCCCATACTCCATCAGATCATTGGGTCTACCTGCTACATGAAATGACCCAGTTCATTGTATTGGCAAATATGTACATTACCAAGTCTTCTGCTCAGTTACTAGATAGTAATATGGTAAATATCAACATCTAATTTCACCAGTCATCAGAGCCATTATAAAATATAACATATCCTCTAGTCATCTGCAAGTATCACCTCTACATTTCTGTTTACTGTTATGAGTGATATCTGTGTATTAAAAACTTATTAGGGAAGGGTACAGATGAACAAAGTTGAAACAGTCAAATTTGTCAAATTGGTGTCAGAAATAAAGGACTGTGCCAGTTTATTCAGATATTTAAATTTGCCATCAACACCACAGCAGTGATGAAATCCCCTTAGGCCAGTGAAAGCTTTGTTTGCTCCCTGCTGCATGACATCTGCCCCTAAATTTTCAAAGCAATACACAGAAATTTAGCTTTGTAACTCCCGCTACAGTCAAAAGAAACTGCTGCAGATCTGAAACCCAGTTTAAAAAAAAATTACCTAGAAACTATTGGGTGTCTTTTGCAAGTGCTACACATCAGAATTAAGAACAGATAGTTACTAAACCAGTAACTTTACCTGTGAAACACATATTGTGTATTATAATCTGTTATAAAGTACAATTGAGAGAGCAAACATTATGCATGCTTCAGTTACGGGTCCAGGCCGTGGATATCGCAGGATAAAATGTTGACCTTGGACAACCATAATTGTTGCCATTGAGAAATGACCTCCAGAATAGCGGTATGATGTATACATTATTTCATATACCACAGAATAGTCACCTCATACAGCTTTACTCTGTGTGCTGGTAAAAAGGTAACCATTACTTTCAGGTTTCTGCTCTTTCTCAGCACCAAACAAAACAATTCTCTGTAGTCTATTTTAGTGTCAACGTTATTGACTGCAGCACATTGAGGACAGGAAAGAATACACATACATACCTATACTTCTTATACTGCAGACTTGATATGATGAAGATATGATGATGATACATGAAGATAGGAACAGACAACAAGAAGGAAAGAGTTGCAAGTGGCTACAAACCATTCTGGAAGAATGGGAGGATCCTGGTGTTGGCATGTACATGTCAGCCTTTTCCTGGCTGGACAACTGAAACTAGTCCTGAGACTGGTTCAGTAGTGTTTAAGTGCCAAAGGATGCAGACAGACCTGGATCCATTTGCTTAACTCCAGGCACTTACCCAAAGACTCCAGGTGACAAGTCTCGCCACTCTGGGCTCCATCACTTCTTGTTAGAAAAGAGCCATACCCAGGTCATGACCTGGGACAGCTCGGCACCTAGGAGCTGCTATTTCTTTCCATTGATGATAGATTCAGCAACCTGACTATTGCAAACTTACTTGCCTTGGTAAGGTGAAATTAATCAGGGCACGTCTTTAGACGTCTAAATGCAATTGAAAACCCAATCTTCCTAACTTGGGCTACAGTCACCTTCAGTAAGTCGTTGGTACATACTTCTAGCCACAATAAAATTAATGGGCTTTGAATGCCACAGATGGTCATTGCTATCAAACTCTACAGCTTAAAAATCACCAGCAGTATAAAAACAAGATAAGCTTAGCTACTCTTAATACAAACATCTTTAGGAAGCCATTTGCAGTATACGTTGAACAAGGTGTGTTTGACAAATGACTATGTAGTGTCCTGTATTTTCCCTTGTTGTTCTTCTGTCCAACCTCTTTTCTGCAGGGTGACTTGGTTCTCCTACGAAAGTTTTTCTAAATAGCACCACCACACTTGTATTTACCTTTGAAAAAAGGAGAGAAGGAAGAGGAAGGGAAGGGAATGATGAACTTTCAAGTAATTTGATTTTCATTCCAAAAGTTCATACTTCTGACTGTAAGTGAATTGCATAGTTTCAGATTAAGTTGCATTTTTGTCACTTTGTGTTATGTTATTCTGGTCTGATGTAACATGATGTGATCAAAATAAACATGAATTAATCAAACATCTCCATTTACCTTTCTTAATCTGACAGAGCTACTCTAATGCTATATTAAGAGCAAAGCTACAGAAGCACGAAAACTAAAGCCACTTGATAGATTTTTTAAAATTCTGAATCATTATTTTAAAGTTTTATAAACTGAGTTTAAAATATTATTTTATCAAGTCAAAGCTGTTACTTGTTCATGCCTGTGCATATTTTCTCAGGAAAAGTAAGGAAAAAATGGATTAATTGCATTCATTGTCACATAAATTTTGAAATCAGAAGAGGATTAACAGTAACATTTTCTGCTCTTAACATTTTATAGTTGAAAGAAATAAAAGCATGACTTGTAGACTGAAATAAAGGTATTTGGTTCCTCTGCAAGTAATACTTTAAAATGATAACCACATATTCATTCTTCCAAGAAGTGTTCACATTACATCACATAATAAACCAAGGATATATAATGGTAGGTTTAATACTATAAAAATGATGCAATTACTGAGAAAACTAGAGAATTATGTTTGTCCACTGAAATGCAGATTAATCAATACTAATCATATTTGTGCCTACCTTTATGTTTCATTCAGCAGTAAGAAGGTATCCATGGGATGTATTCTTCTTGCATGCTTTACACAAAGAAGGAAGCAGGAAGCTACCTGACAGAGTGAAAGGGAGACAAACCACAGTCCAGGACCATTGCTTCCTCTGACAGAATATGTTTGGCTTTAACTAACAGAGCAAGACAGCATAGTGCTTTCCCATGCACTGCACTTCTCAGGATCAAGGAGTCTTGCCTATTGCAATTCAAATTAACATATTTCTTTGATTGAAGGTAAGATACTATACCAATCTTGTGGCTTTTCAAATTTTTTTCTTGAAACACTCCATGAACTATATATATACATCTCTCCAACCATAAACAAACACACACATATGTGTGTGTTTTTACTCTGTGCTTTTAAATAAGCATAAGCACAGCAGTAATACATTTCACTATGTGCTCACTGAAAACAAATCAAAGGATGGCATTTACACACTATTTAAATAAATCACAACATTCCTTAGTCAGTGAGCAAAAAGTCTAAGTACCACATGGACCTTGAAACAGCCAATTTCCTTGGAAAAAAATGGGGACTCAATGACAATACAGAGAGGCTGCCACTTTTATAAATGAACTAGAATGAATATGGTTTGTTTAGATATAGGCTGCATCTGTGCAGTAAGCATCTTGCCATTCAGATATCTGTGGTTTCAGTACCTACTGGAGTGAATATCTCCAAAACTGCAAGCATTGAACCTAAGTCTTTTTTCTTTTCTCTCTAGAGTATTCATCCATAATTCTGCCAACCTGAACTGCATGCAGAAACAAGTAATTACGAATTGTGCTACAATTTAGTTTGTATATAGGAAATATAGACCTGAAACTAAAATGTTCTAATCAAAACATTACATTCTGAGCAGGCAAAAAATTAGTTTGATTAGTTATTGTGCAAACTGTTGGCCTCAGAAGCCATTTGTAAATAAAGACAATTGGAAAAATATTGGAGATTCTGAACAGCCGTAATGCTAACTTGCTTTTGCATTTCCTCACCATGTACTCCCAATGTGACATTGCAGAATCTGCACAGTAACAGTGTAGTATGAATATGTAACTATGCCAAATATGCTTTAAGCTCCAGTCTGGCATGTTGATAAAACAGAAAGTTACTGCGCGCTCTGAAACTGAGCATTAAGCTCTCCACATTTGCTAACATTAATCCAAACTACTCCATGTATTGCAGCTTGAAAGATGTTCAATTAAAACTCATTCTGCCTGGTATAAATTACTATTATTATGTTGTGAAAGGAAACCTGGAAATATCTGCTGACTTGTTATATGTGCACTGTCCTTACTCTCACCTCACCTCCCAGACAGTGATTTCAGRAAATTGCCTTTAGTTATTTAAAATTCTGTCATGAGCTGGTTTAAGAAAAACAGTGAAGAGCTAAGTACATGCATAATTTTTTGAGAACTTCGTACTTTAGGCTACCGAATAATAACTGCTGGCAATAGCTGTAGTTTGAACATTTATTGTTATTTCCAGGGTGGAAAAGTTTACTTACACACACACACACACACACAGAGACACATACATATTTTCTTAGACTGATATTCATTGCTACAGTCCATTGATTTGTCTTAAACTATACTAAGAACAATTGGATGCAAAGTGACTTTCAGGTCTCAAGTCACAGAAAAATAATTCATTCATTTATTGCTTTGATGAGAAGAAAACAACTTATGCAATGTTGCAGTCATTCTCTCTCATTTTTTAATAATACTCATTAATTTGAACTGTGTAGATTAGCTATCCAAACATAAATTCTGTTATTCTCAGACAAGAAAGGACACATGTAAATAACTAAATTATAGTCTAATCACAAACAGAGTGGTTATTTGATTGCTAAAAATGTCATATTAATCATATGGAAAGTTTAACTTTCATATTAGCACAGTTAAGGCATATTTGAAAGCATTACTTTTGAAAAACTCTTGTAAATACGGATAAAACCAGGTAAGTGTCACTATATTTTATTTCCATAAAAATTATTCTAAACCCCCTGAATTTCCAAATTAGAAAGGTCCTTAAACACATGTCTAACAGATATATAGGTAATTCTACTGGCATCCACTTGTACTGAACAGCAAGCATATGCCAGCTAACCTTTTCTAAAGTATGGCTGACTCCTGGGAGTTTTGTGTAGACAAAGACAGAACGTTAGAATGAACACAATTAAAAACTTGGCAGTATTTTCAATGCCATCACTCCCCAAACTCCCAATGATAGCTATAAGTCAAGCAGATTTTGCAAAAGCATACGAGGACAGCAGAGTCTTGTATGCTGGATAAGATCTTCCATATTTTTGAATGGTATCTGACAGGGCCTGTGAGACCTTCAGGGATCTCCAGCATCTTTCTCTGTTCCCYGGCACTACTTGTGGCTTTCCCAATATAGCTTGAGAAATATCTGCTAGGGAAAGCCTGAACAGAGGATCTCTAGGCCCTAGAAACCTGGTTAACTGGCTAGTAAAGTGCACATGTGCTCATGGGGTTATTGAGACCTCAAGGGTGCTGCTGCAGGAGAGCTCTAGCTCAGATCTCTGTGGTTTTGCAATGAATCTCCTGCTCTCCCTCATCTCTGCTTTGCCAGAAGATGCAACCTAGGATCACGGTTCCTGCACTCAGCTTGTTAATGGGAGGTGTCCCATTGAACCAGACTATATCTGGTCCATAGTAAACCCTCCCAAGACAGATAAATTGCATCAGCTCCTTAATGCCAACTACTGCACCCTACAGATCCATTCTTTTTGTGCCACTATGCTTCTTCATACAGGCATAGCCTAAAAGCTTCTAAGCATTTTAGGGCATTTAGGGTTGCAGGCAGGCATCTTGATAGTTATTTTAATATTAATTTATGTGTCCCTATATGTAATCATTTTTAGAGATAAGCAATGCACTATAGCTATTCTGTAATCACTTTTCAACTTGGCGCAAATTTTGTTACAGTTTGGTAGACTTTCAGACTAACTGAAATATGACTCACTTAAAACATGAAATTACCAAACTGCAAATTATGTAAATTATCATTTTAATGCAGAAGTTGATACATCTGGATTATAAATGAATGAMATTATTTCCCTAACTGACTTCTATCACCTTGATGTGTTTAGTGCCATCCATGCTAATTGCAAAACGTATTCTGTCCAGAAAAGCTGACTGATACAATTTCTTAAAAATTAAAGCTCTAAAGACAAAAAAACCCACTTACCCGGTAGCCCTCTGGTTGTCCCCATCAGAGATAGTACTTCTCTTAATTTACATTTTAATTACTTCAAAGTCATTTAGCCATTTGCAAATATCATATTAGATGACTAAGAGAGAAAAGTAGGAGAAATTACATCAAATTTTACAAAATACCAAGTTAGCAGACAGAAGATCTAACTTTACAGATCTGGCCCTTGTTGTCAACTGGCATTACCCGTTTCACAAGATGTTTGGAAAGTTAAAGAACAACCGCACTGCAATTATTTTCTTTACTTCAATAAATGTACTCATACATCACCTAGCAGTCAGACAGAGGAGCTAGGTTGTGAAAAATACTAATGGCTGCATCTTTTTTGAGTATGATTCAATCACAAAAGAGGAAAAGAAAACACAAAAGCAAAATCTTTCTTTGTAAATATGAAAGAAAGGTCATTAGGCCTTTCATCACCGAGTAGCAATACTCTTTATATATTGCCCTTTATTCCCTTACTTAAACTTCCCTTTTCTAATACAGGATTTTGTCCATTAATCTTAACCAATTAAAAAAGTGCCAGACAAATATGCTCAGTATAATGCCAGATCCCTTCTAACTTAATTACTGTGCGTAACATTTTGAAATATGTCTAAAAGTGGCTTAGGAACCATTTGAATCATGGCCTGTACTTTTAAGACTTTGGCAAATCTTATCCTGTTGTATAAACTCATTTCTGAAATGAAGGACCGAAAGTCTGGATTCTTTCATACAAAAAAATGCACTGGCGTCACAAAGGACTACATTATGATCATCTGTTGCTAGCAAAGGAAAATAGAATTGGAAATCAATGGACCGAAACAAGTCCATAGAGAAGGAGGCCTAAATGAGGGATAAAATAATGACAAGATTCAAATCCTTAATCTCTTTTGATTCCTTCAAAGAGACATGCAAAGGAAAAGTAAAATATTAGCGATAACTAAAGTGGAAAGGAAAACTGTACCACTGTGACTACTACTCTCACCATCTCCTGCAACATCAGGATCTCATCTGGCAGCACTGATCTGGCTCATGGCTGCACTGAGCAGACCCAGCCATAGGTGGGAACACAGCTGGTATCGCCACCTCCAGTAATGGATTCTGCCTGGATGTGATACTTGTGTTTTGCTGCTTTTTCCTCAAGTTTCTTTTTAATTCTCTCCTTATCACATCCCCTTTTTTTCTTTCTTTTTTTTTAATTCTTTAGTTTAATAAGTAGTTCTCAAAGTGTGCACAAAATTCTACCATGCATATATCCACTAAATTGAGTTTTTTTCAGTCACTGTTAGCTGACTGCTAACCCCCCTTCTCCTTATACTTACTTAGCCGACCACATTCGCTGCATTACTTTGTATAGCATAGATAGTAATTTTAACATCTTGATTATGACAGAATTAAACAGACTGCTAAATAGGAAAGTTCTGTCTCATCTGGGGCATTGGAGGCATTAGGCATCATTAAGCTAGCACCTTGTGCACAGTGGAAGAAAGAGAAGTGCTTGCCATTGTTGCTAAGCACCAGCATCAGTAAAACAAACCCTATAGGGTTGGTAGAAGGTAACTGACAGGAAATCTCCCACCCTTGGCTTTTTTAAAAAGGATGACAAATACATGAAGGTTTGTTCATTGTATATTTATTCACATAGTGTATAAATTTTATATTTGAATAATGTCTAATTGGATTCTTTGGTTCAAGATATCAGCACATGCTAGACGGAACTGGAAGAAATGCTAAAGAGAAGAACTAACCAAAATCCAATATGTAAAAAGTAGAACAAAACAAAGAAATGGTACTCATGAAGACTTTGTACCCAAATCTGAGAGCTTTCTGTAGTGAACTGCCATAGTGGAAAAACTGCCCAGTTCATGTAGTTTAAACCAAATCACAAAGTGGTTCATTGTTTTATTAATGATATTATTAACCACCAATGAGTGAATTATACATCAGGATCAATGTCAGTAATGCAACAGATAAACCATGATACCATCCACTTACAAAGTTTAATAAACAGCCAAAATTCCTCTAATTCCTCTCCCCACTCACACATAGGTTTATAGGCACAGCTCCCCAGATGGCCAGGTGAGTTACCATCTCATCCCCTCACCTGTGGGTGCGGGTTCCCTGATTGCATACTCCTGCGGGAGATGTAGGTGTTTTGGTTTCATGTGTACCCCTGCCACTTCCTACAATCCATTAATCCACATATCAGTGAGAAAGCACCTCCCAAGTGTTTTCACGCCCCACTACCATTAAGCCATTCGTTGTCAGGCCTTTCTTACTGAGATCCAGAAAGGACCCTGCACCATCTCTCTCTCACCTCACCCCTCCATGCCAACCCAGTGCAAAACAACAATTTAGCCAGGGAGCATGAAAGCTCAATTGCATCTTTATTAGGAATAGTTTGTTTCTAGCATCAGAGAGAAAAAATAGGGATGACTCTTCTAGAAAAAGTCTTGGAAATATCTCTTCATATTTCTACACCAATTTCAAGAGCAAGTAGGTTAGGATAAATCATTGTGGTAGGTTAACCCTGGCCAGTAGCCAAAACCCACTCTGCGTCTTGCTCACTCGCTCCTTCCATGGAATGGGGAGAAACCAGAAGGAAGAAGAGGAGACTTGTGGATTGAGATAAAGACAGTTTAACAGGGAAAGCAAAAGCTGTGCACGCAAGCAAAGCAAAAAGAGCATTCCCTACAGATGTCCAGCCACTTCCTGGGAAGCAGGGCCTCAGCACGTGTAACCAACTGTTGCTTGGGAAGACAAATGCCATAACCATGACTGGCCCCCGTTCCTCTGCGTTTCCTTGAGCTTTTATTGCTGAGCACAACATCATATGGTGTGGAATATCCCTTTGGTCAGTTTGGGTCAGCTGTCTTGGCTATGTCCCCTCCCAACCACTTGCCCACCCCCAGCCTACTCTCTTGTGGCAGGGGGGAAAGAGAGAAGGCCCTGATGCTGTGCAAGCACTGTTCAGAAATAGCCAAAACACTGGTGTGTTATCAGCACTCTTCTAGCCACAAATGCAAAGCACAGCACCATATGGGCTGCTATGAAGAAAGTTAACTCCATCCCAGCCAGACCCAATACAACAAACAAACTTTTCTGATACACTCATTTGTTGCTGAATATCATGATCACAGCAAATTGCAAGTATTTTTAATGCTGAATCTGGAAAAGAATCACACCCAATTATACTCTAAAGTACAAAAGTTTATTTACTTTCATGAATTTGGTGGAAATTATATAATATGTACAAAAAAGAAAAGAAACCTCTTGCAGGAAAAAAAAAAAAGGTTCAGCCTTGGATCCATAGTATGATAGCACTGCATAAAACCAGTATTGCTCATGTGGGGACAAGCCAGGCCTGACAGGAGTTTTACTAAAAGCAGACCAAGCCATAACACTTATGTCTACAAAAAACAAAGTGAAAACTAGTGTACCTCAGGGATGCTTAGAAAGCAGAAAGATTTCCAAACTGTTTACCAGCCAACCAAAAGCAGTATCAGAGAGTGGAACTACCACATTGTATAAAATAATTGTGCCATGAACAGAACTGCAGGGGGGAATGGAGGAGATGGAGCTTCTTTCACATTTTCCTGGATGCAAGCTTGTTGGGGTCAATGATGAATTTTCCTGGCATGTGCCAGAAGTATAGTTGTATTTGTAGTTTTGACCCTGGCTAATGTTAGGAAAGCAAGACCTGTCTTCTTTCTTCTTTCTATCACTGGTATTACATGTGGCCATGGTAAATTCATTGCTTGGTAAAAATGCAACAGCTGGTTATCCAATTTCCTGTCAAGACACCAGCAGGAAAGCAGAGAAGGAAGCTGAAGATACAACAAGCACTTCTAGAAGCAATGTCAATGAAAAGAAATCAAGAGAATAACCACTTTACACAGTCATATAGGTGAGAAATAGAAGGACACAGCAAAGTGGCAAGTGTAGCAAAAATATTTTAAAATTTGATAATCTTTAAAAGCAGAAGCAAAAAAAGTGTCTTCCATAAACCATCAGTATCACTACCTCCCTCCGTATTTATTTTTAATGGTTTTCCATATACAGGAGCTAAAATGTCTATTCTCTCAGGCCAAGCTGTTAATCAAATGCAAAATCATTACCCCAATAAAGAGCAGACCAACAAAGGAGCCTCATATTATAAAAAGAAAAGTTCATAGATTAATTTAATAATGGGATAAAATACCATTTCTGGAAGTACACATTCATCTAGGAACTAAAATATAATGTACAGATGAGAAGGAAGCCATACCCAGATCGCAAAATGCCATGACTATAAGGTATAAAAGTCTTTTAGTAGGAGCAGAATACATCTTCAGAAAACTAATGAGGCATTTGAATGTCTGCCAAAAAGAGGTACAAGTATGTTGCACTCAACTGGACAAGGCTTAATAGAGATGGGATCTGAGCCAAGGGATCAGGAGTCAATACTAGACTATCAGAAAAAGGAGATGAGACAGGGAACAATGAAAACACAATTGACACTAACAAGGATGTTGATAAACACACACGACAAAGGACACTGGAGGAGACTGTGTCTCAGTTATGACATTATAAATTACAAGCTCCTATGAAGCTACTTCTGTGCTTGTAGAAGCATAATCAAGATCAGAACCTAGCCTAGGACAAGTATGCTCAGATTTGAAAAGGTCAAAACATCTCATCATACAATCAAAATTACTTGGATTCCCACATCACAGAAGCAAGTGATTATGAAGAATTAAATTGCTGTTTTCCAATGATTCATAGATTTAGACTAATTACATTATCTTACTTTAAATAAAATGTGGGTTGGGGCACAGTGATGCAATATAAAGGACTACTGGTCTAAATCTGTACAGAATCTCCTTCCTGCAGAATAAAGGTCAAGGCCAAACATTATTTCCTGCTCTGTCTGTAATCTGTTTCCTTTAGGTGAGTGTTCATAGATCCCACAAAGACTTTCTCCCTTCAGTTTAAAATATAAAGGGGTTTTCTCAGGCCCACTTTGCACACCAAAGAACAACCAAAAGTAATAAGCTATTCTGAGAAGGTAATTTAATATGGGTTTCTGGAATAAAACAGCCTGCTTGTAAACTATTGCAACTGCAAAACTCACATACATCAGTTCCATGTCTAGCTTTTTTCCTTTTCTTCCCCTCCTTTTTTTACTTAACAATGTATCAGGAAGAAAAAATCAGAAACATGGATAAACACTATTAATATTACATCTCTGTCATTACTTATTCATCTAAAAGTTGATATCAATTTTTATTTCAGTTAAATGTCATCTTTTATCACTTTAAGTCTAAGTCTCTAGAGGACAGCAAACTTAAAGACCTCCAGCCAGTAGACCACTAGGGAGAGACAAAATAACTGCTAGGAGAACTTATCTTCGTTACAGTTGACAGCTGTTTGTTCTCCCAAAACAAAACACTAAAGGCTTTAAAGGCCTTGTAGAAAAACCCTTAACATCAAGGTAGATAAAGAAGTGCATTGCAAAAGCTTATATTCTCAGCTGATTTTTAACCCACTTCAGTGATAGTCCAGAAGCAAGATGAACTAAAAAGAAAACTGTTCTAGTATTAATTTATTTTATATGTCTATGCACTTTTTGTAGAATCTAGAACATTCTTTGAGATCTGACTTTTTTTCTTTTTTGTATTTTTATGCTGCAGTTTCTTGACAATTAAAATTATAGGTCTAATTTGGTCCAGATGGCACGTTTTTTTATAATAAAGTGTAGTTCGTTCTTGCTACTGCAACGTGATTAAAGCAGAATTTCTTAAGTGATAATGTAAATGAAAAGTAATAGAATGTACATATTTGTCATGATATTTACCTGTGGAATGCATTGTATACAGTCCATTATAATGTTTTTATTTCTTCCTCCTCTAGAATTAGTTTTATTTTTTCTTCCTCTTAGAAAGGAAATCTTACATTTGCTCAGTTGTATTAGAGAAACTAATAGCTTCCCTGAAGAAAGGGAAAGAAAGGAAAAAAGGGAAGAGTCTACCAAAATAACAAGCTTCAGCTTCTTTCTGCTTGATGAACCCTAAAGAGAATCTTGCTTCACTTTTACCAGTACCCCCTGATGTCCATGTTTGTATTTTCTTTTCCCTCTTCTCTCGCCATAGCAGATTAGTGCTATACAACTGCAGGGCATTAAGAGTGGTATGCAAAAGATCCTGAAAAAGAAACTCAAGTGAGTGATACAAGTTTTTTTTACTGGGTATGTCACTTACATTTTTTGCCCAAAAATTTCCCTAGTTGCCTAAAATTTTGCTCATCCTCATACTCAAAATATCCATGTAGTTGGCTGAGCATTGGTCCTGTGTGAGATCATTTGGTACTCACAAGTTGGATGTCATTGTGCATAAGATCCCTGAACAGCCCACTGGGATAGTGCACGCCTTGTCTCTGTGGCTGCCTGCTTTTTCCACGTACCAACTCTGCCTTTACTTCCTCACACAGCCTGGGACTGAGAATTTGCCTTCTCTACCTACACTAACTCTTTTGTAATATTTTGCTGAGGAGAAGGGATAACCCATCATGATTTTATTTGAAAAATGCTTTGGGAGTCCATGGCTCCACCTTTTTCATAAAGATCTAGCAAGTGGAGTGTTTATCAAGGACAGGGGAGTTGTAGCTTCCATTCGAACTCTGATGGAAGGAAGCCCAAAAACACACTACCTAGGGGAGTGAGCCTACATTGGGTATCCTTGGCTGGAGTGGGCCAGTGTGCAGGCAGGAATTTAAAATTAATGATGCCAAAACCAAAACAAGCAGAAGGGACACTCGTTTGTATACCTTAAAGGGCAGAGAACTCACTGCAGGACCAAGACACCGTGGTCCTTATTTCCATTCCCTTGGCATTATTTCAGCTTTTCTGTGAGAGAGTAATGGACTTAGAAGGAAGGGCTAGAAAACTTGCTCTTTACATTCAACTTTGCTGAGAGGCAGAAAAGAGCAGTCTGTCTCGTCAAGTTTCCTACTGGAAATAAAGTTCTTTTCTTTCCCACTCTGCCTCCAGACCTCCCCAGATGGTAATACAGTATTCTCCAGTGAAAGCCTTTCTGAAGGAATGTTTTTTTCTTTAGTCTATACCTTCGATCTCTGAGAAGTGGGGACAGAATTTTGGGGATTCTAAAGCTTAATCTTCCTAGGAGATCTGTTCATAACCAGGGTGTCAAGAAAAAAGAAAGTGGAAATTCATGAACCTGTAACAAAGCTGCTGTGAAAAATAAACTACTCCTATAAGCTTGGTATCTATTTATAATGCACTGTATTTAATTGATCTAAGCATCTCCCTATCAATTTAATTACAATATGGTGATTAACTTTGTTGAAATAATATGTTATAGTAACTCTAGAGACATTTTCTGGAGGGGAAAGTGACTTTCAAGTGAGTACAATCCAGTTGCAACACTTGAAATACTTTCACATGCAGAATTTAAAAGCACACGAAAGAGTGTACCTTCATTTGTACTGGTAATGTAGCCAAGTTTTCAAAGAAGCAAGTGTATTCTGTAAACAAGAAGAGTTGTGCACATAAATGAAGGCATATAGATCTCAACAGTTTTTTCAAACCTTCCCAATATTATAATTAATATTTGCAACAAAATTTATTARCATATGTGTTTCCATACTCAGTGAGTCGAAATTATTGGTAGCAAATAAGAGAAGAGGTAAGGAGGTGGTTATTTTAATACAATTTGTGATTCCCAAGAATGAATTAAATAGATAGTAAAGTTAAATATCAGTGAAGAACTGAAATTGATACAAATATGTGTCTAGTTTTTCTCTTCCTTTTTTTCTTTTTCCTGACTCATTATCCTAACATTTGACTTTAAAAGGTAACACTCAGCTGACGCTGAACTAAAACTGAATGCTGTCAACAAATTGTCTTTGTCAGGTAGTTGTCTGAATAACTATGTAAAAATCTCAGCTACCTCTTTGATGAGTACTGCATCTAAATAATTTGACATAGCCCTAATCCTTGAAACTATAAAGAGATATGAGAAAGAGAAAACTTAAGCTGTTTCAAAAACAAGCTAAGGGCAATATTACTGCATTCCTAAAGGCATAATATGGCATTGATGAACCTTAAACATGCCAGCAAGTAGTAAAAGCCTCCGTATCATTTAGAGAGCTCTTATAGGAACGTGTTAATTTCTTTGAACTGAAGAAACACGTTTCTGCTATTCTGACACTACATAGCTTTGTCAAGGACATTGAAGAATCATCAAGTACCATAAATAAAAATTTTGCTACTCAGAAGTGCATTCCAAAATCCRTCAACACAGGAAAAATATTGAAAGATGTTTTTCTTCTCCAATATATAAAAAATCATTTTAAAAAGATACCCAGGAATTACCTAATTAAGTAAAGACTAAATACATAGCAGGAAGAGTAATCAAATATTAGATACATTTATTTTCATGTCAGTCATAGAGGTCATTCAGATCATTCCCTTAGAGCACACCTAGTTATATGAACTCCAAGAATTCCTCTGAAGGGGGAGAGAGAAGCAACTTCTACTAGTGTTGCTAGCAATAATCACTGGCAGAAATTAGCCTTCATATTAAAAAAAAAAAAGTTCCTATTGTATTATCCAAGAAAAAGTTACTATTGTATTATATAACTCTTTTTTTTTWATTTATTTTTTATTTTTACCACAGAAATCACTGATAAAATAGAACAGAAATGACAATGGTCCTTTTCCACATGTCTTAAAAMTAATGATCTGTGAACACAAATACTTTTCTTCTTGTTTAATTCTATCCCTGGCCCTTTTTTTAGCAGCTGTAATATGCAAAAATGCCTTCACATATTATCTTTCTGTTGGTTTTCTCCATGTTTGCAGTGCTCCCCTGCCATCTCACAGAAGGAAAGCTATACCTTATAATACTGTAATATCATTCTGCCATTACATTATTGACTGCGAAATAAATTTTCACGGCTGATAATTAAATAGCCCTGCAGTGCCATTTGAATAGCTTTTGCAAGCTTAATGGAACTGGAACAAAGCTAAGAAGTAGAAATGCTGAATTAAACTACCTCAATGTCCCAACTTTGACTGTGGTTGGTAGTATATGTATAAGAGTATAAGAACAGAGCAGCCCTTTTCCTCTTATATATGCAATCCGATAGGATCAGTGCATATTTCAATATTCAGCCCACCTAAAACCTTGCATACACACACCAATAACGAACCAAAATGATGAGTAAACTTGGCTTTACATCTAAGTGTGTCCTCGTAAGACTAACTTTTGTTCTGGAGTAAAATGCAGTAAAAAAAMCAGTTTAACTGTTAAGATAGAATCAAATCGAATCGAATCGGACTATTTCAGTTGGAAGGGACCTACAACAATCATCTAGTCTGACTGCCTGACCAATAAAGATGTAACATAATACATAGCTCCTGCAAATGCATTTTGATTTACTTTGAGGTTAGTTCTTTATAAGAAAATAGTCCTAAGCGTCTAATTTTAGATATCACTCAACTGGCGTTTCACGACCCAGAAATACTATTAAGTGCTACTACATAATATTTACTTCTGTGACTGGAATATTTTATACCTAAGAAATATAATCAATACATGCATGGTATGTATAGGGCCTAAGCCCCAGTATACTTACTTCTGTGCACCTATTGGGGAGAAAAATGGTAAATTCAGTCTCATTGAAAACTGTACTGATTGTATTAAGATGTTTCACAGAAAAAAAAAAAAAAAGATTTTTTGAATTAAATGAGTTGATATTAAGTCTTAGAATGACCCTGCATTTTGACTTTTAGTTGGTATATATTATAATATGATAAATGTCAAATTAAAATGAAACATTAGCTGTTCAAGATATTTTTCATTTCATTTTCATTTTCAGGAAAATTCTGAAATTTTCAAGGTTCATTCCAAAATAAATTAAAAGTRAACATCAAATGTCAAACGTCCTGTTAAATGGAACTTCCAATCTAACTTTCTATGATAATTTAAAAGGAAAAAATAACAGCAAAGACTGAAGAACTGCTCATAGAACTGCAGTGATCAGTACAAAGGGAGAATACTTTCACCAGGTATGTCTGTGAATAGGTGGTCTAAAATACCACAGATATAAAATTTTAATTGCACCTGAAACTTATCAACAGCATATTTATTTTAGTGAAGAAAAGTGTATCTTCAAATGCATAATTCACTCATTTAATTGCCTATATTTCCCTTTAGACATATATTTATTTAGAATATTTCCACTGTCTCAGGGAATATATCACTGATTCTATGCTTATTGCCTTCTAGTATGATACCCTGTTTTTGGTATAGTCTCCTGAGGGGACAAGAAAGATGGCTTTGATGTCAGCTTCAGTGATTCCACAGTATCAAAGGCAAGCAAAATTAATGATAACAGTGAAAGAAACTGCAAAACACAGTCCTAGAGACCTGAATTTCACATTCTCTAAGCACATGCCTTACAGGATCGCCTCTCTGAATACCACTGCTAGTTAAAAAATAACTTGATAGTTTATTTCTTTTATGTAGCAAGAAATATAACCTTTTATGCTGGCTCTGTTGCTAATGGGTAGCCTTTGAGCAACTGAGAATCTAATGGGAGATATTCACAGTTTGTGATTTACAATTTAACTAGATGAAATGCTCAGAAGAAGACTGCTTACTAGGATTTAAAGAATTTCAAAAAAATTACCTGGTAAGTTAGCATCATCTTTTTAAGTTGCAAAACTGTTTAAGCTTTTGCCCCAAAATTCAACTAAATGGAGTCAAAGAGTTTCAAAGTAAGAAAACATTWTGGATTTCCTTTTTGGTATAAGCATAAAGTGGTTTCACAGATGACATTATGATAAAAAACCAAAAAAAAAACAAAACAAAAAAACCCTGAAATATGAAATATAACTAAGTAAACTAACTGGTTTAAAAAAAAAAAAAAAAAAAAAAAAAAAAAAAAAANAAAAAAAAAAGAAAGAAACAAAAGAGTAAGTTGTTTGTATAAAAGGATGAGTGAAGACTTAATTTCAAACACTGTCAAAAGCTCTGGAAAGTTTCAATCAATATCTGTACTGATGGGAAAAAATAACAACCATGTTAGATGTAAAAACCATAGTAGTTAACCCAAGAAAAGCTAAATAACAGGCAGTTCCATATCTGTTGGAGTTCTCTAATACGAATGAGAAGTTTTGGCTTATGACAGATAGTCTAGCATGTGATATTCTGTTTGAAAGCAAGTTACTTGCTGTAGTTTAGAATATATAGCATATATGAGCACAGCTCAAGACAAGGGGTAGTTTAAAACACCACCAAAATCTGAAAAATTAACCATAGTGCTTAGATGCCTGGCCAGGTTCCTGACTTCCACAGTCAAACAAAACCTGGGTACACTTTTCAGCCCACACTGACATTTTATATACCTGTGACGTAGTCCTTCCTGGTCTTTATTTGCTTCCAGCAAAAACTATTAGCAAGAGTTCATTTCAGTTGCTAGTTATCAACAGTTGCCGGTGCTTTAATTGTTTGACATATGGGATAATGGCATTTCTAATTTAATGTCTTTTTGCCTACTTTGTGAAAGAACTCTCCAAGTCTTGCTGAACACATTAGTATTGAGGCAGCATGTTTGGCATTTATCTTGCTTGATCATGAACAACGGGGAAGAGTGCTCTGGTTTTTTGATGAAATCCTACAAAGTGAAATTTGAATAGAAAATAATGCAGTTGCAGCTTTCAAATAGAAGTAGACAAAATATGAAAAAAGAGTTGGAAACTGCCTTTGAAAGTCTTTGAAGAAGAGTATTATTGTTGTCTTGAAAAGTCTAAGGAAGAAGACAGAAGCTTTTATAATCTCATTTAATTATAAACTCATCAAGACAGTGGTGTAGAATGGTGCCTGTAATCTCTTAATTCATTTAACTCCGAATCCCACCCACTACAAAACAGTAAAAAAAAAAAATCTAGATATGCTAACAGCACTGTGACAGCAAATGGTGGAAGACATAAACTTTTAGTTCCTATAGAGATGTAGACACAGTGCTGCTGTTTCACAGCGAAAATGAGTTGTCAGATATGTAGTTCATAGAATGACAGAATCACAGAATAACTCATATTGGAAAAGACCTCCAGAGGTCATCCAGTCCAACCCACTCCTGCAAATTCAAAGCAGGGCTAATCTGATCAGAAGGCTCAGAAACATGTCCAGTTATGTCTTGAACACCTCCAAGGATAGAAATCCCACTGCTTCTCTCAGTACCTGTTCCAGTGTTTGTCCCCCATCATGGTACAATAGAAAAATCCTTGTATCTAATCTGGATTTCCCATGTTCAAGCTTGTGGCCATTGTCTCATGTCCATTCACTGTGCACTTTCAAAAAGAGTCTGTACATCCTCTCTGTATCCTCTGATCAGGTAGTTACAGACAGCAGTAAGATTCCCCCTTCACCTTCTCTTCCCCTGTTGAACAGAGAAGTTCTCTCAGCTACTCTGCATACGTCCTGTGCTCCAGCCCCCAGCCATCCTGGTGGGCCTCTGCTGGACTTGCTTCAATATGTCAATATCTTTCTTGTACTGGGGAGCCCTAAACTAGATACAACACTCCAGATTTGGTCTCACAAGTGCCAAATACAGGATAAGGATCATTTCTCTGGACTCGCTGCCCACATGGCTTGTTAAAACAGCCCAGGATGTGACTGGCCACTTTGTTGCAAGGGCACACTGCTGTTGGCAGGTGTTAGAAGATGAGACAATCTACTCACAGAATGGAAAATTTAGGGGCCAATTTCTTCTATACAAAAAGCTCTCCTGTAAGTTAGTATTTCCCCTCATGAAAGAACCTTAAACAAATAACAATTAAACAAGATTAATTGAACAAGATCAAATTACTAAGAATGTATGATGTATGATGGTCATTCTTCCTCCTACTGATGTCAAGCTCAGAATGCTGGCAACATAAATGAAGTCTAAGGATTTAATAGGGATCACAAGACCATATTACATTGAGGGTGACAGAGTCAATATTATTTTTGTGCACTTGCTGAAATTTTCAGACTGGAAATTAGTAAAGCTTTATCTGCTTTTTCAGTTCTAGTTTTCAGAACTAGAAGCAKAAGCATGTCACACCCTGTGCATAGGAAAAAAGTATTTGCAATGAGGTTTCTGATCCCTAGCTACAAATATGTACCATATGTGTATATATGTAGTGTTTTATTTAATCGGCCTTAAAGCTTTAAAAAGGAAGGTGAACATAAGCAACAAATTCCAAACAATAATGTAAAAGGAGTGCAGATGACCAGAATCCACAAGTGGATTTGAAGATTAGATCATTTACAATGGTTATGTTTTTGAATGCTTACACTCTGCTCTAATTTTCTGCTTCAGGCAACAAAAATACTTAGGAGTTTTACYGAGATTTTAACACCAGCTCTCCAAGAACAAGCAATGAAATTTTTTTTCCAGACATGAATTCAGTAAAATCATTACAGAATGGTGAGAAAAGTACAGTTGGCCACAAAGGAATGATTTTTAAAGCTTGCCCACAGAATACAGTCACATTAAGTCAAGAACAGTAAGTGTAACAGTAACAAAATAGTAATTTTGTACCCAAGAGAGGAAAAGTGCTCTAAACTTCTTTATAGATGGGAATCTTCCTGGATATTTCAGTGGGAAGAGTTCTGTTCACACAACTGGAGCTCAGATACCCATCAAAGATGAATCCCACAGACACAGATCATGCTATTTCCAACACTTCACTGGGTAGCTTCGAAACTGACAGATAATGATGTCCAAAAATGTCAAAATGTAAATCTTTTTTCATCACTTTATGCTCTCTCAGCTTTACTTTAGCACAAAAGTCATCAGCATTTCATATGAGTTGTTTTTCCAACTATAGTGATGCTGTTTTGAAAACAAGCAAAGACTTTTCTAAAATTAAACTGATACACAGTCAGTACTGTTAGAAGCCATTTTGTGTTAAATGAAGACTATTGAATAAAGGTTAACATTTTTCTCTAAAACTAAACTGATCCACAGAGACTAGTCTTAATGTAATAAAGAATGATTTCTTGCAAAGTAGCTGGGTTGCACCACGTGACTGTTTTGATCCAGCCTTCAACATCTAAACAAAGAAGATGAATGGCATTTCTAAAAAAAGAACTGCTGCTCTGTGTGTTTCTAGGGAATATCCATATGCAATTAGCTTGTTGAATAAATAGTTGGTTTGTAGGCTCTCTCGGCCAAATGGTTGTTGATTCTAAATAATGGAAAACTACAGAGAACAAAACTGTTTCACTTCCAAATGTGTGGATCATCTATATCTTACCAGTGTGGTTCGGCTATGTGTCCCGTCTAACTTAACTTAAAACTGTTTACCACTGTGTCATAGGCTTCCCACTGAAAGAAGTAAATGGAAACATTCTCCTGTAGTCTTAGGTCTGTGTGGTATGTTTTTTTGTTTTATCTCATTTGTTTTGTCCTAAGTCAAGGTCTGAAGTCTTTATGGGATTCTGAAAGCATCATCAGTCCCAGTCCAGCTATTAAGACATGTTTTGCTAAAAGCTTAGTAAGATAGAAAAAAATTTAGGTTTACATTCAAGGCCTTACAACTTAAATGCAGATAAAGGGTGAAAATGGACAGAAAAGAGACATGCAAGAAAGGGCTGATATTAATTAAAATGACTTTTTTTTCTCTGATGGACTTTAAAAGTAAAGACACAGTTTAAGTATGAAGTAAAAGGAATCCAGATCCAATTGCAATAAGTGAACAGGAGTCACTTGATCAAAGAGATAGGATTGGAAAATCCTATTTGCAGCAGGATACAAATAGGAAAGACCGCATTTGGCATGGTCAAAGAAAAAGGTGTTAGAATGTGAGAGAATATTTTGGAGAAATATGTGGATGGTTAGGGAGGGCCATACCTTTGCAATCTTATGAAGAAAAACCTCTCAGCCTTAGACATTGTTGGTTGAAACTGTTGTCTCAGATGAAGAGCATGCTTGTTTTATGGGCCTTCTTGGTAGACTGTATTGAGTTGTTTGAAAAAGTGGTTGGAAAAAAGTAGATAGTATGTGGGGCATGGAGAAGTAATAGAAGTTTTCCTTTATTCATACTGCGCACTCTCTGTTGGGTAGATATTCTGGAGACATCACAGAACAGGCTGGAGTTTTCATGCAGAGGCAAGACAGGTTAGGGACATTGACATAGACCAGTGAAATGACATACGATTCTTTAGTCCAACATATATCTTTTATTTCACTGTTTACTGATGTTAGTCACTTGACCTTGTCACTCAAGGCAAAAAAACTCCCACAGTGTAGATAAATTTTCACAATACAGACACATCTTTTAAGGCCAGCAAAATTCCCTTGTCTTCCATCTCCCTACTGCAACAAGATACTATGTATTGAAAGCATGATACTACATGTCCTGAACATCCTGGAGTTGTGAGTGATCTTATTGGAAAGTAAATTACCTGCAGTACAGGATGTGACTCCCAGTATAACTTTTGTGGTGTGCTTCACAGCTTTTTTTCCCATCACCAATGTAATATTCATTAAAATTCACAGGTAAAAATGTGTTATACTGAAATTAAGAAAATAGTGTTAAGATAGCACTGTTTACAGCAGTGTACTAAGGTTGAAAAAAGGCATGTACATATCAGAAAAAATAATAACAATGTTGGTGCTTAAGATTTTTCATAACAACTTCCACCAGCCACTTCTGTTATCAAAAGCCCCGGAATCCCAGTCAGGGACTAGGATCCCATTGTACTAAGTAATTTATGACTGCAATCCTATTCCACACATCCATGCTTCATTCTAAGAAAAAAAAAAAAGCTTGTAAGACTAACTTCTAATTTATATATTATCTAATAATAATAATTTAATATTTTATATCAAATATAAAGTTTATATTAACTCAATATTAAATCTTATACAATATTTGCTATATAATGATAATAATATTTAATGCCTTTATTATTTGAAGCCTTTATTTAGGCATTTGGAAATTTACAATGAAACAAAGTTTGCATACTGTACATATATAATACAATATTTACCCATGAAAAAATGCTACAGATAATATGTTGATACAGAGGAATGTCCACTCCTTGATAGCATGTTACAGTCTTCTCCAATATTCTTTGTTTATTAAGTTGGAGATTTTTTTTTTATTTGGGAAAGGAAATATACTGAGAAACACCTGGAAAGCAAGAAATATTGCACAAGTTTCTCTACAAGAAATCTTAAGGACAACAGGGTGACTATGAATGAAGAGATACAAGAGTAGACGCAGTTTAAATTTTGTCTTATTAATAAGAGGTGACAGGACCATATTATGCTACTAGGTGAAGTTTCAGACTTTTATTGTATGATTTGATTTCTTAGAGATCCATATAGGAAAACTGAAATTCTTAGTGACAGAATATTTTTTACTGTCTCCTCTGCAGACACAGATCAAAGAAAGCTGGAATGCTATTTATTGCATTTGGCATCCTAATAAAAATTATGAATATTTGCATTATTTAATCACCTTCTAAGTTCCACTAGTTTTTTATACACCAAAATTAGCAATTCATATCTCCAAGTAAACAAAAAATATAGAAAATTTAATAGAAAAATATAGACATGGCACTAATAAATAAATGGATGAATATATTAGAGAGCAATGTCAGTTAAACTGCTCCAGTTTATGTTTTGTCAGCATGTCCATCTTCAGGGGCTTATAACATTGTCAGCCAGCTTTCAAACCACTCAGATTAGGAACATCTGGATTTTTCTTTTCTGGCAATTAAAAATATTGGCCCGCAAAAAGTTTTCATTCATCAAAATGAATTTATACAAAGAAACATTTTTTTCCTGTACAACAGTAAAATTCAGCATTATTCTTTTTGAGAAACTGGTTAAACTCAAACAGGAATATATTTGGAGTATTAAAAAAAAAAAAACTGTTAAATTGTTTACTCTCAGAATATTGGCTTTTTATTGTTTTTGTTATGCTCACGTGAAGCAATAATATATTGAGGAAAATATAACTCAATAAACAAGAATGCAAAAGTCACTGTTAGGCTCTTTTTTATTTTCCAGAAGCCATAACTTTGCAAGGTGTTTCACAGACAGACAAAAGTCAAGGGTCCTGACATGGAGAACTTCAGCTAATTTTTAATCTTTATATAAGAAAGTCACTGATCAGAGGAGAGAAAGACTGGAAGAAAAAGTTTTATAACAGTGAAATGCTGAGTTAACACAGTGATGGAGTGGGAACATCTATTCATTATTTTGTGTTTGCTTGTTTTTATTATATCTTGTATTCCATAGTGAGGTTTAAGGCAATTGTGGTTTTTATTAAGAAAACACTCCCGGGGAAGTTTATTTGAAATTGTTCTCACCAAATATGGGCTTAAGCTTTAAAGTTTTTATCACAGTTTTCAATCTCATAAAGTTCAGGTCTCTGAAGACTTTATGCAAATTCTTACATTTAGTATAGACAGGAACTGGATTCTGTAAGTATTTACGCAGATCTTTGTAGTCCTTTAAGTAGGCAACCAAAGTAAAATGCCATTGGATTAGTTTGTAAACTTAATTATTTTGTGGGATGGAAAGTAATAGAAAGAAGACCAATATTTGAAAATGATTTGGTGAGTTTTTAGGATAAGAGGTGATTTCTTTGCCAGTTATAAAATGTACAAATTCAGTAAAATTATTAAGCTTAAAAAATTGTAAGTATGAACACTATAATCTCACAATATATTTGTATATCCCTTTCTGGCCTGTTACATTACATGAGGAAAAGGCTGAGGTATTTAATGCCTTCTTCGCCTCAGTCTTYAATAGTCAGACCAGCCACCCTCAGGGTATTCAGCCCCCTGAGCTGGAAGACAGGGACAGTGAGCGGGATAAACCCCCCATAATCCAASAGGAAGCGGTGAACGACCTGCTACGCCACCTGGACGCTCACAAGTCCATGGGRCCGGATGGGATCCACCCGGGAGTGCTGAGGGAGCTGGCAGAGGACCTTGCCAAGCCACTCTCCATCATTTATCAGCGGTCCTGGTTAACAGGGGAGGTCCCGGACGACTGGAGGCTTTCCAATGTGACGCCCATCTACAAGAAGGGCCGGAAGGAGGACCCAGGGAACTACAGACCTGTCAGCCTGACCTCGGTGCCGGGGAAGATTATGGAGCGGTTCATCTTGGAGGCGCTCGCAAGCCATGTGCGGGACAACCAGGGGATCAGGCCCAGCCAGCACGGGTTCATGAGAGGCAGGTCCTGCTTGACCAACCTGATCTCCTTCTATGACCAGGTGACCCGCCTAGTGGATGAGGGAAAGGCTGTGGATGTGGTCTACC
>JAYKAV010000131.1:0-70436 GCA_035582835.1 Phoebastria nigripes
TGGGCTTCTCTCTGCAACCTCGTCGCTGCCAGCCTGTATAACCAATAGTGGGTAGTAATCAGAGGGCTGTACCAGACCGGGGAGTTTCCTAGTAATGTCTCTAACCCGGGCCCAGGGAGGCAGCAGACTTCCCTGTGGGATGGGTCCGGTCGGCATATCGGGCCCTCTGTTCCCCTCAGAAGGGAATCGCCTACGACAATTACCCTCCTTTTTTTCTTAGCAGAGGCAGTCATGATGCGTGGGGCTGGCCGCCTCACCCTAAGCAACCCCTTGGATGGACCTTCATCTACATCCTGATTTGCCTGGCCCTCAAGTTCCAGAGCCCCATAGCTGTTGTGTATGGGCAACTGGGAAGGTGAGGGAGGCCGGGCGGGGGTTCGCCTGGCACCCCGAGCAGGGAACTGTTTCCTTTCCCTGCCATCTCTTAGGTCCCCTCCTTCTGCCTGGTGTCAAGAGGGCAGGGGATCCTCTGCCTCTTGCGGAGCCTCCATCTGCTGCCTTTGCCTCAGGGATGGCAGGGTGTGGCTCCACCAATCTATCTCCCTCTCACACTCCCTGATACTCCTTAACCTTTCCACTTCCTCTCTCAGCTCTGCCACCAGGCTGAGCAGATCATCCACCTGGTCACACCGCACCTCCACCTGTTCCTACATGTTAGGAATCTTCTGATTTCCAGCCTCTACTTATACTCATCCACTTTTGCCCCAACATTGTCTTTTATCTTTTAATCTCATTTCCTGTTTCTTTACAGATTACCATATTACGTGTACACCTGTTCAGCCTTTGACTTTGTTTTCGTCTTTTCCAAACAGTGCATTTTCTTAAACCTGTGTTCTAGTCATGATTGCTTTTCTACTACACTACACTTTTGTTGTCTTTATAATACTGATAAACCTTAAGTTCATAATTTCCTCAGGTGCTTAGGAGATCTGATCTTTTCAAGAGTCCTCTTCTATCTACCGCCTCGATGTATTTCTTTATGGAGGCTCGTGCCTTTTTTTCACCTTCATAATCTTGTCACATGTCCACTGTCTAAAGACTTTGATTTCATTGTGTCTTCTTTGAATAGTAGTTTCACTTGTCCTCATATGAAAGACTATCAAAGGATTCTTCACTGTTCTCCTCAGGACATCTTTCAATCATCTAATACATTTTCATCTGAACTGCAGCTGCATCTCCAATTCCTGTATTCTTTCTACATGAACTCTACTAGGTGGCACTCCAGGCATAGATAGCTTCCATCAGGAGCTACTTTAGGGTACTATGCTTTGCATTTGGGCACCTCCACTTTCTTTGTCATTCTTTAAATATCCTGTGCTGTTGCATAGGATATTGAATATTACCTTCCTGTACCAGCTGAAATGCAGGGAAAGCCAGCAGAAGTAAAGATATAATTTGGCCCCAGTTGAAGTCAATAGCAAAACTGTCATGGCATAATTTCATTTGAAGAGAACTCATTGAGATGCAAGATCAAAGACCGGAATTGTTTTTATTTGTATACAAATGGGAAAATAACCTAGTAATGATCCAATATGCAAACACATGGCTTTCTTTTCACCACTGGAAAATTAGGGCTAGAGGAGATATGAGTCCAAAATCAGTCCAGTGCTAATTCTGGTATTTGGGAATTTCTGAGTCATTGTCTCATTAATTCAATTAGATTATTAGGTTTGTCACAGGCAGTATCTATCCAGAAATATATGTGTGTGTGTGTGTATTCACACATATATACATACAGGGAGATTGATAATGGGATTCCTTCTATTGTCATTACTCTGGAGTGTTACATGACTTCCTTTATCTCAGTGTCTTTGTACATCCCAGGTATTCCCACAATAGGCTTGTATTACAAGCTTGTTTCACATAATAAAGTGAGGCACCATGAAAATAAATCACTTCCAACATTACTGAGGAGGCTCATATCAACTGGAAATTTGGCGAGCCAAGTTTATGCTATAATTGCAAAGCATCCTCCAATTGATTCTGAACTGCTTTAGTTTTGACATTATAACATTGTCTTCATAACACAATATTGTCTTTACAGTTCCTATTGGTCCCCTTGCTCTTTTAATTCATTTTAGTGGTGTTCATTTGAAAACACTAGAAAAAAAGTTGCACAGAAGATCATTTTAAAAGATAATGTGCATAATAAAGTCTAATATGATGCCTATGGCAATTTCACACTGGAAAATAAGCTGCAGGGTAGTACTAGCCATCCTTCAGAGAAACACCTCATAATAATTAACTAAATCTTAAATTCATATTAAAGAAACATAAAAATTAACTATGTGCAGGCAGAATTCTAAGCCTGGGATTGCTTATATTTCTGACATCTGGCTATTTCCTTAAGCTTTCCTCTACAGAGATTTATGAGCTCATTATGACCTGCTCATAAAGGAAAACACTGGCAAGACAAAGTATTCTCCCACCCATGGGGCAGGGAATCAAACTGCATTGTTTAAATCCTTCCTGAAGTTAATGAAACAGCAGGAAAAGTCCATCCTGAAGACCTAATGTCTCCAAAACTATCACCTGGTGTCCCCAAGAGCTGATATAAAATCCACGAGTGTCTTTGTTCTATTTCTTTCCCCAGAGACATGACCATGGTTATCCTGGGAATCTTTCTCAATAAAACATAAAGACAAACTAGAACATAGGTTACATGATCAACTAGCAACAGAGATAATATACAATATTTACAATTTCATCTTTTTGATTTACTGTGACTATTTGTCTCCAATGAGGATTTAGCTACTGTGTTTCACGCTTGGGTCACTGCAGTTTTCTTCCTGACATTGCATTGGAAAGGCATTCAGAAATTCCACCTGTGGAAGACAAAACAACCCACATCTCCTGGGAGCATACCAGGTGCTGTTCTCCATATTCCTTACAGGCCCTCCAAAATAAAAACATTGCTAATCCAGCAACCTGCTCTCCATTCTTACCCTAGGAAAACAACTGCTCTCCATGGAAGGCCAAGGGCTGCTGTACTACACTGTGAAGCTCTCAGGAGCTGAGATCAGACTGTTCTTTGCGGAGGGCCCTATATTTATGTTACTTTGTGCCAGAGCTGATTAGAATGAGTCTGATCACAATCAATTTCAGATCACAATGCTGAACTTGATCTTTCTGCCAAGCCCTTCAATCAGTAACAAAGATAGTTGAAAGAAGTTTCAAAGGTACAGATCATCCAGTAAAGTCACTTGACCTCACAAGAGGTGAAGAGCAGAAGTTTTTTACACGCAAACTGAGGCAAATCTCATACAGGGTATCAGAAAATGTTTGTTGAAGAAACACAGTGGGAGCCATACTGAATCTATTAAAAATGCAGATTTAATTTCCAAAATAGTTCCCGAGAGATTTTTATTTTTCACATGATTCTCACAACTATAGAGGAAAAGGGCACTTGCTAAGGTTGACCTCTGCTATGATAGCTTGAAAGTGCTGTGAGTAGAGTGCTCTCCTAGCAGATGGAAGTAGTCCCTCACGCAGGTGGGCTTTGAGTTTGAACCCTGGTGCCACACACAGGTGAGTGCTCTTTTTGCATTCTGAGAAAAAACCCAACACTTCTATTTCCAGTCACCCTAAATTAAGACTCTTTTCCAACTTCTCAACTCAGCTACTGCACTGAAAAAATCAATTATTTGCACTACCCGAGTCTCAATTTTGTAATTGCTGTCTAGATAATTTGCTGATGGATGCATTAGTAATATCTAATATATAACTCCTTTATACTGGGAAATGCTCCTCTGAGGAGAAGCAGTCAATACCCAGAATCCTTCCATAAAACTTATAAATACAACCAGAAAACATAGTTGAGACTGAATCTTGTACATTGCACATGCAGATCAGCAGGAGGAGAGAAACTCTTATCAAAAGAGCTCCTCTTACCAAGAGAGCTCATCAGCAGAAGGGAGAAAATAGCCCCTCAGCTTTCCATGACACGGGGCCTGAAGAATTGAGCTGCAGTCTGGTTTACAGGACTGTAGATTTTTAGACTTCCCTGTCTTTTTTAGAACTAATTCGGGGCAGATGTGACTGATTTGCAAAGACTCCTAAAGACATGATCATTAGCTGTATGTTAGTGGAGCTCAAAATAGTGTTTAATGAGCCAGGAAGAAAGACAAATTGCTGAGTTCAGCTCAAAGTCTGTAGTAGCTACAGCGAGTATGTGTTTGAAACATTTTTCATTAATTAGGCATCGTCAGTTACCTCCTGGATGAAGCCAAAGCCATCTTGGGCGTCATAAAATCCATGAACTGCAGTATATGTCTCCAGAATTTGATAATCCAAATGAATCAACTGGGCAAAACTCTCTTCCAACCTGTTAGAGCTATTGATTCATCTGGATCTATAACATGTTATTAAATTTTCATTCTTAGTAAAGACAGTTGATTTATATTAAGGAAAAAAAAAGAGGAAAGATTGTGTATAGCAAGCAGTTAGGTACATGAATATCCCATAAAGATACTCCTAGAGCACACAGGGAGAAGCAGAAAGAATACAAGGTAGTGCCAATGCCTCCATCCAGTATTGCATAGGATTCCGCTGATTTCATGAAAGTCTTGGTCTCTGCATTGGTGTCTCCATGAACACCCCTTTCAAGAGGCAGGAAAGAGTCAGCTATTTGTATCTCAGAGGCAATACATCCCAATTTTAATCTGCCTCACAAGGATAGGTAACTTATTTCAATTCAGCTTCTTGAAATAAACCACTGTTATTTGTAGGAGCATTGCCAGGAAAAACAGTTAAAACAATGACAAAAAAAAGCACCTGCACGCAAGCTTCCCTAGTTAGACTTTCCTAATCCTGGCCATTCCTTACTACTGCAATGGAATAAGGGGAAAACTCTTCCTATCATGACTTCTCTCTGAATACCCCCGTAAGGCCTCTTCCACTTGGAACCTAAAAATACATATACATATTCAATGTAACAACCTCCAGTTGTCCGAATGCATCTGATGCCTTCTAGGTTCCCCAGATGTAAGTAGTTGTCTGGGTGGCACAGGACCAGTGGAATGGCTTCTATTCCTACCTTGTGCAAAAGGCTATCTGGGCATGACTGGAAGACTTGGCCTCCAGGAGCGTCCTCCTGAAGTCAGAACCTCCTTGGGACTGCTCTGATCAGTGTGAAGCCAGAAGGATCCCAAACTACTGGACATTTTTTTGGTATGAAGGAGAGCCTTCAGGTGCTACAGAACCAACACAGGAACATCCAGCCCACCAAGTATTCATACAGCAAACACAGACTATGGCAGAGGCAATACTGTGCCCCATTAACACTGGCTGTAGCAGTGACTCCTCAGGTTTAGAAGCAACTGAAATAGTCAGACCAGTCTGTAATCTTATTTTGGGGAACCAGACTGGCACAGAGCTGTCCTAGGCTTGGGGCAGAATAAAGTAAAGCCTAGCAGCAGTCCGGTGTGCCAGTTCCCCTCGGCCGTGCCAGGCGTACCTCAGCTGCAGCCAACAACCTGGCACTGAGGCTCAATTAATCAAGAGAGGTTATATAACAAGCACAGAATTTCAGCCAGAAAAATTCAAACGTATCTGCACACAAAACCCTCATTGTCCAGCCTGGTCACTTCTGTTCTGCACCAGCTGCTTCTGTGAGCAATTTTTCAGCTTATCCTCAAACAGTATCTGTCCTTGATCATTTAATCAGTATTTAAAGCTGTGTCTGTGATGTTATTGATCCCACTTGTGCCTCCAGCATGTGTTTCCAATGGAAAATCCAGCACAGAGGGAAAGTGCAGAACACTTTCTCAGCATCCACAAGAAGAAAAAGATGCATTTTTCTCCTTTCTGATTTTATGGTTTGTTGTATAATAGCAATAATCTCTATTGCTTTCATATACTTGCAATAAATGGCTTTTGAGATCGATGAAATGTCTGAACTTCACTTTGGCTATTAATCATTCTCAGTAGCCATTTATTGCTTCATATATTACAAATAACAGAAGTTATTCCTTAAACCTAGATAGCTGAGGACTGCAAATTTCAAAGCTAACTCTGAGAGACAGATTCACTGATGGCAATCCCTGTGTTGTCTTTTATAAGAGTAAGTAATAATAACAGCAAGTAATAATAACAGCACTGTGCCTTCCACCTGCAGATTTCAAAACCCACTATGCAATGCATTAAGGAAAAATGAACCTTGCTTCTGTAGTTGAAGGAAGGGAGAAGGTGAGGATGTAAGTAAGAAATATCTGTGAAGATCCCTTCCCAGTTTTTTTCTCATTATCTGAGAAAGCAGTATTTGTAACCTGACAGAATTTGTAATACCTGCCCTTGGTGCCATCCTGCTAGCAAAGCTCCTTGGGAGTCAACCCTCTGGCTGCAGCTGGGGGAATGGGTACCGACTGCCCTGGGAGAGAGGCTGTGTTGCTGTTCCTGGTCAACATCAGCAAGGCTGATGTGAAACAAATGTTCACTCAACAAACTTGCTCCACACATTTCCTAATCTGATCAGTCTTCAGTCCCTCTCTTTGCTCCCTACCCTTCTTCTGCCTAGGACCTAATCGTGTTTTTTGTGTAATCATAAAATAAAAATGGGCAGTGGCATCAAAGGAGAGGAATTCCCTGTAAGTTTGGATTGGGAAAGCATGTTCTAACCTGGAGAATAATAGTGTGGGTCCTTCACAAAGAATGAACTAGCATGAACTTGAGCATAGTGTGCTATTCTCTTGTATTAGAGGCTTCTGCTTTGACATATAACTGCCTCTTAGATGCCTCTGCTTTGATCATCCATCATCCTTTATTCTAATAAAAATACGGAGCCTATTTCTCAGTTCAGTGGAATTCCATATTTGTTTACTCAGGTGATGACATCGGTATAATTTCTTTGCCTACACATGGGATTTACCAAGTCTGGTAAGAAACCATCATGACTCTAGTGGCTATGACCACTTTGAATGCGAGCGGTCAGTTGCTAAGGAGCAACCAGGGTGTTCTTATGACATGGCACAAAATACCTTACTGTTGCCATAGGCAGCCTAAATTCAGCGTGAGGTCAAGCTGTGCATGAATCCTGGCTATCTGGGAATAGATGTTGTTGGGAGCTCAGAGGAAGAACCCCAGACATCTTGTCTCTTCCATATGAGTTACATTACATCAGGGTAAGGGCAGATGGTCAATAGGTCAGGATGCCAGGTCCACCAGCAACACTGACAGTAAGTACATACYGGGGTGTGTACAACAGTATCAGTTTGACAGTACTGCAAATATATACCTCCTTATCCTAAAGATTTGCAGTCAGATAATATGAAAATGGGATGTTCTCTCACCTACTTTTCTTTTCTGCAAGAATCAGAAAGCCAAAGTGAGCCTGGACTGGGATATCACAAGTTTTTTGTTTGGGCCTCAGCCAGAGTGAAGAAACAGAGGGGAAAAGCAGCTTTAATGGTAGTGACAGCATTTTGATAACAGGCTCAGCTACTGGCTGTTTTATTATTATGTTTTTTTAATCAACTAAAGGACAGAATTTACTTTCTTCTTCCAAGTCTAGTCTAGGTACTCTACTCTCCAATGTTACATTATCTTTAACCTTGCCCCATGGTTTAAAAACACTTTATCCAGATTAGCCACCTCAATTCCCAGAGTTTATTTGAATGTTTTCTACAATTTAATAATCACCCATCCTGCTGAGTCTACTTCTGCATGTAAAATAGGTCTCTACTATTAATGACAGCAATTTTGTGTTATTGTAGCACACAGTTGCAACAGGCACTGTGTGAAAAGAACAGCTGAAAAAAAGGTCTGCATTAAAACTTCCCTGGTTTTCAACAAAACCTTTGTCATGTTGCATTTCCATGAGGCTTACATAAGATATTGTGCCACCCTGCAAAGTACCTATGTCTTAACAGCATCTTCTTATTCCATGGATTACTTCCCTTTGAATATTAGGAACCATATTTTAATAATGGAAGTAGAGATGATTTGCTTTTTACTCTTTCTAGCTCGACAGAAGAAGATCAGAGGGGGGAGAACTGGTTTCTGTTCCTTGTGCATCACTGGCTGAATTGTTTCCACATTTCCAGTCTAATCTAAATTATACTTGTATAACTCCAGAGGATGACAGAAGAGATGCGGGACTGAAACTGAGAGCTCTCTCTTAACTTGCTCTTGGAAGTTTCAAAAAGTATGACTGACCTCCTCCCCCACCCTCCCTTACTATCCTACCCTACTTTTCACAAAGACGTTTGTTATGGCTGTCTGAGGTGGTTGTTCATACAGCTCAACAACGTCTTGCCAGCCCTCTTCTGAACTGGGTGAAGAGCAGATCCTTGATATATCCGATGAATGCTATTAATCAAATAATATTTTACTTCTAGCTACCTGAGGAGGAATATAAGCTCTCTTGCCTAAATATAAAAATTGATGTACTGGATCAAACCAGAGATCCAGTTAGTTCAGTATCCTGTCTCTCCTACTGGCCAGTAACATATGCTTAAGTAAGAATATAAGAACACAGCATGTACAGAATTATCCTTCCCCACTTTTAGAAATCAGCATTTTACTGTGATTACAAAAACGCCCTTGTTAACTAGTGAACAGAGCACAGGAGTCTGGAAAGATGAGTTCTCTGAATGACTCTTCCTTTGAATTGCTTTGTCCCCTCAGGCAATTCACAAAGGTTGTGACTCAGTTACCAAGTCAGTATGAAAATATTCGTCAGGCTATGCAAGTTGGTAAGGACTGGATGCCCTTATAAAGCTATGTGCCACTGCAGCATCGCTTGTGACACAATAGTGATAAAAACTGCTACGGCCAATAAGGGAAAAATGTGCCATGAAAAGTAGGTTAGAGATGCTCTCACATCTTGAAAACCAAATAGACAAATGAGGTTGTAAATTTATGAACCAGGGAAATATGTACAGAGTAGAAATGGCAAAGACAGGTTAGAATTATGTGGTTGTATTAAAGTAACTTTTTTTTGTTTATATATTTTAATAAAAATAATGAAAGAGCTAATGAGCAGAGAACAATAGCGTAAGTTGCAGAGAACACTAGCATAAGCACCTTTCAAACAAACGTTCAATGAAAATTAGCACTAACATGATCTTGCAGCCCCAAAACAGAAACAAGGAAACTAGTTTTGTATTGATTTGAAATACAAAGGTTTTCTTAAGACTTGTTATGTCCAAAATTCTCTACAGCATCTAAGGGGAGTATGCTACAAATTCTTTCTTCTTATGAAAATGAGAAGATTGATGAGTTTTTCTTTATTTGCAAATTGATTTCAGAAACCTCTAAGGTATTCCACAGTTATGTTTTGGAGATATTATTTATCATATTTCTATTTTGAAGATGCTATTCTGAATCCATCAGTATGCCCTCTTGTTTCACAGTTGTGTCCCAACATATTTGTATATCCGTTTTACATAATTACATCAGTGACCAATTTTCAAAATCTAGAAAACAGAAATATAATTCTACAGCAAAAAAACTATACCTCATGTTATGTCCCTTAATTTCTATTTGTTCTTCTATCTAATAGAAAAATAGTAAGAAAAATAAAGAGAACTAATTTACTCAGTGAATTGTATATGTAAGTGGAAAAATATGCATGAGTTTCCTTGCTGTATTCCAACAAATTGCATATTATCTGTCAATAATATTATCCAGTCATGTGGAATATTAAATAATAGGTTGGCTGCTTTCCATGAATTTCATCAAATATTCCTTTTATACTTAAAAAAGTCTTACAACTTCATGGAGAAAAAGGTCAATCAGAAAAGTCCAATCTGACATATCTATGTCGCATAGAGCAGAGATTTTAGATGTCTGACATAATGGAGTTCTGTCTTGCTTCGTTTGATAGGCTGTCCTCTTCTGTATTGGCTGCTACTTGATATGGTGATAAATTTTCCTCTAAAAACCTCCAAGCGTCTTCCAGGTTATGAAAATGTATGTTGTTCTTTACAAAACTATAATTTATCTAGTGACAAATTGTCACATAACCCTTAATACATGTGTAGACTGCTATTTTTCTCTTGTTCTTTAGAGTGTCACCATCAAAGCTTATATCCACTGCATTCAGTTTTGCTCAGAAAATGTAAGAATTAATGGTAAAAAATTTATTTTTGAAAACGTTCCCCTTCAACATCACCTGCCATAAAAAGGTATACGCAAGTTTTTTTGCAAAACGTTACTTGATCAGCAGCAAGGAAATTGCTTCCTATTGAAGTCTGAATGTTCCTATATGGCAATATTCTCATCAGATGGGCTTGCCTGTACAGAAAAGCTGACCAGAACAGTTCTTTTTCAAAATATGTTGTTCTAAAAAAGCTGTTTTCCATGGTAATAAGTTTACTTTTTGAGTGCAGCAATGATGTGTCAGAGGGAATGCATTCCACTCAATTTTGTTGCATCAAAATCTCTGTGAAGAACTGGAGACGAAATTTGCTCTTTGCCTCAGTCTTATAAGAGCAGCATGAAAGCTATTAAATAACATGACTGTGATCACAAGCATTTGTGGTACACGATCTGTCTCCATCCTTAGTAAATCATTGAGTCATCACATTGCATTGCAAACTCATTCATAACATATACTTCCCAGAATATTCTTTCTCAGATCAATGGACTCATTGCTTCTGAGATTCTCTGCACAAGGGAATTCCACCTACAAATCCATTGCTCTAAGTATAATTTAATTATAATTGCTTTGTGCAAGGGAAATAGTAGCAGACAAGTTAAAGAGAAGGATACTCCATTCTTTAGTCGTCAAGAAAGTGGACCAGACCATGAGTAACCAAACTTAGAAAAGAAATTCTGTCATATCAGCCAAATTATTTCTTACTTAGACTCTAAAAGTAAAAAACAATATGGCAGAAGAGTGCTCTAACATATCATCAGCATAATTGGAGAAAATCTAGAAGGATATAACAAGAAGGCATGACTTACTATAACTGTGTAAGCTCAGAGTGGTTGTTGGCTGTTTCATGCCAAAGTCTGTACTAATAGTGGACTATCAATACCATTCTTTTTTAAAAAAAACAACGCTAGATTAATTTCTAAAATTTATTTAATGGACTCAAACCTATCTTCCCAAAGCTATGAATTTACCCAGAGTAGGAATAGACCTAGGCAAACTGGAGAGTTTGACAGAGAGGACACTTTTCTAACTTATGATTATGCCAACAACTATCCCTCTTTGTTCCAGTTTGTGGAAAGGGATTAAGAATGCCTACTCATCATTCCTACAGCACTCTGAGAGGTACAAAAGCCAAATAAATATTACATTTCATTTTGAATAATGTTTGAAAAGTAACTCTCATTTTATTGTGCATCACTGAACTGTCATGTGACCATTAATCCGTACATGTCTGTGTATCTGGGAAGCAAACTGAACATTATGGGACAGGAGAAATGCCCTTTGGTTGAGTTATGTCATAAAGTGCTATATTATATATTGCATTTCTCCCCACCTTGGCCAGTGGCCAACAGTACTGAAACCTTGTTTTCATCACCATCTAATTAAATGAATTGCAATTGGTCCTATCCTCTGCTGTCATGGGTTGTGTAACCATGCTGTGGTCAGTGAAACTAAGTTGAGTTATTCAGCAGAAAATCAGGGCTACCAACCTCCTTAGCTACCCAGTGGATTACTTGAAGTCAGAGTTGAGCTTCTTGATACTGTTCCGGTGTTTTAAAGAGTGACATGAATACAGTAGTGTTTCCATCAAAGAACAGTGTGTGCTGCACATTAACTCTCTCCTTTGTCTTTATGGAGCAACAATATCAATAACTGTCACAGACTTCTGTAACAGACCAAGTTTTGTCAACCTGTTTACTTCTTAAGATAAATCATATTCCCATTAATAGGTGAAATGTTACCTTTAGATCAGGTTTCGCTGTTATTGAGAAATTCACAAGTGAAGAATTGCAGGACAATAGAACAGAATTTGCAAGAAAAACCTTTCACAATAAATCCCTTCCAAAAGGAAAAAAAAAATAGCATTTAGGTCCTGATGAAGTAGAAGTCCTGGATAGCATTCAGTAACCAAACCTGAGCAGAAAAGCTGCAGCTTAATCTCTTCACTTAAAGAGAAGGAGCTTTTCAACTCCAGTCTGCCTTCCTCCGAGGATAACCTAGTGCAAGTGCATTATCTCGATTTATGCAGTAGAGGACACTATTTTACACATCATCACCTCCCTGGCCAATGTGGTGTGGTAATACAGCCCCCACTTTCATCAAGCCCTGTCTGTTCTCCAAATACAAAAGAGGGGTTGCATTAAGTTGTGGATGAAGTGCCATGCATGCCAAGGATGAAAAATTATCAAGACGTACGTAATTAAGTAATATCAACCACTGCAATAACAAGAGGATCAAATAGAATTTGTGTGTTACAGGTGTGCGAGTGTATTGCTTGACCTGAGTTGTATTGTGCATGAGCACCCCGATACTCCCGTCCTGTTCTTCCTGCTAGCATTTACTTCCCCACCACAGCTGAAACCGGGGATAATAAGCAAACTGCCACTCACTCATCAAATCTCTAAGTTCAGCCATCTGTACGTTCTGAACACAGAATGCATGGCTGCACTCTGAATTTCCTGGAACTTAACCGGATGATTCTGAGTACAAGCAAGACACAGACACATGAAAATCTAGGGGAAAAATGCATTTATAAAGGTTGTTAAATGATTTATGTCATGCTAGTTGTTTCAGTGCTTAACTTAGCGCATCTAGGGAACTATTTAATTAAGTTTTCTTCGAAAGATCCCAACTACTAGCATGTTATAACAGGATTGGGAAATATAACTATATTCTCATTTGAGGCTTTAATATAAATATGTAATATTGACCTGCCTGCCTCTGAGTAGGAAGCTGAGGAATAAATTTATAATTGTCTTTACAAAAAATCATCAGCATAAAAGTTCTGGAGAACTAGAAATTAAGATTTTTTTAGCAAATTTTCCTCATGACCCACTTTTGAGTTAGTCAGTCATTATGTGGAGCCTTCATATTAATTTGATTAGGAAACATCAGTCACATTATACCTTTGGTGCTGTCATGTTTATTTATTAAGAACACTCAGAAAGTCATGTTTTCTGGAACAGGGTAGTAATTAAATGACAGAAGACAAAATTTGGGATTCTCCCCTTCCAATTCCAAGATGCTTTCCAGCAACACCAAAGGCTCTCTCTCCTTAGTTTTCTTTAAAGTCATGCTCTATGAGAATTTTCTACTCTATCTTGGACTCTTCTGTGTTTTCTCTCTGCTTCTCTTCATATTTGGCTGTGTCTTTTCACAAAGTCACTGCTCAACCAAAACAGTAGGCAGACCTCATGTTCACAGGCAAAACTGGCTATGAAATACCATGGTATTGCTTACTTGTACTGTTTTATGTAGAAACCACAAGCACACATCAAGGTTCTGTTGTGCAAGGAACAGTACAACTGCACCAGGAAAAAAACGATGTCTAGTTGCATAGATTTCAGTCAAATTACATCACCATTAAATTACTTCCCTATGTCATTAACACTTTTTATTAAACTGAAATTAGATTTGTGAATAAAAGTTGCTAGATACTTTCGTACTGTTGTTGCAATGGTAAACAGGTGCTGTGGGTATAAATTTGAAGGAGAAGAAGGGGGTCTCTCAATGGTCTATAGTCTCACAGAATGATAGGATAATCCAGGCTGGAAGGGACTTCAGGAGGTGTCTAGTCCAACGTCCTGCTCAAATTAGGGTCTGCATTGAATTCAGACCAAGTTTTCTAGGGCTTTATCCAATCATGTCTCGAAATCCTCCAAGGATGGAGATTCCACAGCCTCCCTGGGCCAGTGATTAATTATCCTCATAGAGAACATTTTTACCTAATATCTATTCAGAACCTCACATTTCCATTTATAGCCATTGCCTCTCATTTTCTTACTGCAAAGAGCCTGTCTCCATCTTTGTAACTTTCTCATAGATATTGGAAGGCTGCATAGCATTCTGCTATGCCTTCTCTTCTGCAGTCTAAACAAGCCCAATTCTTCTCATATGACGTGTACTCCAGCTGCCTGGCCATTGTGATGGAGTGGACTAGCTCTTCATTTCTTCCTGTCTGTCTGTCTAATGTTTTGGTCAAGTTCTGCAAGGGAGGCAGATGTATCTGCATGTATTCTAAAGGAAAATGTGACACACTTTTATCACAATTAATTGCAAAGTGGAAAAATATGTTTCATATCACTGCCATAAACTAGAACCTCATAAGCAAGTGACCATCTCTAGGCAGAAATAAAGAGCTACTAACTCGACCACAGACCTTATGAAATCCTCATGGTTCTGAGTTGGGCAGCACTTACCTAAGGCTTTGGTCAGTGTGACAGCAAACTGTCTTCATTGCGTTAACATCTAGGCTACCTTACAGAAATCTTCACTACTCATGGTAAATATGACAATCTTTCCAGTCCATCTGGTGAAGCTAAAGGAAGAGGCTTTTCTTTCCTGAAAGCTGGGGGGAAAAAAAAAAAAAAAAAAAGAATAGAATATATCCCTTATTGCCTTTTACCTTGACTTCAGCCAGTTTATATTACCCATGTAGCGGTTGTCCATCTATATTTATATAACTACCTAATTGGCGGTAATAAAAAGACATAAATCATCTATTCATACACATACACAGAGTTATAAATACATCTCTTGGCAACAGAAGGATTTAAATGGTCTAGGTTATACGTGCTATCCCCCAGCTCAGTTCTGTAAAAATTCAAAGACTGAACTTGATTTGTCCATTTCTGATCTGATAGGGAATGTGTGTGTCACATGCGTGGATATTTCAGCCCTTGGGAACGATTCCAGTGAGCTAATCACTTGGGGAAGGCGTGATTTACCAGAGGCCTGTTTCTGCATTAGTTCAAAGGTCTCTTAGCAAATACATGGAAAATTTGCAGCTTTTGAGGCATAATCCTTCTCATTCCAGAGGGACGATAAAGCAGAGGACTATAAAGTGCTGTAATTCAAGGCACACAGCTCCTTGAAGACATGAAGTGTTCCCTTTCTAGGTACCGTTAGCAGAATTAGAGTCATAGAATGGCCTTATTTTAGAATCTGATCCATCTGGCCCACCATTGTTAATTAGTAAGAATTCTACTTAATAAATAGAACTCTCAATTTCCTTCAAGGAAGGTGCTGCTAAGATCTGAAAATCAGGATTTCACAGGTTCTGTTACAGTTAGGACATGTCAGAAAGAAGAGAGTTATACAATGCGTCTGAGACATTAATTACATCTCTGTAGGCCAGAAATGGGACACAAGTTTCCAGAGGTGTGAGGGGGATGTGGGAGGAGTACTCATTAATGGTCCTTGTGTGAAAAATCTAAAGCGGTCTTTCTGGGGGAAAAAAAAAAAAAGAAATTAGAGAAAAAAAAGCTTTCCATGAAAAACAATCCCATGGAAATAATTTATTCAGTTTTTTAAGTAACTCACAGAAGTTGCAGGTAGCATTTCATGAATTACTAGAATTCTGGACATAATTTCTTGCTTCTGAAGGGCTTATGCCTCACAGAAACAAGGAAGATTGCCTCCCTGCTTTTACAAAAGGCGCAGCTGTGTGTTTCACAGCAAAATGCATTAAGGCACAAGAGAAGTATCTTTCCTTTTTTCTTGCAATGTGTCATGCATACCCCAGGCATGTAACAAATAATAAATAAAATAACAGCGTAAGCGTGGCTGGGATTAGAATACTATTACCATACTCTGGAGTCTCTGTCATGCTCTTTCATCTCACTCTTGGCAACCCACTTGCCAGTTCACATGATAGTTTCAGAAAGATCTGCCAGGATATCAGCTACACATGAGAACAGGAAACCCAGGATATATTTTTTATTAACTTGCTCTCTGCATGGGTGTGTCTCAACGAGACCTTTGAATATAGCTTGTGAGTACTGGCCAGTACAGAAAGAGAGTGCAATTTCTAACATTCCTTTCCAATGAATTCTTAATCTGTCTTCTGGAAAAACTGGCTGATATCAAGGCAAAATACATATCCTCGAGTTTTTCCTGCCCTTCCTCTGCTCTAATCCTTTGCTTGCATATGACTATATTGCATATCTTGGTAGAAAAGTCTGGTGAGGAGGTCTGTCTCTAGTAACAACGATTTAGATTGTAGCAATTTGGTACGTACAGGAAGATGAATGTAAACTGCATCATAAATCCTGGAACTCACCCTGGCATGGCACCAATGGAGTTAAACACAGCCCCAAGTGCTGTGATTGCTCCACCTTTATATTTTATCTGACAGTTCTCTTTCTCTCCCTGGATTGTCATATAGCCCTTTTGTTCTGTCTGTTCACATTACACAGTAGCTCCTCTGGTGTCTCTTTCAATTTTTTCCATACAAATGCATTCCCTGTGATACATTAAAATTTGTGCACAGAAGACTTCCTTAGGCTCACTGTTGCCTTGGCACACTTACCTTTATGCATAAATAATTAATATTAATAATGTAGATTAATAAATAAATGCCTGGCCAAAATATTGGGAGCATCTACAAAAGTTAATTTTCACAATATGTCTTAATAGACTGCCAGCATAAAATTTCCCTTGTGGAGGACTTCCAAATTCTTCCATAGCTGCACTGATTTCAGTGTTTGTATCGGCAAGCGGAGGAACTTCCAGTAACATAAACTGATGGTGACAAACGCTTTGATAAGGAAATATATTCAGATTTGTGAGAAAAGACCGTACCTGTCCTCAGGCAGGGGCAGACAAAGAAAACATTACTGTGTATGGCCCCTAGTACTACAGGTTATATTACTACATAAATAAGGACTTGGTGGATGTTTAGTTTCAAAGCAGAATTGGCAGGTAACCTTCGATATGAGGACGTTCAAGTTTTGCAACTGAGAAGTTAACATCTCTCCTTGAACAACTCTTTAGTGCTCATCCTCTTTCCCCAGATGACTTTGGATGTGATTTGGGCTGACGCCCACAGTTATGTGTTTGAATAGTGCTACGTTACAGTTTACACGTCAACTTCCCAGACCTAAAAACCAGGAAACTCTTGATTATGTTTGTCAGCCCATCCTGAGTTTTTACTTCATTATGAAATTTATTGAAAAAGAAACATTGAGCACTTGATTTCCCTCTTTCGGATCTCTTTTAAATGTTACAGAAAAACTTACTGAATAATATAAATTCCCCCCAAAGGATTTGTATCTCTCCGTATCAGTAATAGCTTATAAAACAGAAAAGTCTACTTTAAGAACTTTGCACAACTAAGTTCTCTCTTGTTAATACACAGTTTTGGCCTCTCTGATTTTAAATATATAAATCCAATATAAATGAAAACACATATAAAAAGAATTATATGATCTATATACTTTCCACTGAAAATTTAAACATTTAAAATGAATGAATTCTGAAAGGAACAGCTTTGAGTGTTATTGACTGAAAAAGCAGATGGTGCAAGGATACATTAGTGTCACAGAGCATTACCTTCATCCTTAGGAGCAGAGATGGCATCTCAGTGGATGCACGGGGCTTTTCTCATTGCTCTCTAGAACCCCTGTTTCTTACTGAAGTTGTGTACCGAAGAAATTAAGGTGTGTCTGATTTACTCTTTGCATATAGATTGCTTCTCTAAGGGGAAAATTCAGCTTAAGGCTGATAAGTCATTTAAGTCTCACCTAAAACCTTAAAATAGAGTGTAGGTATGACTTAAATTATGCATGAACCTTGAGCTAGCCTTTGCAGAAGGGTGAACTCAGTTTCTTTAACCCTCACACATTAGACTTAGCCTCTTTTCAGTTATAAGGAGGATGAAGGTTTGGCAGATGAAGACACCTCCTTGTCTTTTTCAACTTACTCTCTTTCCGGAGGCCCGAATCTTTTTCTATCACATAGCCATGTGAAACATGCTTGTAAAAATAGTTCCTGAGTCTTCTAATAACAATATTTACAACTATCTGAATCCTATCATAACATAACATGAAAATCTGTGCCAGCCCCAGAGTGCATTCTGTAAGGGTCACAGTGCCTCGCCCCAGGCTCTGCCGTGCTTCCAGGGGTTCCCCAACCCAGAGAGCAGCAGCCAGCATGAGGCAGAGAGGCAGCTGCCTTCTCTCCCACCCAGCCAAGTTTTTTACTAGAAAAAAAACTTAGGAAAAAACCATGAACAAACCAATAAAAGGGGCCCTATTCATCACAGAAATATATTTAATAAAAGAAAATTCTTTTTATTAAGCACATTATTTTCAGTTCACTTTAAAACAGTCTTAGGACAAGGTATTTTGCCAGAAAGACTGCAGGAATATTAAATACTTACCTTTTTCTGGCTTCACTCTGAGGTCACCCTTGCCTCTTACACCATTACCCATCTTCTCAAACACACAGGAACAGACAAGCCTGTTCGGGGCCTCACTCTGCGAGTGTGACAGACCCAGGAAGTGTTCCCACGCCAGTATGCCATTTTAATCTCCATTAATTTTCACCTACTTTAAAAGAGACTCCTCTGGACAAAGTTCAACATTCGAAGTCTGTGTAAGCATTCCCTGGGGTTTTCTGTTCAGCCAGACGTTGAACGTGTGTCTGGATGGCACCTCATGGAGACCAGCTGTACGTCAGCAGGAAGAAGGAGCTAGACAATCTCACAAGTCTTTCGTTGGTCTAAGTGCTGCTTCTTGATCAAGGTTAAAATAATTTATACTAAACCACCATCTGAGGCTGGTCCTTGATCCAAGCATGCACACTAGTTCACACTATCCTCTTGCTAAAGAAGATGCTGAGAGGGCAGGGACTTGCCCTCGGTATAGAGAAACAGTCCATGCTCCTGGCTACCTCTAAATTTCTCATGGCTTTCAGAAGAGAAGGCGGCATGCAAACGTGCCTGTGGCAGCATAAGTGCCTTTGGAACTGGGATGCACCTACTCCAGGAGCCCCCTAACCAGACCTCAGAAAGACAAACAGCACAGCTATCTTATAGACATAAGGAGGGCAGATCCTGGAGGCCTCTGCAGACTGTCCAGCTGTGCTCTGCCTTGCACCATTTACCTTCCTGTGCTAATTAGGAACCGTTCACAGAGGAAATTCCACAAGACTGTAGAGGAGAATCACTTGTTCCTGCATATCTGTCATACCTGTCTTTTGTATCACAGTTGTGGGAACATACAGGAGCAATAGGGAAGAGAAATTTAATTTGGGACACTATTTTTTAAAATCATTTTTTTGCTTTAGCTGCAGGAACATGCTAATCTATAATTAAAAAAAAAAAAAAAAAGAAAGAAGAATTAGCAGGGTTTTTTTAATGATGCCATGACTTGAGCAAAACTGATGAGAAACGGTAAAACTGAAATTAGCCACCAGAGAGAGCTCATTTGGTTCAAAATGGTCAGTAGCTTCATTTACTTTAGCAAAAATACTGAATAACTATGGAAGTTTACAGACTTCAAACATGCTGTTGTTTATATATTACTATGCATTTACAAGAAGATGGCAGAGAGGATTTATTTGCTTGCCTTTAAAGGTTTAAGTTGATAACACAGAAAAAAATTATCAAATGAGAAAGCGTTCCTACAATAACTTAACTAGTGGGTGCAAGATGATTCAGACTTGACGCAAAGGGTCCATGGGACAATAAATGACTATAGCAATGCATATGCATAAGAGCATTACAGACAGCCACAGTGAGTGCATTTGGATACTCTTCTCACTATTGTTCTAATGAATGGAACCAAAACAATCCCCTTCGAAGCTGCAAACATGCACGCTTTGAATAATCTATTCAGCCCTGGTCAAACTTGCAGATGAGCTTTTGGAGTCTGTGAACACAGGCTGAAAAAGAGCAGCTTATGTATTTATTTAATATTGAAATGAGAGGAGACAAGAAGAGCAAATGAGGTCCCAGATGCCCATTTTTTATGGGTCCAGTTGTGACTCGGAAATTGTGAGTTACTGGTAAAAGAGTGAAAAGGTGGGGAAATGTCTTTTGAATAGACAACTCTCAGGGTACCTGGTAAGCAGGCACGGACCCCAGGTAAGGCACTTCCTGGTTAAAGGTAGGATTCATCTCATCTACTTTAGCCTTCGGAAAGTTAGGCATATGGTATGAGCCACTTGCTAGGTTGTCTTTATAGTCAGTGGAGAGAACAAGGCTCTCGGAGAAGGTGATTAGTCCTGCCTATCTCAGGAAGGGATGAATTACTGACTGAAAGCGCTCATCTTTTGCCTGTAAGGTCAGCTGTTGTCTCTCTGTAGGTGATAAGCTTGGTTTAGATATCTAACATTTAAATAGCTATAATTAGTAGAGATTAATCCTTTAAATGCTCCAGCTGCTTAATAAAGTACAGGCTCTTCCTCTTCTAAAAGCCAGGTTTGTCAGCAAAAGTATGTGCTACAGGTTTCAGCTGATGCTGAAATAAATGTCAATGTTGCACGCTGCCTGTCCATCGTGAGTCCCAGCTTAGGCTCCAGGGGATGTCGAGGTCCAAAACGTTGGCAAATGGTGGCATTCTGACTCCTCCTATATTGGTCAGTCCTGGAGGTAAGGCTGTGTCACAAGGAAGTCCCACCTCATGTATCAAAAAAAAAAAGCATGTCACATCGAATATTTATAAATCTAATGTTTCAGGTTTGGTTTTTTTTTTTTCTAGTGACAGCTTAGACAAGCAGAAATAGGCTGGTTACTTGAGCAAAAATTAAATGAAACACAGTGAGAAGTGGCAGGTTTTCTCTTCTGTGTGGGTTAACAAGACCCTGTAGGACAGCAAGAAGGTGGTTTTAACTGTTCTGATTAGCTTGACCTAAAAGCCACTTCATGATTCACACACAGAAAATGTAATTTAAAATGATCAAATTGATGATCAAATGCAGACTAGTTAACAATAGAGATTTTAAAATACCCTCTTCACAGCATCTTCTGCTCCTTCCAACCCCATGCCAGGTTTTATTGAATATAATGTCCCGGGCTGTGAACAACTCCCACCAGAAATCTTGTATGTTTTAACACACAGGATACTTTTTCAGCACTCTTTCAAGTGACATCTTTAAATGCACTGGATATAAATTCAGGACGACCACATCTCACCCTTTCTTCTCCCTCCTTCCTGACCTCCAAAGAAGTATTCTCTCTGGAGGTGCTCTGTGCTTAGCTTGCTGGTGAAATCTGTCTGGGAAGGAGCTTGCTGAAAGCCTTCACTGCATGGGAGTGCACTGCTGGATGTCTGCTTTGGGGAAGCTGTCCTAGAAACCCGCTGGGAATTCTCTTGTTATAGATGAACACTGTTCATGCTAGATTTTTCCCCTGTTGCTAGCTATTTTTGTTGGTGGTGCAACTTCATTACTGATGGGGAACTACTGGCATTTTAATCAGGGACATCTCATTCTAATCTAACTGCTGGTGAAAAGGGAAAAAAAGGAGATATTTGATCCATCCTTCTAGCAAGACAGAATTCTTCCTGTTGAATACTACAGAGCCAGAGAGGTAAGACTCTTCAGATGATTAGAGGGAAGATTTGAAACTCAATTCTACAAACAGTAGTTTGAAATGGAACCTAAGCTGCAGGTTCTGCTATAATGAGAGCAACAGGTTGGATGAATGACAGAAAGATGCAAGACATATATATGATGTAAATCAGCACATTAAGTAATCTTTGTACTTGTAAAGGACTCCTTTTATATGTGTTAGAAACATATTTGGACAAGAGATATCAAACGGGCATAGTAGTCAGTTCCTTTTTTTTTTTTTTTTTTTTTCATTAGTACATAGCCTGAAGTCTTCTCTAAGCCAGAAAAAATACATCTCCTTAATGCGGTCATTGTCCTATAGCAAATTAGTAGAGATCATCAAATCATTCATTCTACTGAAGGCCATTTCCAATCTATCTCATTAGCACAACGTTCAATCCAGTTAAAGCTGGGTCAAACTGAAGTGAGCAACTAATGGACTGAAACACTGAATTTTTTTATGTAAAAGTTCCTGAACTCAAAAATGTAATATCTCAGATACGAGATCAAATGATAGATCGTAACATTTTCTTGAGAAGGACTTTAAAAAATAGATCATAATGTATCCATGCCTGATTTCTTCTGGGAGAAAAAAATGTTATAAAGGGATTATATTGACAAGATACAACAAAGACCAAGTTAAATCCCAAGTTATAACTTGGAAAAAATGGCTTTTTTTTGCGTGTTTGAATATCATAAAAATAGTGATAAAAGGCATAACCCCACCAAATACCATCCAGGTCATATCTAAATTTGAAAGCAACAATAAACAGCCTGTAATCTATGCAGATTTTAAAACAATACAGGCTCTGGCACACATTCCTATTTGCACCTACAATGCCAAGTTTACCAGCAAATGACTGGTGAGATTTGTTTATATTTACTCGTAAGATTCACTTGTGTAAGGTATGTTTTATACTTGCATGTGCAAAACAGGCACAGAGTCTCATCTTTCAGTCTGGGCATGATCCCAGCAGCACTCTTCTGAACTTCTGGCTACTGATATCTATATTGGTATCACAAACGAGTGATCAGAGTTCTGCAGGGGTCCCGGGACGTGTTTAGCACACATCTACACACTCAGTTACAGGCAGACGTTAGGTTGCTCTGCCAAGCCAGTGGGAGGCAAATGAAATCTCTGTAGACAAGCTGGCAATTTGCTTTGCCTGAGGTAATAGACTGTGCAATTCACTCTGTGGACATATGCAGGGTGGACATATGCATGACCATGTAATTCCTCGTTTCAGAACTGTTGCTTAACTTAAATAGCTTTCATAAGGGGGGCGGGGGGGGAAAAAGCCTGTGCTGTTCTCCTTAAAATTGTCTTGAAAATTGGCTGAAACTGACCCTATAAATACAAGTTAATTAGTGAATAGAAGTGTGAGTGTGTTTTTTTATCCAGTAGCAGCAATATGAAAGAGATACACACTACTGTACAGTCCTGGTGCCCAGTGTAAAAAAATATGTTAAGAAACTGCAAAACCAGAATCACAATAATGATGGTAGAACTGTAGGAGATACCAAACAACTTAGCAAAATAGATTTGCTTAGCTTATCCAAAAGTAAATTAAAAGTTTGATTTTTAATATGTTTACCTCTAAAAAGGGGAACTCCTGCTCACTGTGAACAGTCTTAGTAGGGATCAAAAGTACTCACTGGAAATGGAAGGCAAAATTCACATTGTAAAGACAGCACAGATTTTACATTAACTACTGAAACAAGTAATGCTGAAAAGTGGCGATTTGCTTTCTGGAGGAGATACTTTAATCAGAAATGATTATTGGGCTCTGATGTATTGGTGAGTGTAGGTGGTCACTTTTGGCCTTCAAACTCTGTGAAAATACGAGTTATAAGTACCTGGTCTCAGGAATGGGTAATTTAGCAATACCAACATTTCACTCTTTGCTAAGAGTGGCCAGAGTTTTGAAATGCCACAAAGAGCAAGGAGGAGAGATGGCTACGCTCTCTCTTTGACAAATTTGTGCAGATAAATCCTAACCTTAATTTATATTAATGCTTTCTCTGTTTTCTCAAAACAATGTGAAGATTACAACTCATGGGTAAGATAAGAAAAGTTGCACCTCACTTTGTCCATAAAATATAATTAGAGCTTCACATAGTAAAAGTTAGCCAGAGAGCTGGATTTTTAGAGGTATTTGGCACAATGTTTCTCATTAGAATTATTTTCAATATACAACTGTAAACTTTATATATAGCCAGGATATGTCAAATTTGGGGCCTTCCTAAGATCTTTGAAAATATGAAGCCATCAGTTTACCTGGGGCTTAATTATACATTAACTTCATCCTAGTGCAAGAGAACCTTCCTGTTCCCAAAAGCTAATTTTATTGTGATAGCTTTCAACCTATAGCTGTAAGAAAATGTTTTTGTCCTTGAAAAACTTACAATGAAAATTTGCTTCACAATTTAAGGTGATTTTTCCCACTTATTTATAACAACAGAAACGGAATGTTTTCCAGATTTCATTTGCCCACAGTATTTGTTGGAAAAAAGTCTATTTTGTTCAAAATTTTATATTGTGAAAAGGAATCCTGTGAGAAAAGGAATCCTTTGAGAAGCTCTAGTTATAATATCAATGTTTGTAGCTCATTCTCGGGGGTTTTTTGGGGGGTGGTGTTTTTGTTTTATTTTGAAGGAGAAATATCCTTTCTTTGTCTTGAATAATGACCAAGTTGTTTGTCTCCCTGTTCAGCTTATATTGTTCGACATTTCAGGGGGAATGACTTACAGTTCAGAGGCATTAAAGATACGATCATCGCAAGCTTTTATTTTGGTGAAATAAACACATTTCTCTTCTTCCTCTCGCCTGCCAGCACTGACGACAATAGGTATGCTGACAACTGTCAGGACTATTAATGTGCGTTGGGGAAAGACAAGGGAAAGGATATAGCAAAGAGCTCTTTGCTGCTGCTGTTAGAAAATTTCTTAAACCAGTAACAAAATCCAACAGGTTAGAACCCCAATTTTCACAGTTACAGCAATTCTATCATTCAAATCAAATTTGTGCAGTCTGCCTTCATGCTGGCATCTATCAAGACTAAGTGTAAAAAAAAAAAACCCAAACATGATAGCATTTAGGAATGAGATTTTCCCTGTATGCAATGGAGTTTCTTGCAGTGCAGTAAAGTTCCTGAAATTCAAGTAAATTTTTGAATGACCCAACCTGCTGGTTACTACACCTGTGCCTCTCAGCAAACTCCAAAAAGCCAGTCTGCTGGAACCTCTTGTTCAAATTTCATGCTTCCTCTGTATTGCCATCAATGTGACCTTTCAGTATCTCACAGCAGACTAATTGGCCTTTAATGGATTAATGGCCCTTAATGGACAAAATCTGTAGGTTTAACTATGCCTGTACATTACTGGGCAGCTACATTACTCTTTATACAGACAAGATGCCCAGTTTTGCCCTTGTTAAGTTTTGCAGCACTGTTCTCTTTAATATTAACAACTTTTTTCCCCCCACTGTGTTGCCAGGAAAAAAAAGGATGAAAGCAAAAACGGTACTTCCACACCCGCAAGACAGACAGCACAGTCGACAAGACACTGTGTTGGTGACAGACTGAAGAAATCTTGGCTGGATAACGCAAGGCACAAAACAAGCCAATATTCACCCTTCACTATCACGAAACAGATACATATGATATTTTTCCATATTCCACTCATCACATTGCATACCTTAGTTGCTTTGTTCTCTATAGCAGTTACCACCGGTGTCAGTAAATTCTGACCTCTGCCATATAACAGGACCATGGGCTTTTGTAATCCTGGAACAGGTTAGGTATCTGAGGGCAGAAAATAAAGGTCAATTGTCTCTTTGCATCATTCCTGTAAACCACAGTATTATTACAGCGGTCTAGGTAGCTTAAACCAACCATAAGGAGAGATTCTGCCAGAGCTGCTTCTGCAGTTCTGAATTCAGCTCCAGGAGACAAATAAATACAAACAAATCTGCATGTCAGGGGCAACACCCAGAAAAGGATCTCTCTAATAATAGCAGTCTATTAAACTAGTCATAAAATAAGAAAGGAAGGGGAATGGGAAGGACAGAAAGAGAAAAAGAAGTTTCATCCATTATTGTGTCTTCCTCTTTATAACTTCAAGTTTGCATTAACAAAGTATGATTGAGCTCRTCATTACTAAAGAAGCTTTAAAACACTCACATAATTTTCCTCTCCCCTGCAGTTTCCATGAAGCAGATGCATGTGCATATTAAGTTATATTTTATGATTCATCTGGGGTAACTTAGCTGAGACATATCTTTTTGTTTGCTACAAGAACAGCCTGGACTGAATTTTTTTGGCAAATAAATTCTTAGTAAATAACAGAGTAAGGACTTTATTGCCAAAGTTGCAAAATTATTTCTTCTACTGCATGGCAAGCCAAAGCAATGCATAGCCAGGTTCTCATAAGCTATCAGGGTACAACCTTAAGGTCGTGTGTCCTGACTCCACTTAATGCATTAACAGAAAACTGTCCCATAGTACGGAGCAAAATAGGTTCAGCTGTGGGATGGCAGCTTTAATTGACAGTTTGCAGGTGGCTCTCAATGGGTTATAGCTTCTCTCTAGCCACCAACTCACTAACTTATTTTTGAAGCCTTCCTAATGTGTCTGAATGCTTCACTTCTGCAAGGTGATGCTGAGAGAGCCCAGACAGCTATAGCTGATGAATTTAGCCCTGAGTTTCAGCATTAAGGTAATGGCTAGAATAAAAGTATAGAGGAACTTCTGTAGTGCTACTGGGGTGATGGGCCACAGCATGCTGTAAGGTCATCAGTCCTGACCACTGCACAGGGGACACCTGGCACTAACAACATGAGATTGGTTTTAGTGAAGACAGAGTAAATTAGGTTGCCTTATATAACAAAGAACTTACATTTAGATAAAGCACAGCCAGCTGAGTGCTGGGAAAGACCTGGCTGGTTATTCTGTTGCTCAGGTTGTTTTCTCCTGTCTCTAGCATTAGCTTGAGTGTCTTGACTAGCAGAGGTATTCCACTCCATTACATTATACATCTGCAACATAAAAAGTTCTGCAAGCAGGTCTCCAACAGACAGGTCATTAAGGTTTACTGTGATCTAAAAAGGCACTAGGTTTATAGTCCTTGTCATATACTATAGTGGAAGTTATTTTTCGTATAGTATTGTTTATGCAGCAAGTCCCAGGATGCTTCACGAAACTTCAAGGCTCTTGCACTTTATGTTTGAAATACTGTGTATACAGTTATATACTTGGTCCTTTCATTTCTGTTTTTTGCAGATTGCTAGATAATTGTGCCACACTAGCTCAGCTTTCATTGAAAAATACTGACTTCTAGGGGCAAAGCTACCTCTAGTAGTGCTAACAAAGTAAGTAATTCAGAGATGTCCGCTTGAATCTGCAGACAGAAGCACTGGTTCTAAAAACAGCGAGAATCACATCTGTTCATCTCCCATTTATTGAACTTCAAAGGGAAATAACAGCAATTAAGTAATATCTTTCTTTTACAATTATTTCCTCAGAAACATTACAGCAATAAGTGTATCCATTTTAACTCCCTTTTATTATATGACTATGAGAGTGTGCGTCTATCTAACCAAATGCCTTTTTTTGCTCTCAGTAACATATTGTATCTCCATAGTAACATCATATAAATAAAAGACCATTTCATTTGGGAAATTCTATTTTTAATCAAATAATTCTTTCTCATTTTCCATTTCTCTTCTAAACACATTCAAAAATATAAAAAAAAAAAATAATTTGTGCCAAGACTTAGTTATTGTAAGAGCATATATAGTGGCACAGTCCAAATTACTGACAAGGTATGTAAGATCAAGGAATAATGAAATGAAACCACCTGACAACCAAATTGGAAATCACTCTTTTCTGTAAAGTATGCAAAATCTCAGGATAAAATATCTCAATTGTTAGTCAGTGCCAAGAGTCAAAATCATCTCATCTCTCCTGGATGCCAGGGTCACCTGAAGTGACCATCTCAATTATCAAATCGCAGTTTTACATCTTCACTGTGTTCTTTGCCTTTGCCTTGGTGTGTCTGAGAAATTAAATCTTCCAGTGATTAAGGGTCTTTTATCCTTTACTTGTACTAGCATAGGTCCAGTTGGTTTTATGCCAATGTTATCATTTATGCTTCAATAATTCTTTTCTTTCCCTTGTGTTACTACCCCCTCCAGCCTTGATTTATTTTCTCTAAACAAGCCAAGATCATTTTTTATCAAACTTTACTCTGCTTTCAAGTGTTGTTGCATATTGTCCATCTGTACTCTTCAGCTCAAATAAGAAAAGAGCTCTACCATCAAACTGGTTAGCAGAATACCTTTTTTTTTTAATACAGGAAACCAGAACTGCTTATTGTGTTGTAGATAAATTTTAACTAGTGCCTGATTTTTTTTAGCTTGCCTGATATGCCTGAGCATAGTTTTTACTTTTTCTCTTCCCTATTACACATGACTCACAGATATGCTGTGACTGTCAAGTTTTCAAATGTTTAACGCATAACTATTGCTTTCCTTCCTAAATGCGTGGCTTTGTCATACCTCCTTTGTTCAGTGAAAAAATCTTTTACTTACTATGGCTAGATATTCCTACATTCTGCCATTATTAGTAATATTTGTTCTAAAGCCTGTTTCTGGAAGGTCAAAATCTCCCATAAAGACAGTAAATCTTCCCTAATGCTAATATTTCTCATTCTAATAACATTATGGAGATCTTTATCCAGCGCAAATTAAACTCTAGGGGCCTAAAGCAGACATCCAACATTATCCAAACCTTTTTATGATCCTTAAATTGTTTTTTACTCAAACTTATCCATTCTATCATGTTATCCTTTTTTTTTTTTTTTTTAGCTTAGCACATTATGAATATATAACAGCCTTTCACTACCCTGCCTTTTATTTCTAGCTTTTCTGAACAATGTGTACTCTTCCTATTTATGTTGCACCCTATTATTATTGTCCTACCTCAGCTGGGTTACCCTCATTATATCTGGCTTGACACCCTGCACCATAATTCAGCTTCCTCTCTTTTGTTGTCCAGATGATTTTAATTCCTATACTAATATTTCTATTGCTTCTCAGTAGCCCCATATGATTTCCTAGCTAGATTAGGGATATTAGCCCAGAAAGCAAATATCCACTCCCTTCCCATATGAGAGGCCCATAGGTGTGAAAGGACCCGCAGAAAGGAGGACAAGAAGAAAATATACTGAAGTTCAAAGTCGGTCATTTCGGAAGGGTTTCACTTGCTCATAAGGTAACTCATGTGAGGGGAGAGCTGGTGGCCGCCGCCCCCTCTCCCCCCCCAGGTAATTCATCTGCTGAGAGTTTCCATGGTCTGTGGAATTGGTCTGCTTTCATCCCCCGCTGTATAGGAACTGTGGTTTTGGGATGATGTAGGTTTGACAGAGCACTGGCTTTGGTGTTAGGAACAACAGAAACCCAGGCGTTTCCCCAAATTTCCTTAACACAACGATCAAATATTGATCAGTTAATAAACGTATCTCTGGGAATACCAGGCTTTCAGAAATGAAACTGATGCCTGCGATGCTGCATAATTTCATCGTGATGTGCTATTTTAAATTGTTGTCAGTAGGCAAAATCTTGCACTGGCAGGAAAATGGCAACATGTGCAATGGCTTTTTTCCTACCTAGCACCCATATTTCTACATTTGAAGATGTGAGAAAGGTGTTATATTACTTACAGATGTTGCATCAGCTATAGAGTTGTGGGTTTTTTGTTTGTTTGTTTGTGTTTTTGTTTTTGTTTTTATTCTGTAGAACTCTATGACAAAAATACCTTGAAACTCAAATGAAGAAATAAATTCTAAAAAAATTCAAAGATCTGACACTGGAGTGAAATCTAAGATTTGGGAGAAGAGGGATTTCTTAAAGGACTTGCATCCCAGACAGAAAAAAAGAACTATGGAGTCAGATGAAGGCAAATAGAGAAGTTGTAGCTGACAGTGAGGATAAAAATGGTAGGATTTATTCTTTGTGCAAACAGTCAAGCAAGAAATATTGTTTTGGTAGGAAATGAATGGGACAAATCTGACCTTTGTTATTCCAGCTCCTCTGAACTATTAAATAGGGCAAGTACTGAAATAAGGATTAAGGCTATTTTTGCTGCCACTGGAGCAGCACAAAACAGTCTTAGTGGGGACTGAGATTCAGCCGTAGGACTATGTTAATTAAAATAGCCACTATTAAGATATTTACTGTCCCTAATAATCAGAGCTATGCAATTTGTACTACTGAGTAAACAAATCATGCTTTAGAAGTTCCCAATTGGCTATTACAGTCTAGTCTGTCAACTGTCATTTAGTTACAAAACCAATTTTCCATGTAGTTTATTTGCATAAACAACATTTTTTCAAAGAGCTTCATGGAAAAAGAAATCACATTAAACAAAATTAAAATTAGGTTAAAGTAATGTTAATAATCTGACAAGCTCCCTAAAGCCAAACTAGTCAAAGATTTTTTTAAAATTTCATGCTGAGTTTTTTTGATGTGTTCACCTCTCTAGGCAGACTTACGCTGTGTTAAAAGAACGATCATTACCGCTTCTTGAATCCTGTTAATTATGCATGCGCGTGCAGGGTTATTTGTAATTGGTCCCTCTCCAGATATTCTCTCATTTCTGTCTGTTTTCATGAAAACTTAAAAAATATCCATGCCGACTATTATTTACTCGCTAATCTCTCTCTCTCTTTATATATTTCAGGTGTCCTATACTGATGTGGTCCAGATTGGACAGATATTATCACGTTGATTTTCTTTGGATGGACAAGTTGCATCTGCCAACATTGCATTATTGGGTCATCAACTGTTTTAACATATTATAATTGTAGACAAGGCAGTGCTTACAGATGCAACAAACTTTTAGTTTAAATACAGAACGCTTTTCATAACTTGCATATACGGCTTCATATATTAAACCTAATTGGATAAGACAGAGACCTCATACAAGGCACCTGAGGACTTTTCACAGAGTAAGAAGCCAATGGGGGTCATATTCCAATATAGGCCTTCAGTGAGCAAATCAGATGGATTGCTCTTCATAGCCTAGTATAACAGCTACAGTCTTCCTTGATCTTCATTAACACTGTCTGTGTGCCTTCACACCTTGTAACATGTAGCATAGTTATCTTTTCAAGTTAGGAGCAATACTCTAGTCTCCTACATATGAAATTTATTTTATTTTAAAATAATATAAGCTTTTTCTCCATGTATTATCCCAGTATCTTGCATTTCACCCATGTCATTGAAACACTATTGTGTTCACCGAAGAAAATTCTGCCCCTGAGATATTAATCTGACCAAAGATTGTAGGTTAGGCAACACTGCAGGGAATCCCATTACAGTTGGAGCAGCTAAGACATTGTTTTCCACTGAAAAAGACTGAAGGATGGGCTTGCAAAGTCTGCAGATTTCTGCGGAAATCTCTTTTAATGTGCACCAACTGCCCTGCAGGACCTGAAAGAATTGTTAACAAGTAAGTTTTAGATCGTATCTGATCGCGTCTATAAAATTTGCTTTGTTCTACAATCCCTAGTGAGCTTTTAGCTTTTACATTTATAATGTCAGATGAGGTTTACTGAAAAAGGAAAATATTGAAGCTGCTGACTAAATAAATATAGCTAGATGCCCATGCACCTTTCTCCTATGTCACTGATATGGTGAAAATTTGTCAGCGAAGATGGCGTTCACAGGTATAGTAGAGTTGCAAAGAACAAGAAAGGTCTTAAAATGCCATGAATGGCTTTACCTTTGGGGAAAGAGAGACTTCTGGTTTTTATAGGATATTATTTTTTCACATGTCATTCAGCATATGCTTATGCAACCCAAACTGGTCTTGTTATTTATATTTCACAAAATTTCAGGCCAGCATTTTCTTTTCTTCCCCAGAGCTTTAGCTGAGCTGCTCTTGCTTGACTGCCTCTGAGCCTGCATCTGATTCCTGAGTGAATGTGCTTTCATACTGCTCAGATAAAGGGCTTTCACTGCAGTCGTGACTTGCATGGGGTTGGATATTATGCCTTTCTTACGTCTAGACCTACAGAGATGACGACATGCTGATTCATCTATGAATAATCAAAGTGAACTCTCAGTCTCAAAAATAGATTTCTTTGCTCACTTCTGTTAACCCCAAGATGCCTGAATGATATTGAGATGTGGGAAAAAAAAGTGTAATAACATGTGCTGTGTAGGGATGTACATACGTGTTGTAAATATGATGAGACATAAGAATAGGGAGGGGAGTAAGGTTTAACTAAAGATTGCATTCAAAAACTGGAGCTTACAAGTCTTTTTTTAATGACACGGCCAGTTACGGCTTTCAGCTTCCAACGGAACAGATCATCCTTTGATTCTCAGTGCTGCTATTTTGACCCACAACTCACCACTGAGTCATATGAATTCAATTTTGTAGTATTAATTTCTCATTTAGACTACTTCACATGCATTAAAAATTGGAGAATATTTTCTTTTTTCTTAAACTTCTTTAATAAAGTCTACCCTTTTCCTTGAATAATTTTTTTTTTTTACTGAAATTAGATGCTTGAGCATTGGCCAGTGAGGAGAGGGGGACACTGGACACTTGCTAGCTTTTACAGGGCAGTAGCTTATGGCAGGACACAGTAGCTGGCAACTCAGAAACAGCTACAAATCTATTTCCCCCCCTCAGGCTACTGTCCCAACAGAACGAGGTGAGCTTGAATTGGAAGACATTTATTTCTATAATGTTTTCATTTCAGCATCAACAACAGGGGATAAACTTTCACAATATGTCTGGGAGACTGATGCGTGCCTTTTGCCTAAAAATTTGCCTGAAGACATTTTTTTTCCCCTGTAACTCCCAAGCAATGTGTCTACAGATTGATGTGCATCCTTAGTTTTATGGAAAAAAGTCTCATCAGGCAGCATCTGGAATTTACTGTTTATGAATTGGAAGATTTTATCAGTATTCAAGACAAAAAAAGTTAGATATTTGGGGTGTCACTTTAATTTTGTTATTACTTCTCAGATGATTTATCTCATATTCCTCTAATGGTCAGCCAAAATGATTGTTGTGTTTTTATTTACTGACTGTTACAATTAGTTTTAGAGTTTAGAAAAACATCTTGTGTCCAGTACTTTTTTATATTAAATTAAAAATTAGAATTCACGTATTCTAAAGAACTTTGAAATAAAGAACTGGCCTCTTTCTAAAAGACATGTTTCTGTAAGGCCTTTTGCACTGCTGATTTTTTTGTTTGTTTTCAGTTTACAGACACTGAAGTAAGGTGACCTTCCATCACATAGACTGCGATGAAGCTTGGGGGTGGCCTTGGGCACTGGTATCAGCTGCACCTCAATTTAGTAATCTTATTGTCTCTCTCAAAATTAGGTCACCTGAGAGCCAAGTCCTAGTTCTTGTCTGTAGGGATATTACATACCATATTTCTATACAAAAAGATATAAATGGAACTCCCCAATATTTGAAGAATAGACTCAGATTTACAGAAATCAATTTTTCTACAAATGCCAGGAAAGTGCATTATTACTTTTGATGATATAACATAGTATCTGGCTTATGCTGAGATTCCATGCAGTGACTGTGTATCGTCCTTGGATACATGAGAAAAATGCAAAATGATTTGCTGACCCTCAGCTTTGTCCTTAATAGCCATGTGACATATTGCATGAAAACTAGCATGTGTAAAGGATCATGTTATTATATACAGCTGTTAAAGACCTAGAAAGCAAACAATGTGCTACTGACATATAAATAATATCTTCTGTGCACAGTTGAACATTGGTGCTATTTTTGCCAGATTTTAAGCTCTTTTGAGGCCAACTGGAACAGCTGAAACAGAACATTAAAAAAATGTTTTGATGCTGGGGCGCAGATGGCGGTAGCCCAATGTGTCAAAATAAATGTTTCATTTTTGGTCTAATGTGGGAAAAATAGACCTTGTCAATTACTCCAATAATCACAGGTGCAATAAATGCACTCTGTAGCTAAGAAGAGGTATTTCAAATGGGCATTCAGAGAAATTCTATGTTTCCTGCTTCCAACAGCCTGAAATGGTAAATTACCTTAGGCCAATGACTTACTGCCTTTGAAAGGGCTCTAACAGCCGCAATCAAGCCTGAAGCTTTAATCCTTTATTTGGCACCTGAATTTCACAAACACAGGACTGCTCCCTCTGAGAGACAGTCTGAGAAGGTGCTGTAGACAATGGGTCTGTTAACTTTAAATCAATGACATCTGTATGTTTAGGAAATTTAGAATGGCTTGAACAGACTTCAGTGCTTAAATGTTTGCCCAGATTTTTCTAGAAGGCTTTGATGGCAAGCAGAATAAACAGGAGAGTCAATCAAACGCAGGCAAGTTGTTTTCACTGCTAACATCTGCCCAGACCTTACATGTCACCAGCATTGAATGGCCACATCAAGCTGGGCGCATCCACCAGTCTTTGCAGCAGCTGGTAACACCCATCGTTCTYTTGACTGTTGCGTTTGTAACTGAGAGGACAACATCTACCTTTTGAAAAGGGCCAATCCGCCAAGACACCTCACTGACATGTGAAAGTGCTCTGAGGAGAAACTTCAGATAACCCACAGATAACACAGTGTGGGAGAAGATACCAGCTAGTTTGGGGACAACATTTAAAATGGCTTCAGCTGCCGATACTCTGCACTGCTTGGTTACAACTACAACACAGGGCTTTGTCTGTAAGGTGGAGTGAAGTTACAAAGAGTGAATGATAATCCTTATGCTACAACACAACAGTAAAATGATTCATGCTCTCTTACCCAATATTTTACTTCCCATGTGAAACTTAAATCTGCTCCAGCTGGTGCAGTGACAGTTCTCACACTCTGCGCTGCCAGTGAGGAGGGTGGGAGGGAGGAAAGCAAAGCAAAGCAGACCTAAAACTGAATCTGGAAGGCACCTCTCATTTTCCTGAGACTGTGACCTTCCAGGCAGCTCTACAGCTTGCTGTTGCAGAACTGTGGCTTTGTATTTTGTCATCTGCAGTGAGATTGCTGCATTTCTGCTGAAGAGGCAGGATTGTCGTTTTTCCCTGGGCACTGCAGCACGGAAGGCAATGCACAGTTTTTGGCTATAAGGGACCTGCAAGGATTGAAAAGCTTGAAAAAGCCTGTGAATATTATTGCAGTATTCATTGTTTTAATCTAAACCACTTAATTTCTTTCATGCCTTTTTTTTAATGTGCTTACAATGTTCCACATACCTCAAAACATTACTTTTCAGTGGGGTTAATTCTGTTTTCTAGAAAAAAAATATTTGGACCAAAATCACTTATTTTTAATTAACCACTAGGGTTGATTCTCTGCTTGAGAATGAAGTGCTCAGTGTGGGTTTTATATGGGTGACCCAAGAGAGAGGAGTAAGAAGAAGGGGAATATGGTGCACACAAGAGGTAAAGAACAAAATCACGAATCTGTAGCCTGACTTTTAGGCTTTTAAAATGTTTTTTGTGAGCATAAAACCAGGATGATAGCTAAAACTCTGACCCACAAAGATATTTCAAGGAGAGCTATGGATGTGTAAGAAGGTCTGTGAAGTTTACTTCCTACATTCTAAGGGCCAGCATGAGGAGGAAAGCAGTAAGAGTAGTAGACACCCCAACCCCTTATGTTTGTAAGAAGGACATTCTCCAGAGGGCCACAAATTTCAAAGTGCTTCAACTTCAGATTGTTGTGATAGCTGGCATGCAACTGCAGCCACGGAATCAATTCTGTCTACATTCTGCTTTAAATCCAGACAGATAAATTAGGGTCAGCAAGAAATGAAACAGCAGACAATGACTGGTAAGTGACCCAAATAAACTAGGCCAACAAGAAGACTTCCAAACAGGGAGTTGTTTGAGCCACAAAACTTGCTAGAGGCATAGAGAAGTTGTTGAGCGAGTTAATTGTCAGCATCCCTCAAGTTATTACAGAAAATTCTAAAGTTAAGGTTGAGCAATTCAACCTCTCTTATGTATGAGAAACACAGCACTTACTCAAGAAAATTACAGCACTTATTCTGAGTACAGAATTTAATTTCCAAGGATTAATAAGTAAACACCTTAATTAATGTATGACTTTAAAATAATTAAAATAAGTCCTTTAAGAGATTTAACATCTTTTTCAGTCTTTTATTTGTCCTGAATGATCTTCAGAATAATAATTATGCAAGCGTTTCATATTTGCAATATTCTACACCAGCCACAGTCAAAAGAGTGGTTATAATTAAATTAAATTATTAATGATTTCTGCCTCTAATTGTTATGACTGGATAGACTGTGGTCTGACTCATTTAACTCTTAACTGGAGAAACTCATCAATATCTTATGGTTTATGGGGGAATTTCCATTTGTAAGCTACATACATCTGAAATAATTTCAATTTGAACCATGAGGTTTCAATTCTCTAGAAATACCGCATGGTAGTATTCTTTGCTTATAAATCAAGACATTTCCATGGAAGAGAAATTTGTTAAAGCGAATTTAAAGTTGCTAATGCATATCAGAAATATAATAAAAGGTCTAATTTTGTCCAGCCTGTGCAAAATTGTGTTAAAAATATCACTATTAGGAATCTTATGCTTCTCTCAGACTAATTTTACAAGTGGCAACTTCCCGTACCTCTGGGGAGGTACTTACAACGCAAGTGAAAGAGCAATTACAGCCACTGAAAAAGCTTCTGAGGTTTTAAATGGTTCATTCCTTTTATGCTGAGTTGGAATACCTGTAACACTTTTAGAAAATTGTAGGTTCCACTTAAAGCCAGTAGGAAATACTGCAAATACCAGTAATAATTCAGATTAGAAGACATATTCTGAAAACACGGGCAGCTTGCTCAAAACAGAGGGAGGCAATAACAAGCACTCAGTTGATATCTGATATTCTCCACAGTTCGTGTGTGTGTATCTCCACACATACAAATTATATACATGTGTACACATGCATACATACACACATATATATAGTTTAGAGCTATGTAACTCTTAAGTGCCGGTGAAAGGAAAAATAACCTCTCTGCTTTGAACAGTCTTTTCAGGTCAGCTTCATCCTCTTGTGAGTGACAAGTGAGGCTCTTTCCAGAAAGGACTCACTTCAGGAAGAGACCATCTGGATGCTGTCTGAGCCGCACAGAGCAAAGTGTGAGAGGGAGAATAAAAACCAAGAAATAGCAAGAAGCTTTAGGGGCACCACAGAAGTGGAAAATGAAGAACTCAGGCAAGCGCCTTAAAAGAGAAATGAGAAATGGTACTTCCTGGTAGATTGGCAAAACACTGGTGCTTCTGGGGAATGTCAGCAGAGGATGTTCCCAAGTTGGCTGTGGTGCTTATGTTTCAGTATTCGTAAACAATCAGTTACTAGGCAAATAAAATAATTACTATGAGAAAGAGCAGAAATCATTCCAATCACTTTGCCACAGGTCTATAATCAGAACAACCCTTCCTATACGTGGATGTTTCACAACAAATAATATAGAAAATCAAGCAGAGCTCCATGCTGCACAGCAGAAGCATTTTCAGAAAGGAAGAATATAGAAGAGGCTACGGTGGATGCCTGGCACTGAAGTTACACAACATGCCTGAGAAAGGACACGTGTGATCATATCACAGGAGCCAGCATGCTGCAGCAGGCAGGAGAAATGGAGAGGGTGGGGGGACTGCAGCTTAATTATCTCCCTGGATAAATCCACATCTAGGAGGAGAGAGAAAAAGACAGCAAAGAGCATTTCAGATCACAGCCATGACACCACCCTGTCAGCACAAGACCTGGGGCTGTCAGGTAAGCTGAGGTCAGCACTGAACCTGTGCTGCCTTTCCAGAAGGACGTGAAAAAGTGAGTGGAATAACAGCAACGTGACTGAGTGCACAAACCAAAATCAGAGAACGAAAAATAGGAGGGTATGAGAAGAACCACTGTGCATGAGGCTGGAAACAGAAAACAAGGAAGATCTCCCAACACAGCCCAGGAACAGTTTCAACTTGTTTGTCACAGTTTGAGGTGCACAGATGTGCACAGGTACAAATGCTGGGACTTTGTACAAACAATACGTGCAAAATCAGGGCTATCTCTACCTAGAAAATGCCAGTCTCTGTGCACTACGTTAGGATCCCAACACATGGTTGCTTTACCTTTGTTCCCAACAGACTAAAGGCTCAATCATTTTACATCAAGATCAAGTAAACATACCAATATGGAAGATGAAACTTCGGACCTAGAAGCTGGAATAAGGTTTTGGGAAAACTTTAGATATCCTCAATTTTTCTACTACTGGAAATATGAAATCTGGAATTATTTTACGAATTTTACTGGAAAGACAAAAAAACAGAAGATTATAAAGAATGTATTCTAGTATAGGCAACACCCTGGGAAGTATACAAGGAAGGAATTCAATTAGAAACACCAAATTCTTAATGCAGCTCAAAGTTTGGCCATTAGGTGCTAGAGAGGAGATAAGGAAGAATTTGATTTAATGCAGACTGTTACAGGACATACTGATAACATCTAGTTAAGCAAGCACCATTGTGGTTTTAGTCAGAGGTTAATGGAGCTTTTCCTTTAAAGCAGTAACTAAGAACTTTACTATGTTGCAGAGTATAAAGATTTTCCATTCAAAGATACAGTTTACAAACAACCCAGAATCATAAACATTAAAATGGCATTTAGACTGAACAGAACCACAAAGGCCTAGGTCAAGGTGTTTGAGTGCAACACAATTTCCTAGGTTCTACATAGGCAGGTTGAGACACTGTCCTTTCTATTCACCTCTACAAAACCTATCTGAAAGTAGGATTTTTCTGAGTCTAAGTCTACTGAACATCAAATACAATGTAAACTGCCTGGAAAATTTTACCCTGTAGTTCCTATAGGACCAAGGTCAAAAATTTGTGTTTGAAGTGAAATATATTTCTGAAAGATATGCTCTCTTGAGTTAAAAATTTCAACTTACCATATCACTAAGGAATTGTTATGAAGTTAATTACTTTTGCAGATTAAAGGGCAAGTCCTACTTTCAGTTTTCGGCTCCTAATCACTGGATCTTTTCATACCTTTGCTGCTAGATTAACGAACCTTCTGTATGGTAGTTTCTGCCCATTTCAGGTACCTGTGGACAGTGATCAAATCACTTTTTTTTTTCCCTCCTCTTTTTTTCCACAACCCAAACACATTACATGCCTTTAGCTTGAAGCGTATTTCCAGTTTTCAGCTTGTCTTCAAGGCTACTGTCCAAACATTATCCAATCTTTTGGCATCCTCTCTGAATGAGCATCACAACAGGAACAGGCTCACTGGTGAAGCCCTCTTAGTCCTGCTCAAAACACTCCTTTACTCATCCATCGCTTGTGGTCACCCTCATGCTCACACCATTTCAGCAGGCATTTGTGCTCATTCGATTATCACAACACCCTCCTCCCCTTTATGCCCCATTTCTCCTTCATTTCCACCCGCTTTTCCTCCAGGTCCTTCCCACTGTGGATGCGTGCCAGGACGTGCGACCCCATGCTACGACAGAAAGCCTCCATTTAAAGAGGTTTGCAGTTTGTCAGTTTTCAGATTAGGTTCTGAACCGTACGCCGTGCCTTTTCTCTTCACTGTGCATTCAACCTACGACCCATGGAAACCGATGGAAAGGTTCCTCCTGCCTGTAATTTCAACTCTACAGCTTATTGCTCTAAAGTGAAAAAAGTTTGACGAAGACTGCATAAATTAAACATTTCCTTGCATCCAGCAGTGGTTACACAAGGAAGGAAAGCCTGTGCTGAGCTGTTCAAAATGCCGCTTTGTCGGTCTCTTTCATCGTTTTACTGATTTAAATTCAAACCTCCTTATATCTTACATAAGATATTTTATTCTTACCTTGTCTAAGTAAAAGGACTTCTGCTAAAGATTTTTCCTCCTACAGCTCCAGGGCCTTTGAAATCATATCCTGTATGTTTTTTCTCTATCAGCAGTTTCCCCGCATCAATCTACAATGAACTACGTAAGCCACTTATACCAGAGACTGTTCAAGTCATTCTGAATTTGATTGGCATATTCTGATCTCCCTGGTTTTGTTAAGCAAGTTGAACCTTAATAACACACTGAGAAGATGAATGGGCTAATGAAGCAGATTGCATGATCCGGAATCATTCCCTTACAGGTGAAGTTCTGAACCGCTGACAGCAAGAGGATTTTTTTTTTCCATTTTCCATGGTTACTTTTTGCTCTTGGTGCAATGCTCTGTTATGCAGCTGTCTGGCTCTGTGTTAGCTACGTACTGAAGAAAAATAACATCTCAGTGTAATACTGATGATTAGCTTTTTGTGTAATTAAAAAAAAAAAAAAAGAAAAAGTAACTTTCCCTCTTTTCACTTCAATGTTACAAAAACATTTTAAGTGCATGTCCACACTAAATGGATCCTTAGTCTAAAACAGTCCACCAGTGTATCAAAGGATGCAGAAAATATTTCCACAGTACAACTGTGTAGAGCTTATTTTTACCCAGGGGAAAAGCATTGTGTGTGAAGTGTAGTTACTTTCGATGTACTATAGCCCTTGACTATGTCACATTGCTTGCGCTGTGCTGTCAGGTGGAATACATTGTTATAATGCTAGAATTAAGGCTTCTGTACTAACTCAGAATGGCTGGGGGTTTGTTCTGGTTTTTGCAGCACTTAAATTATTCCCCTTACTATCCCAGAAGAGATTAGCTGGTCATTTAACTCTCTCCTCTCTGCTTTCTTCTCATATACGAATGCAGGGAAAGTTTCAATAGATTTTACACAAGATAGAGAGGAACCAGCCCTCCATGCTTATGTCGCATTCTCACACCATCTTGTCAAGGGGACTGGGGCTTTCGAGCTTCTGGCTTGGGCAATGGGCTCAGGGTTAGCAATGAAATGTGAGTTTTTGAAGGGAAGGGACCTTCCTGGAACTCACAGCAGAATGACCTTTGTATAATGACAGGCGCTAAACCTCACATTTGCATTGAAACTCTCTCTCGGTGCGTAAGGCTAGCCAGCTGTTGGCTTGAGGAGGCCATTGTGCAGTGCCAGAGACAAAAGTACATCCATCCCTCATCGGCCAAAGCTGGCACATCCTACAGTTTGGAGGGGCTGGGTATGTGATGCCATTCTCAGCAGCCCCATGTATCTTCCCCATAGGAGGCTTTACGGAAAAGCCTCCGTTGCAGGGGAACATGGCATTTACAGGCAGCCCATATGTCAACGTGAATTATCATAGTTAAGGTACTGGCTTCCTACAGACTGCAATACAGCTGCATAGAGCCAGGGCAGGGACTTCTTGACTTCAGCCTGCTCCTTCTTCTAACGATTCTATGTGCACATAGTGATGACAACACTTGGAACAATTATACAACTACTTAAATACTTCTTTGCAGAAGAACCCCAAAGAAGGGGAAACTCAAAGGAAAGTCTTTCAAGCCACTTCTTCCTTTCTAGCACTCAGCACAGGGAAGAGTAGAAAAGCAGGGTCTGTGTTATTAGAAGCCTTCAACCTCAAAATTCTTCTGAGAAGGCTTTCTTTAAAAGTTCCAGAAAAAACATGGAAAAAAGATGGAAAAGAAAGCTTACAGTGAAAAGACTGGCTTAACTCTGGATGTACACAAACCCACACATTTAAAGAACACTAAATGTGCAGCATCAAAGCCAAGGTGTTAGAAAGCAGCATGCACTCAAATAGTTAAAAAATAACATCAAAAGACAGACCAAAGCTGTGAATGGAAGTTCCAAAGGCAACCTTAATTCTAACAGTTCCTCAATTTGGTGTGTTTGACTTTCAGCTTCACTAGTAGTGTTTGAAATCAGTTGTCTTTTTTGTGATAGTTCCTGGATTTTGAAAGAGGACATTAAAAATAGAGAAATTCTATCATGTGGCGCATGAAATATCTGGTTAATCAACAGCTTTGAGCATCTGTGATTCATTACACAAATTTCTGACACTTATGTTAACAGAATAGCTGACAGCACTAATACACTGTCATTTTCTATGAGGACCAACATTATAAGTGAATAGGCATTTTGCTAGTAGGTTTTCAGATATTTACTGACTGCAGAGGAATCACAAAGCTTGGCTTACATACCCAACCTGGAAACAGCCATGACATAATTGTTTCACCCTGCTTCCCCTCTCCCCCATTACCAATTTGGTCCCAGTTTCTTCTCAGCCTTCAAGTCCCTCTTTTCAATTTTGTGATCCTCCTTTCCCTCCCAGCTTTAAATCAGCCCGCAAGCCAGCTTGTTGCAGTTTCCTACTCATACCAGCCTCTCTCCTTCTGGTCAGCTTGTTCCATTCAACTCAATCCACTGCTAGCAGCTTAAGCTCTTCTTCTTGGTTTCCTCTAGCCCAGCATTTGTCTCCTCTCATACAAATCAGATAGTTCCCTCCTCCATTCCATCATCGTGTCTATGAGGGGGAGGCAAGCTGGAGAGTTTGGCAGAGAACATGAGAATCAAGGCTCCCTGCTTTCCATCCTAACCCTAGCCGACRGCAGCTGAAGTCAATCATTTACAGGGCAGGTCCTTTAGAGCCCCTATAGCCTGCAGCTGCATGTGATCAGTGAGTGTAGCCTCAGTCAAGGCATACACGTCCTAAGAAGAAGGAAGACTTTCCACAATAGTATATTGGGATATTTTTAGTGGCTAAAATTGGCATCTGTACTGAACTGCTTACTTTCTAGAAACAGCAGAAGGTGCCCTTATCTCTTCTTAAAATAGCCATCCTTCCCCAAGTTCTCAAATACTGGGCCTTGAAGACAGAACTATTAAAAAATCACCAAAAAGTGTTACTGTGAACAAACATACTTTCCTCAAGCCTCTTTGCTGAAAACATTGCAGCCATATTTGCTGAACTCTTTAAAATCATCCGTCTGAGGGCAGTAACTGCTGAGGGTATAAATCAAACTAAATGGTTGACTTTCAGCTATGTTCTAATTAGTAGAGAACAAGATCTTACAATGGAAAGAATCAGGGAATAAGTGACTGTAACTGCTTACAGCTCAGTAACAACTGGGCTAACAAAAGAAAGTACTGTGAGAAGAATATGAATAATGGGTAAACCCAATCAGGTTTTACCACTTACTCTTCTCCTAGAGTTTCCCCCTAACCCCAAAATAAGCTCCTTCTGCTGCCTTCCTCAGGTGTTATTGAGTACCTGGGAAACAAATAAAGGAATGAATGAAAACACTGACTATGCTGGACAATCTTGCTTGACAGTGCGCTGCAGGTTAAGGGGAACAGCTGGAGCAGAGTGACAGGCTCATGGGAGCAGTCAGTCATTTTGTTGTTCAGACTGCAAGGCGCTACAGAATTCAAACAGATCAAAATGTAAAGAGACAGTAACATCTATGGGGTATACAGACACCATGTTTACAAAAAACCCTTTACCTCTCAGGCATGGCCAGCTGCATAACCTTAAGGCAGGATATTTGTCTGAGGTTGAACTGCTGTAGAGCTTGCAAACCAAATTTCAACCCTCCTTGCAGAGAAGTGAGCCCTATAATACCGTCCTGAATTCACTGATGCTTGCTTGTTTGGCTCCTGAAAAACTCAGGTAATAGGCTGGTAGGATAAGGGAATAGGGATTCACTTGCACCTCCACAAACCTAGTAACAGGGAACAAAAAGCCATGGTTTATATAGTCAAGGTAATTTATAGAATAAGTTTTCTTCTTAGCAATTCAATTGCTAATTAAAAAATGGTCAAATGGGCACAGCAAAAGAAAAACAACCAAACCAAAAGCTCCCTTCTCTGTAGAGTTAACTAAGCAAGTAAAAGCTGCCTAGAGCACCAAGTTACTACTGAAATTGCTTGACTAAGTCAGCCAGCCAGCCTTTAAACCCAGCTGATGGATCCTGATTGATCCAGCTGCCTCCTACAGCTTTTTCTGAACTGGAGGATGCTGGTACAGGAACTTGAATTTATGTACTGGTAAGGAAGCTGCTGAGCTGCTAATGTTTTCATAGGCCTGACATTTCTTGTCATAGGCAACAAAAACTCAGTGAGAGTACAGGTGGTCTCCTTTACAGAGAACCATACCCACCTTCCTTTTTTCTGTGTCCATGCAAAGAAGATTCTATGTTAAAAAGGTTACTGGCCTGATCCTGATGACAGCCTTTTTTTTTTTTTCCAAATAGTCAAGTGGACAAGCGTCCTGTGTCAGACAGTCTCTTCATTGTAAAAAGGCATATAATTTACAGAGGAAGCTACCTCCAAATTTGTGGAGTCACAGTCAGCTTTGTAAGCCTTAATAGTGTCTGCACAAGAGCAATTTCAGATCTTCAGGGCATCCAGGATGCTTAGACCCATGTCCTCACACGATGAACCTGAAGCAGCTTTGTGACAGAGCATCCAAAAAGGTTTCCTCCAACTTGGGCTTTTCTGATCATTAACTCCATTGTGCTGTTTCACTCTCATTTCAGCTAACCAGGAATTTTAGGTAAGCTGACTAATTTTGCCTGGATTTGTCTGGATTTGGCAGATATCTGTAGGCAGCAGACCTACCAGACAGGTAGTTCAGGCAGAGAGCTGGAGGAAGGAGCAGTTATACTGCTTAAAGCCACTTCCATTATGTTTATCTGCCTTCAGCCCTTAGTGTTCGTGTGGAGGTTGCCCAATTGCCTGTGTTGTCTATCAAAGGTGGCCTTGACTTTGCTTTAAGCACAGACTTTGCTTTTGGTTTAGACAGCAAGAATGCTTTAGAGCCGCAGCGAAGGCTCTCTCAGTGGGTTAACATCTGGATAGGGTGCCCACAGGGTAGCTGGCAGGCAGCTGTGTGGTGAAGGAGAACATGTGTTTATGGCCACTGACAGAGGCTGCTCAGTCATATTAGTGCAGACACAACCAACAGACTTCTTGGGAACTGCACATATGATCAGGCATAACATGCAAAAATGTATGCTTTATTTTTACACCAAAACTCTTTATATGAGGCTGGGTAGGAATTCTTCTTGTAAAGAGTCTATGTGACTCAAAATGCAGTCACTTAGATGATCTGAAATTTGGTCATGAAAATGGGAATTTCTATATGCAGAGAAGAACACTACAGCATCAGAGTGTATTTTTATCCTGGTAGTACTGTAATAACAGCCCTTCAGATTTCTGTTGATTGCATCATTCTCCAAAAATTATCTTTTTTTGATAAAATTTCTCTTGCTTGATCTCAGACAGAAAGTGAACAGTAAAAATCTGTTCAGTCATTTTTACATCATCAATGAATCACCAAAACCAATGCTGACTTTGAAGCATGTTACATGTATATGTCTGTGAGGAATTTACTAGGACAATATATCTCTTACATATAATCTCCAGTTATTTCATTGACTTCGTTTTTATAGGAAAGAAAATCAGGTAAAGTAGTAATGGTTCACTGACTATAACCGACCAAAACCCCACAATAAAAAAAAGCCAGACTCCCAAAGCATTGAAATGACCTCATTTATCTTAAGGAAAAAAAAGTCAAAAGCACAAAAAGCATTTTGGTCAAATTTGATGTTACAAAACTTTTTTGTATTTATTTAATATCATGTTCTCCTACTCTGTAGTTATACTGTATATTTTCTGAAAAAATAATATGCAAACAGATTATTGCATAACACATCTCTTCCAAATTAGCCCAGAAATATTCACTAAATTAATTTTTTAACACAATAAGAAAAGTGATCTAATATTTTATGTTTAAATTCCAGAGAGTTTTATCACATAAGATATTCTGTGGAAAGCAGCACCTATTTACTTCTTTGTAAGCCATTATGAAGATGGAACTAGCTTCTCAGACAAAATAACAGAGGTGATTAAAACACAAGCTGAATAAAGAAGCTCACCCAGTGGGTTCTTGCAGAGTATTTCACTTGGCTGTGTGTGTGGAATATTTTGCATAATGGTCTACAGACCTCCTAGGATTTTGCTATTACAGAATATACATATACATAGTGCTGAAACACAGAGAAGTGGTATTTCACATTATGTCTATGCTTGTTTAGGGCTCACTGTCTATGTGGAATGAGTAAAAGTAGTATTAAAAGAAAATAATTATTAAACAGAAAATATTTCATTATGCAAACAAAGAAAAATACTGTATTTTAGTTTAGAGACAGTTCAAGCATATACAGCATATACATAATAAAGCTCAGGCATTTCTTTTTTCATATTAGCTAAAGAAGCAGTCATGAAACGGTTGTATATTGGCTTAAAACTTGACAACCACCTAGTGCATTCTTCTTGCTCACCTTTTAAAAATACACAATCCGAGATGGATACATTGCACTGCTGGATTTTACAATATATATTTAAAATTTACAAAAATACAGAAAAACAAGATTTCTTGCACTCAGATACTGAGCATTAACCCTTTGAGTACTAATTCCCACCTGCAACACTGCAGAACACATTCATCTGACTTACATGTTTTTATAACATTCTAACAATTATAATTGTCATCTTTATGTACACTATTAGGAAATGTATTCCTACATATTAAAAAAAAAGGTAGAGACTAATAAAATGCTAATAACAGAAAAATAATGGGTTGAAGTATGTGAAGATTTCTGCAACATATACACAGAGAATTGCAGACTGGTGATCTCTCAAGGGAATTTTCTATTTCCTCTCTGCAGCAATGTGGCAATTACATAAGCCTGTGTTAAGACATGGCAGCAAACTTTCTCATTTGGCCATACAGAATTGTGCTTTTTCTCATATTTATGGATGTACTGCTCACTTTCCACTGTAGACATTTTTCTCTCAGCTTTATGCTCCTATTCACTTTCTGCGATCCATTATTATTCTGCACTCTTCCTATTTGAAAAAAGTGGTTTTATTTCATATAGGGATAATTACGATGCAGTTCTGTACTGTGAGTTGATGCTTTGTGTCCAGATGTTCACGGAAACATGAAAAAATTTCTTGCCAAGAGCCTTGTTAATAGAGAATGGTACTGACCGTGAAATGCCCTACAGTTCAGCAGAAATCATGAACATAAAGAACTTCTCTGAAGGTCAAATTTGCATTAAAGGATGAAGACAATCTGAAATTTGCTAGGGGAAGAAATGGGTTTTCAGAAAGCAAGCGGTGAAATTAACAGATGGACTCTAAGAAGGTGTGTTTTTGGAAAATGACTGAATTTTCTCTTTCCTGACAACTCTGGACTACATTGATCATGTAACTAAATAGACAATATCATATATACAATGTCTCTGAACTAGAATAAGCTATTTTAAGAAAATAACTGTAGTCCTCAAAGAGTTAATGATAAAACTGCTCTACCTTAATAGATGTGGAAAGGTTATCGTGAAACAGCTTACAGATTTGTTCAAAAGGCATACTTTACAAAGAAGTGTAAAACTTGTTGAGACAATTGCTATTACACCGCACAATGTCACATACAATGAGTAGTGCATGCTCTGTAACGACATTAGAGTGGACCCTTATCAAAGCTATCATATAACCTTATACAAAGGATTGTGCCACTTAAACTAGTGCAGAGTGATTTTTTTCTGTAGGTTTATAATGCTCTAGATTAATATCAATAGGGTTTTTCACAGCCTTGTACAACACTTTTTTTTTGTTCTTGTTTTTAACACATGTAACACTAGAAAACAGCAAATGGTATATCCTGACATATGTCATGCAAAATACAACCAATACAGCACCATAGATGTAACAGGGACATTACCTAGCACTTCTCTCCAACAAGAAAAAGGACAGAACAGAGACTGTACATTACAAGACTTTACAGGCCATAGGCTACAGAAGATCTTTAGAGGCAGTATCACTTTTGTAGATCTAAAAAGCTGTAATTTTATAAAATCCTGTTTATCATTTCTACCATAGTCACTTCTGATTAAAATCCATGGCACAGTAATAATATTTTGCTACAAAAATAAATAAGTAAAAGTTTAAGATGCTGATATGTTTATAAAAAGTATCTGAAGTTACTACAGAACAAAAGTGAAAGCAATGAATGAAAATTACGTATTTCTAAAGAAATGTTGTTCTGTGTAACAAAAGGATATTGCCTCTCATATTCAATTGTCTAGACTTCATTTTCTAACTATCTTTTAGAATAATTGTATAACTTCCTTTTAAAAATAACTTCACTTTAAAACTGTCACTCTCTCTCTCTTTTAGACTCTTATTAAGAAAATGGAAATAAAGATGGAAAAGCAGTACAATTTACTGATGAGCTACACAAATATGTCATCTTATTTAGTTTGGAATAAAACCATAGATAACGATGGTTTAGGGGGAGAAAACACATTATGATGGCCCATGAACTACACAGTAGTTTCATTTTTCCAAGGCCCAGTTTTGATATTTCCTGTACTATCTGAGCTGTATATCATGGCTTCATGCATGTTTCCCTTGAGAATTCCGTTGTGATTCGTCGTATTAAATGGCAATGACTGTGTCCGTGGGTGCATTTCAAAATGAGCTGGATGGTGCACAGTGTCACTTTCTGGCATTTTAGCACAACTATATATTACAGTACTTGCGTCGCTACTTTCGGGCTGGTTGACAGTAGGATATGGATCGCTTTTTGAGCAGCAGGCCCGTCTGTGACCTGACTGGCTATCGTGCGTACTGTGGGGACTGTCTGTATGTGAGCTGTGAATGCTGCCATCAATACTTGAAGGAATGTGATAGGCATATTCTCTTTCACCTGCAGACCTATGCCGACTGAAATAACGTGGCTTAGTTCTGCCTTTCAGACATCTATGAATGTGCATATTGGGTCTGAAGGTTCCCTCGTTGTGGACATGGATGTGAGCTTCATCATCAAGTAGCTGATCACAGTGCATTTTTGCACAACATGGTGTCACAGGCGAAAGGCAGTTAACGTGATTTTGAACCGCTTGTAGGTTAGTGAGTTTGCAGTGGCTAGCCGCAGGATGATTAAACACAGCTGTTTTGTTGGGACATGGTGATTCCTGAAGACAAGGTGCATGAACTTGAGTGTCACCATTGACATTAACCTTTGGGCGCACATTAACTTGGACAGAATAGGTGTTTCTTCTAGATGGGCAACAGGACCACCAGCAATGCCACACATCATCTCGCTTTGCACAGTGATGGATCAGGATGAAAAGCCCCAAGGTCACACAGAAGGCTCCATAAAGACAGCTAAATATCATATCCAAGAAATGACCTTGAGATACTGCAAGTGCTCCAAAGGTCCAAGTGGCAGTAAACAGGAACAAAGTGAATGCTGCGGCTCGAAGCTGAGCCTTAAATGAATGCTCATTTTCCAATAAGGAAGAAGAAATCATGGAGCAGGTTGCCTGGGGAATGGACACAGAGTCTGTAACATGACCATGGCCCACTTCAGTACTTGGCATTCTCTGTGGATCTTCTGTCTTTTCCTTTAACTCATACTTGCGTTCAGGATGGCGCTTCAGTTGCACGTATGTGCAGAGAAAGTAAACACAGGTGACTAGCACAATGAATGCTACTGGCCCATAAAAAGCACCGAGACTAGGCTCCCATGCCATCCAGCAACTGAAAACAACAAAAAGAGAGTCAAGAACATTTTATAGCCCACATTAGATGTGATGGACAACTGACTGATGTGAAACTGGGCTTTCTGACTAACTTGTATGACCCAACAGTGTCTCAGAAGTTTGGATATGTTCTTTGTGGAGAAAGGGAGTGTGTTTTTAATATCAATTAAGCTGAGGCATCACTTTCATATTTTTTAATAGAATAAAATGTCTAGTATAATTTACAGGATATTAAAGCTGAAAATTTCCAAGAAATGTAGGCCAGTTTAGAATCTAGAATTGCAGTGAAGTATAAGACCATTTATGTCAACCCTTTTTCCTACTATTAAAAATGTCAGTGCTAATACTTTGACTAAAAAGCAAATGAGGCATAGTTTATACAATCTGTGTGAGCAATAGAAATGTACAGATTTCAATGGTTTGTATCAATGAGCTTTGATACAAACTCGTAAGCCTGAAGATTGTTCTTACAGAATTTTCTTGTTGCTAAAGTAGGGAACAGCCTGAGTAAAAGAGAGGCTGAAAAAAGACTTCTAGTTGAACAGTCACCACTTTCTGCAGTGAGCGGACCCAAAACATATATGCCATTTCTGAATTCTCCACTGTTTCTGAAATTCCTGGGAGTTAATTTACATCAATTTGAATGTCCTCAGAAAAATTAAGGAAATTGATGGTCTCTTTGTGATACACTGGTAGCATAATATTATCGTAGCATGGATCATTATTTGCTAGGCTTTAAATAATATAACCATAACTGTTTTAGAGCCGCTTAAAGTAGTTCACAGGCCAGTACAAGCTGAATAAGCCTCAGTCAGCTGCATAATTTAGTAGCAGTCTAACAGGACTGTCCTGAGGATGACTGATCTAATCAAATAAACATGGGAGAAGAAAACACTTCTGGCTAATGAAATCCCAGCTGGAAACTGGGAGAACTTGGGTCAGGGCGACAATGAGTATTTGCCTAGTTTTTACTCTTCTCTATGATCTGCTTTTAGCAACAGTTACAAACAGGCTACTGAGCTCATGGTATAAGCTAGTACAGCTGTTATTAGGTTCTTATATTCTAAATATTGGATGGATTTCTGGAAAGAGGAATAAGTTACTTTCCTTATCTGTTGGACTAGGGCAAGAAGTAATGGCCTTAAACTGCAGCAAGAAAGATTTAAATTAGATTTACAAAAAGTCTCCTAGCTGTTAGGATAATTAGGATAATAAGCTGTTGGAATAAAGTGTGGTGTATCCATTACCGGAACATTTAAAGCACCTCAGATAAATAACTGTCAGGAATGGTTTGGATATAGCTCATTTCCCACTGGGTCAGAAAGATAGACCAGGTGATCTGTCATGATCCAATCCAGCTCTAAAAGTGACACCGGGTGACACTTCATACTCATTTAGGCRTGTGTGATTGGTTGCAATCCCTCCAATACAGCGAGGAACCTTCTGATATCACATTATTGTCAAGCCAGGAATCATCTACCACTTAGTATAAAAAGGGCAGAATTAATTTTTCTCCCAGGCTGAGAACGTCTCAGCTAAAAAGAGGCAGTCCCCCTGGGTATTCTTCACAAGAAACTGCAGCATAACTACTTTAAATTTTTAAAATCGGAACCTTAAACAAAAACATACCCACATTTATAAATGAACTTAGAAACACTCCAAGGAGTATATATTTTGCTGTCAGACATGCACATGAAAAGATTCCCTGAAAGATATCTGTGGAAAAGATAGGTAAGTTACCACCTACATTTAATTGGATAAGCAGAGAGCACAAAGCTACATGAATACTTGAAGTACATTTGAATGCTGCATATTTGATGCAAAGTGGAGAATGGAATGCTCCCCAGTGGAACAGTCTCTTGGGATGCTCTTATTTCAAGTAGAATCTCAGTGTGGATCACTTAAAAAATCAGTTCCGTAAAAAGAAGTTCAAGTTTGTGCATCTACATTTACTGTACTAATACGATTAAAAATGAATAAGGCATATAACTCACTATGCTGTGGTTGAGCTGTCTTTTTACTCAGTCTTACAACCTGTGCCTTGTTTTCTGTACAGACTGTGGTACCAGGTATTGATTAACATGATTAAAGAAGTATAACCCCTGTAACTGTGCTAAAATGAAAAATGTCTCACATTTATGAACACAGATTTAATATACTGTTGATTAGAAGTGATTGTCTAATTGCATAAGTTTGAATAAATATATGAACATGAGTTGGGCCCTAGGCAGAGCAAACAGTTAGCCATGGTATGTACTAATTTACTACCAGAATTTAAATTTCAATTACCTATAAAAATGCCTTTAAGGAGCCAAATGCTCACTTACAAACCATTATCCTTTGTTTCCACTTTTCTTACCCAGAACATAWCTAGTTTCAAGTGTATTACAATAGATGCTCAAAGCACTAAGAGTGATGTCCTCCAGAGTGCTAGTGCTGGCAGAGTACTAATATATTCATTAGTGTGCCAGTCATTGCCATGTGATCTTTTACAGGGAATGTATTTAACTTTGCAGTCTGATTCACTTTCTGCTACACTTTTATGGAAAGACTTACTGTACTTTATTGATATCTCATGTTTCATGCCAGGAATTAATAACAATGTGGTGCCTGGACAGCTTGTGAAGGTATACTGAACGCTAACACACTAGTACACTAGAGGGCTATGTCGGGATTGCAAGACATTGTGACTGGAACATTTCCAGGTGGTGAAAATCCAAAATAATTGTTTTTTAAGGGAGGGATGGGGTGGAGGAGGTGGGGGAGGGATTTCTACTTGTCCTTTTTTCACATAATTATTTGTAAATTACTTTAACTAAGTCACCTGAAGGATATCAATTCAAGGTAGATAATGAATTGAAAGTATTTAATTAATTAGTAGCTCCATTAAATATGCTATCCAGTAGGTATTTTTAATATCCTTTCACTTATTCAGATATAAATGAAGAAYAATTCTGTAAATGAAAAGTGATTCTATTGACAGTAATGGAGTCAAATTGGTAGAGGTGAAGCAGCAAGTCCCAGATTAAGACATTGCTCTTTCATAGCTATTATTTAATAAAACTTCATAACAAATGTCATCCCAAATGGCATGTCTGTACCCTTTATGAAGGCAGTTACATTTATCGGCATAAGAAAAAGAGTATGTTTTCCTTAAAAGTTTTAGGATAATAGTTTATACTTACTATGGTGCATTGCCTTCAATCCCATAATTATTGATATTGGTTGCTGCTGTAATCCCACATATGATAAAAGGAACTCCACCACTAATCAGGTAAAATCTGTTGAGACATAATAAATGATATTTTAATTTGCCTGACTTGTAGTCGAATACTGTTTTTTAAATAATTGTCCCTTTTTAAAGTATTTTGAGTATACAATATTGCTGAAACATTAAACATGTCCCCAAAACCAGAAAAGCAAAGAATGAAGTATTGTCACAATATACACTGTACTTTATGAAGCAAACAGCAGAAAGCTTAATATTTAATATTTATATGGACCCACTTTTAACTATCTCTTGATTTACATCTTTAGTAAATGTAGTTACTATTGCAGTCATATGAAGAACAAAACCTTGTCTAATGAAAGAACCTACATCCCAAATAAAGTTATTCCACTCACCTAGATATTTCTATTTAATAGTTATTAAATATGTAAGCATTGTACATTGAAAATATTCAGACAAAGCAGCTGTATTCACTTTAACCTGAAAATATTCCCAGGGAAATTCAGTGAAAACACAGAAACATTTTCCTAACTCCTGGATGACAAGAGAAACAAAGTTCAGTTAGGCAAAGAGAAAAGGGGCAGTCCACTTGGCAAAATGGTTTTTTTCTGCACAGAGGAGCAATCTGGAGAAATCAGGAGGATTAAATATCCCTTTGCATATACGACACTTTTCTTCACTCATTCAATACTCAGCCTTACAAATGCATTAAAATGTGAGGGCCTCCAAGACTTCAGCAAGATCTCATAAATATCCAAGAAGAGTGTTAACCTAAGTGTTAATCCTTCTGTAAAGACTTGTATTCTAAGACTGAAAGCACATAGTTTCACACCCCTTTAACTGGTTAAATACCATTAAACTACTTGGAAGCAACAGTCATTCCAATGTATGATCATTAGGCTACATTAAAGTCCTAGGGGATGTCTCACTGAAGTTGGCATCCTGCATGCCTATGTCCAAATTCAGCAAAATAAACCATCATCACATTTTCCATTTAAATAAGCAAAACACAGAATTATGCATGGAGGACAGCACTTCCACCGCTGCAGTCTCTGAGGTGGAGAGCACCGGCCCCATTGTATGTGAGGCTACAGCTGGAAGGAATGCTGCTCAGTGGCAAAAGGGAAAATGTTCCACTGTACCTAGAAGCTCAGCTGGTTCTCTGAAGATCCTGACTCATTTCCTGGTTTAACCAATGCTCTTCTGTCAGTAGACAAAATTAGTTTCTTTTCAAGCCACTCCTCTGGTGCGGGAAACAGTATGCAGGGATACAGATGCTTCCCAATCACTGCTATTATGTTGTCCATCAGGACTAAGAGGAACCTGATAATGTGTGGGACACATTCTGACCATAATCTGGCCACTAGTTTTCTATAATGTGTTATAAGTATTGGGAAATTTCACAGTCATTGCAAGGCAGGATTTTTACAGAAACAGAGTTATAGTAAGACAAAATAAATCAGCATTTAAATCAAACCCAGAATTAGTGTTAGAATTTCTTAACCTCTTTTCCCCACCTCCTTCCGAAGCAGAATTAGAGGCCAGGCCTCAGAAAATTTCATCTTAACATTTACAGTCAATCTTTGTCCTAATGGTCTAAGCTGTAAACAGAACAGAGAAAATCATCCTCCACATTCATCAAAAAGCCCTTCAGATTTCATAACTTCAAAGTCATTAAGTATATATTTTTTCTTCAAACTTGGCTTATTCTGTAGAGCTCAACAAATTCCAATGAACAAGCTGCCTCCTTACAAAATCCATTCATTCACTGCAGTTTAATGATTATACATATCTTTTGACTTGAGCATGTTGAATAAGCTAGTTTAATAGCTTATTATTATTTTTAACAGAGGCATGTTCAATGACATTTCTGAAATTCAGGAAATGACTAGGGTAAGCAATGAGGTATAGAAAAGTTAATCTCAATTTATCTAGGAAATAGTAAGGAGCAGAAAAATAGGAATACAGAAGCAAGTATAGGAAACTGCACTTCAAACTCATCTGAAGTGATTACACCATAGAATTTACCTACAATGCAACCTATAATTTCATTTTTTGCAGAGCCGCCACTTTTTACAGATTGGATACATTTAAATCATATCCTTATCTAAAGTCTCAGACAAGCCAGTATTTGGGTGTTAGATAATCTACTTCATATCCCACACTTTCAGCAGGCTGCTGAACACTACAACAGTAGCATCAGATGTTCTGGAAGCACTTAGCTACACAGTGCTTCAGAAATGTGCCAAAATCTACCCAAATTCCTGTCCTGGCTCATTGCTAAGAGAAAGAAAATACATTCTAGAAATGACGTAAGGTGAAGTCAAATGGTTTCAGTCTACCTGAGGTGCACTGTACTGATATCCAGCACAGCACACTGCCTGCCCTGTCTCACTGAAAAAAAAAAAAAAAAAGCAAAATAGCCAATAGAAATGACAGTGTATACAAATGATTCTAAATGATTCTTCATTGGTGGATTCAGGATTCTTGAAGGGTGAAGGGAAAAAAAACCTGCCAAATAGAAGAAAAGTCAGCAAGAGAGGAATGGGATTAAAATAGAATGAACAGAAAATATAATCAAAGAAATGGAAGTTAAATTGTAAGAGCAGGAGTGCATACTCTTGCCCATTTGTGTGAGCTCATGGATACCTTAAACAGTATATAAAGAAGAAAAGACCACACTGGAAAGTCACCAAAGAGAAGAAACATTGTTCAAGAAGATCCATATACATGTTAGTTGTGAGGAAGTACACTTAAAATTAAGACATTTAGACCAGTCTTTCCAAACATTAGTTTCTATGCAATCATTAGTTTTTATCAATTTCTTCTTTTTCACCCAGATGACATGATTAGGACAAATAATTTTGAAGAAAAAGCTGAAGTAGAATTGATAGGGCATGAATAAAAGTGAAGAAAATGCAGATAATAAATAGCTATGCTTCATACTTCTAGAAAACTTTAAATCTAAGAGAATCAAAGTGCTTTATAACATTAGCCTATAACATAACAGCCTTGCAGCCCCCTGTGTGGTCGATAAACATTACCATCCCTGTTGTACAGATGAGAAAACAAGCAAAGAGAGATTAAGTGTTCAAGGTCACACAGAAAATCTGTTTCAGAACCAGACTTCTTAATTCCCATCCTATGTTTAAACACAAGGCACCTCTCTATTACTGTAAGTGATGGGACTGGGCATATCATGGCATCCAGGAATTTGTCGCCAAGCCCAAGAAACACGATTGCCTCTCTGTGAGTTCAAGCAGGAGCAAGAAGAATATAATCTCATCTGAAGGATCCCCTGGTTAGGGTGGTTCCTTCCCAGTATTCACTAAGCCTTGCCAATGACTGTCTGCCTGTTACTCCCTACAAAGCCTGACTTGTGGAGGAGGAGCCCGTGTGCACTATTCCCTGTGCAGCCCTAATACTAACATCCACTGGTATTTCGTATAGCACTGCCTGGGTATGTATACAGAGCAGATTTTCCAGACCAGTTAAAGTGGTCTGAGTGTAAGGGTTGTAACTGGAGAGACGCTGGGTTCTGCTGCTTTTGCTGCTGCAGCCAACTTTTGGTGTCTTTCAGCCATACAAGACCAAAAGTAAGGGGTGATGCTCCTGTCAAGTAATGCTCATTCACAGAACAATATAATAAAGCAGTACCGGAAAGATGAACCTTGTAGATTTGAACAAGTACATGCTTTTCAACCATCTTTTCCCCCCTCCTCAAGTATATTTTCTTATTTTGAAAATAATGATCAATCTTTTCCCTACACCGTTTGCCTAACTTACATTTACTACTTCCTCTCATTACTATCTTTTGGTTTTAAAGCTTTAAAGGTCTATATTCTTTGGTTCAGTAACCAGCTTTTTTCTTCCAATTACCTCTTCTACTTCTGAGTTAATTTTCTAATTTTTCTCATTAAGCCAGTGGGCTGTCTCCTCTTCACAAAAGAATATGCAGTAACTCAGGACCCAGAGCCAATTTCATCTAGTTGTGTTACTCGTCTACCATTCAAGAACACAAACAGCGATACTCGGGCTACCAGTAATGAAACTCTGTAGGCAGCAGTAAGAAGACAGAAGAACCCTGCTCTGACACATGTGACTGTTACGATGGAGCCAGCCAACACAGAGGGTTTGGCTGTAGTCAAAATAGCCGTGCATGCAAATCTTTAAAGACTGGGAAACCACAGGGAGGAAATTAAAACTTTTTTCAGCTAAAATTTGATCTTGACAAGCAGTTAATTTATATAATATTTTAAAATTGTTTTACAGGGAAAACTGTAAACTATCTGTGGGGTGATTTGGGGCTTCGAAGCAATTGCCAAGCTGTTGCTTCAACATCCCTTTGGAAGAGTTTTTAAAATTTGTATATTGTTGTTGCTGGCCACTCAGGGATGTCCTGATGATTCCTAGCAGGCTTTCACATCAGCATACATCTATTTACTGAAGCTCATTCTATCACATTTTCACTAATATTGTTATCCAAGCTAATTAGATTAACGCTCGCCTGGTAGGCCTCAGCATGCTGCACTCGCACCTCTTAGCTGCAGTGTAGGCAACACCTACGGCCTGAAAACCAGGCTATGCAGACATGCTCAAATGATGTGCAGTAATTTGTGGGGGGAGGAATCATACCCATTGAACATTAGAGGGAACCCCTAAGTTCCTGCCACAGCTGCCTGAGACCAGTAAGTACAATATTTTTTATTACATGCACTGACATAAACACAAAAAAACCCCAACAGAGCAGCAGACACTGCTTGAGGTGATGTCCCTCTGTTGACATCATGGCTTAGTGTTTTCCAGCTTCCTTTCAGCAAGAAATACTCTTTTAAGGCAAACCCTACCACAAAATACTGGGAGCTACATAGCCAATCTGATAGAAACAGGATAATGTCAGGAAGAATGACTGCAACAGCCTGCAGACAGCATCCATTCTGATAACTTAACATACAGTATAGTCTTCTAAGTTTATTTCCACAAATATTACTTAGTAAGTCAGCAAGTAAAAGGAGAGTTCTACCCAGTGATGAATTTCTTGCTTGAGTGTCTGGCTATTCTCTAGCCCAAAATTGTTTCCAGATTAAGAACCTTGACTCTGGAATGAATTCTTCCAAAAAGGACCAGACCTTGGCTTTGCGGGTGTAATGCAAGACTGATTTTAAGTTTTTTTCTGCAGAGGTTGGCAGAATGGTGATGTATCAGGAAGTGCTTTAATAGCTTCAAATAGTCTTTATTGCAGACATTACTTGATTAAAATGTATGTATATTTAAAAGTATTCCTCTCTGCATGCACAAGTCTAGAAAGGTACATGTTAGATATATAAAGATACCAGTGAAACATTAATTTCTTTCCTTTTCCTCAGTACAAAAAAAGATTCCTCTATTTAGCTCTACTTACTTCTAGGGCATGGTTCATATAGGAAAAGATGTCAATCTATTAACYACTTGCAAAATAAACATGAAAATAAAAGAGGAGTCACAGCAAGATGAGTTTCCCCTTTATTTTTCCTTGAGCTGGGATTTGGTTTTAAAATCTTCGTGAAAATAATCCATATAGAAAATGGTCATTAACTTCTGAGCTAACCAGATGCCACAGTTCAAGTACCCGGCAGGCAGGCAGACAGATAAGTAGCTGCTCTGTAGAAAGCTGAATTTATAAGCCTGATTTTCAAATTATTCTTCCTGAATTTTTCATGCATCACATCATTTCATGGTCGTTTTTCCTGGGAATTTTGATAAAATAAAAAGAAGACTTTGTAGAAATGATGGGATTTTGAAAATGTACTTTTCATTTAAGAAAAAAAAATTGTMATTTTGAATCCTATTCCCAGATGTTCTTGACTTATGAACATATTTACAAATACCATGTTAGTTTTGCCTTGCTGAAGAGAAATAGCCTATATTTCTTAAGTGCTTTTTCCCTGTCTGCAAAGTAGAATATAAACATGGAGAAGACACTAAAAAAAAAAAGGAAAAACAATCTACTAATAATGCTAAAATAAACTTTAATATTGCAAGTCAAACTCTAAAAGGTAAATAATAGCAGAATTAAGAGTTGTGTGAAAACTCTGTTTAGCACCTTTATGTGGCAATATTGTTATGCTTTTTAACTGCCTGTTCACAGTCCATTTTTTTTCCATAAGGCTTTTCACTCATTCACCACGGAAGGAACAAAGATCACTGGACAGGTAGTTATTAATTTTTATATATACCCCTTCTTTCTAGATCTTATTGCAACTTAAGAGCTTCACAAACATTAATGAATTAATCTTCATAATGTCCTTGTGAGAATATGTATAATCTTCTCCATTTAGAGGCAGAGACTAAAACACAGAGAGATGAATGAAAAAACCAGTAAGAAAAGTCTCTGCAGATTTGTTTGCTCAACTTAGTATGTCCAGGCCTGTATTTGACAAAACTAGGCTCTAATTTTTTATTAAAATTGGCCATAACTTAGGAGTTTAAATACTTTGCTGGATCCGCCCTTAGAGACTTATAATATGGAAACCTGGGCAATAAAGTGGGAGAATGTTAGTCAGTGTCAGAAGATATGAAACCTCACCTATCAAATGGCTTCAAAACCACTTGCCTCTCTCATGCGAGCCCATTGCAATAGATATTCATACTGAGCTTCTCTTTCTTTCTGTCTACGTCAGATGATGTCTCATGCACTGCCATTTAGGTAGTGTGAGAGTTTAGGCCCTGCTAGTGGAAGAAGCCAAGGGGCTGTCCTGAAGCTATTTCTATTCAACTTCCTTGGTTAACACCCTTCCACCCTTCATGGCTAGTGTAGCCATTATGTCTACTTTGGTATTTTGCAGATGAAAAGGAATTTACAGACTGGCAGTACAGTTGCAGTTTGCTTTACCATGACCCTGTAAGACAGTTTGAGCCAGCAGAGAGGACAGAGAAACAAAAATGCATATACCAAAAAAATTTAAAAAAAGAATTCAAGAACTCAAAAAAAATTCAGAGAAAGAGAAGGGAGTTTCATTTACATAGAGATAACTTATTTGTCTCTTGGTGAGGTAGAACAACTTGAAGAACCATTGTATCTAAGAAGCAAGAGAGACCTTGCCTTTTTTTTTCCCTATTTTATTGGACTGGGGGCTGTTGGAAGTCAGAGAGATGATTCTTACAGTGCATTCCATGCTGCAGTTTAGCTCTATTGACTTCTACTCCTGCTCAGGCTTAATGAATAAATAACTTAAGTCAGGGTAAGGACGTACTCATGCTGAATGTACTTTTGAAGGAAAGAAGTAAGTAAAATATTAAGCAGCATGTAGAAAGAAAATGTATTTATTAGCACTTCTTAAAAAATCTATCTATGCTTTAAAAAGTTTAAAAAGAGCATGGATCTCATAGACAGAAAACTGTTTATGTTAATGCTTGGATAGAAATAATAGGAGGAGAAATAATACTCATGCTTTGAGTATTTTCTATTTGCACAATCATTTTATCCCTAGGGAACACAACAGGCCTTCCAATTCTGTTTCCACAGTTAATTTCTAGTGGTAAAATGGCTGATATACTCTTGTTCTGAGCAATTCATTGCTACCTCGTTTTTCCAGGCATTTGACTACTCTGGCGTAGAGCTGTTAGCTAAATTATTTTGCAGTTCCAGCCTACTGAATCAAACACAACTGCTTCACCGAGCATTGCAGTACACCTTTAGAAAGTCAATTACCATCAAGATGTCCTTCTGCCTTTCAAAGGGGAGAAAAGAACCATTAACCTATCAACCCTCATCAAGACAAGAAATTCTGATAACAGCCTATATATGACAATGCCCTTTTATATAATATGACAGTGAAATGAAAAGTAAAGCATGCAAAGATAGTGATAATAAGTGCTGTACCCTTGAATTGTCACATATTTAATACTCAATTCACATTATATTAGTATCAATGTTTTATGACTGTCAGTAGAATAACCTTGAATTTTAAATAGAAAATATGGATTTCTTTGGTTTTACTTGATGCAATATTTCATTAAGCCTGCCAAAGGAACCAAATGAAATGACTAGCAGGAGGAAATATATTTTAATTTGGATCAACTGTGAAAGTCACTGACAGGGGGTTCTGGTCTATGTTCTCCTATGACTAAATTTTGAAATAATATTTTTTAAAAGGAATTTATGTCAATCCCAAATTTTATTATAGCAGTCATCAACACAACTCCCTGAATCCCACTGTGTTTTATGCATTGTTGAGTTTGACACTTACTTGCTTTGTAGGCAACATTTTTTTTGTCAAGAAGAATGCTTTTTCATCTGCAGTAATTTTTTAAAATTTCAAACAGACCAGTCAAGTCCTTGTTTTGTAATTTCTACATCACCTGAAAATACGCTATTTTCAACTTTCACAGGAGAACCTTTGGAGAGTTTATTTAGAGGTTATTTATTCAGTACTTGGGATATTTTTGATTTTAGGTATGAAATCTATTTGTTGTATTGAAAAGAGATATTCTGAGACCTTATTTCTTATTATGAGCTATATTGCAAAGTTAGGGCTGAATAATTTCGATTGCATGAATTTCACAGGTAATATGTGAAACTGTCCATTTTCTAGAGAATAATACTCTTAGTTTTATTTTCTGTTAAGTTCTTTTGCTGTACATGCACAGAATGATTCAGAAGATATTCATGACCAAGCAATTGATGTCATGAAGATAGGGACTTCACTGGTAGACCTAGGTAGCTTGTTCTTAGATTTGCTCAGCTGAGCATTCAAGACAGATGTGTGCAAACAGACAATGAAAAGAGAATACAGGAACTCCTAGGAAATATCTCTAGGGAGGACACATTAATTCTCCTCTCCTAAATTCATGTCTTCTTTTCCTTTTTCTCTTATATAAATCAATGATCCTTATGAAGGGCAAGATTTTTTCCCAAAGTGCCAGAGGGAGCTGAAATTGTTTAGGAGAAAAATAAAATAAATACTTCAGAGATGTGAATTTCCACAAATCTACATTGTTAATTTGCACATTTTTTTGCAAGCCTTGTATCTTGTGATGCAATATTAAGCACCTGTTCCAGAGGGCAGGTGATAAAGAATCTCAGCTTTCTCTACTGAACTTTTATGTGGGCACAGAAACAACTGAAATCTGATTTCCTATAGATTTTGTCTTACAATTGTCTTTGGTGTCTAAAAAGGTACAAGGTCCTCCTGAGATTTTTCCCATAGTTATGCCATTTCTCTATCATTTCAGCCTTCCCTTATTTTGAGATATTTATCTTTGTCATTCACCTGCCCATCTAGTCATGTGAAACTTACAGGAGCTTAATGATCTCTACCCATCTCAGGTTGACTAGCCAGTTATTAGACAAGGAAAGTCTCAACGAGAGTCACATACTTAAACAAACTGTTTCTTTAAGGAGATCATAATATAAATAACAATAAATTTCCATTTTTCCATTACAGATAATTATAGGCAAAATGTGAAAAATGTGAACTTTAATGGTTCAAAAACTAGCAAACAGGAACTTAAACTCACTGTTTTCAAAAAATGTCCTGTGTTTTACACTAATACCACAATTTTTACTTTAGTTTACTGATTCTTAAATGATGAATATTGGCGTTACTACTTACAGAGAGAAAACAGTAGCAAGAAAGCACAGTTCCAACCAGCTAAAAAGCATTTTTATCTCTTCTGCTGGCCTTGAAACATTTTAAGCATCTTATAAAGCCTATTTGATTGATACAGGCCATTAAAATAACGTGTTTAGGAAATGTAATGTTGCCGCATGAAATCTGCCATTTCTGCCAAAAAAAATTGCCTTTCTTCAATGAAAATGAAAATGAAAATTACACCTTCACACATAATTGTATGTAAAACTGCTGAATGCATCAGCTGCTTTCTGTCACATAACAGTGATTGGGTGGTTACTGTTATACAGAGTACTCTCAGAAATACTTAAAAATTATATATGTTCTGACCACGGTGTAATGCACATATTTTTAATATTTAATAGATTCATATTTASTATATTCATATATCCTTATAAAGTGCTTTGTTTTGAAGTTTACAGAACAACGGTAAATTTCATCTCTACCTAGATTTGTTCAGCATATCCTATGAATATTCTTAAATGATACCTACCCACAATACTCAAGACATTCATATATGGAGGTAGCTCCATATATTAGCTCCATGGGCTTTTAAATATTAAAACTTCAAATTATTAAACCATTCTTACTGTTTCTGAGGATTTTACCAATAAGGTAATAAACCCCCCATCTTTAAAATATTGTTAAGGATTAGGTGCTACATCACCAAAATTAAACAGAGTTAGTGTTTCAGGCTTCTGCATCTCTGGTTTTACAATTATGTGCTAATCACAATTTACTTCTACCTTCCACCTATTTAGGTAATTGGGTTTATTTTCAACTGCGTGTATCTAAAATCTAATCACACAGCTAGAGCACGATGTAACCTCAGGCAAAGTGAGAGGACAAACAGTCTTGTTTAAGACACGAAGAAACCACACACTAAATAAAAATAATATCATTTTGATTATTAAATCTTCTTGGTCTACAAGAAGTATTCAGTCACTAACCCAGAGGGCCATTTAAAATTGAAAAGCATTTACGCAGAAGATCCATGGAAACCTCAAAACCCTTTCTGTTGAATCTTTCCAGCTACCAAGCTTTTGTCATCGACAAATCAARCCCACAGTTTTAGAGAAAAGATGAAACAGTTTCCTGAAAGGAATTGTTTCTGATGTGAAAAGCATACAAGCAGGTTTTGAATTCCTCTAAAGTCCATATTCAGTGCACAGTAAAGGAAGGGACTCTGTGCTTTATTTTGGTTCCCATTTTAAAATATTTMAATTGATTTTTTTTAATAGTTCTAATATTTTTAGGGTTTGCCACAGGTTGTGAGTTAAGGAGGGGGCATCCCTGAAAGTTAAGAAAAATTAGTACCTGAAACATCAAAGACATAATTTTCAATCATACAGAATACTGCTTTCAATCATAAAGAAAACCATGCAGAAAAACTTCCAGGTGAATTCAGTGCAAGGCACGGGTGTTATCCTAAAATACACCCTAGATGACTTGAAATATCAATTCTGAAGTCACTATATTTTTGCTTTATTTACCAAGACTGCACAACGAAAAATCTAAAAAAAAGTATTCTGTGTAAGGTGTCTGTATAAATTAAACACGGTGCTTTTTCTTTTTTTGTATTTCTACCATTATATTGTCTTTGTTCACAAATACTTGCTGAGAAAAAATATTTCAGTACTTATATGGAGCAACTGAACGGTATAAAGTGCCTGCCTCAAGAATTAACTTGCACTCCACAAAGACTAGAGTTACTGAAAATTTATGCACCAGAAATTTAAAATGGGAAGCTGCAAAATATAGCTCAGGTAAAAAACACAAACTATCAAGATGAAACATTTCAATTTTTTTCCAACCAGAAACTCTTCTGGATATCTATTACCTAATCACTTCTAAATATTGACGTTAATTTCCTTTTCAGAATAAGAAGACATATCAAAAATGTTGGCATCTCCCATGAATGATAATTCTGTTTTACAGCTGGCCACATTTGGAACATGTATATATAGTATATGCAACCACTACTTACACCTCAACTGACTCATACAGAAAGAAAACATTAGAAATCCAAAACCTATTAATTTGATTAATTGTGAATAACCACTCTCCTTGACTTGGTAATTAGATGGTATTCCAACATTTTTTAAAGCACATTTTATTACYTCCTATCGTTTTTCACTTAGGAATCCTTAGTAATGACAGCTTCATTTTCATGTATTTCAACATTGTAGTATATTCCTCAGTTTTGCTATTTGAAAAAAAGCTGCATTTCCTTTTCTTCATGGCTTAAGTATTAGCTGGACCAAGTAATTTTAAACCCATGTAACAATGATTAATGTATTTGTAAATTTTTCTAGAACAATGACAACAGCCTTCATATAATTGAATACATCACATTTTTGCTAGGGCATAACAAAGTTCCCTACCTTCTTAATGCTACACACATTGACTGGTCAGTGTACACTGACCAAGGTGAGCAAAAAACTACCATTCATAACAACAGGCCCCGAGGCAAGAAACAATTTAAAGCTTACTTTGGTATAGTGAACTATTATACCAAGTGAACCTGCTACTTTAAGTGATAATGAGAGAAAACCATCTGTGAATACTCAATAATCAGGTGCCTGGACTCTCTTCTGTGATGGGGAAGACAGATTCTCTTTGCTTGAATTAGATGATTAAGGGTCAGCCATCACACCTGAGTGCTGTGAGCACTGGATATTCAGTATGCCAGTATTAGCACAAATGGTGCTAATTTCCTTATGAGGTAGAGATACTTCCAATTTGCAGGGATGGAAAAGCACAACTCTATTTTATTCTTATTTCTGCAGTTTTTTAGAAATTTGTTAAACTTCTGGAAAGGCTGAAAGAGTCAGGACTAGAGAATCAGAATCAGAATCAGAGTCCTCATGGACTCTGTGGCCACCACATGATGAGTTTCTTTTGCTATCCCTTATATTCTCTCATCAATAGTTTAGATATACTGTGTGCAATTTGATGAGAATTACTTGTGTTTATAAACATGATATTTATGATATTTATATATTTTACATTATGTAGCTATGAATTTTAACTTTACATTATATACCTATGAATTTTAATGATGTTCTGTTAAACTCGTGGTTTTTTTCATGGGATTAAGAGTGATTTTTTTTGTGCTTTATTTCAGACTAGGTTACAGCCCTTACATTTCATGATTGTGGTCCATTCAAGATGAAAGCTAAAAGGAAACAGAACTAGGATGGGAGGAAGAAATAAGGTCCTTGGAGATTTTCAAAACTTGACTGGATGAGGCCCTGAGCTAACTTTTAAGTTGAATCTGCTTTGAGTGGAGAGTTAAACTAGATGACTTACAGATGTTTCTTCCAAACTTATTATTTTTATGATTCTCCAATTGACTTATTATTCATTGTTAACTTTTCAGTTTTATGAGGGTCCATCCATACCAGCTGTCAATGCTGAGAGAAGGGCTCTTTAGACCTGCTGCTCTCCTAGTTTATATCACTCTGTAAATTGAAACATATGCACTACTCAGAGTAGACGGATTCACAGGTGAGCGAGCATAGCTTGAAAATTCCTATAATTAGAAGGCTATGTGCCTAGAGCCAGACAGAGTTCTTCAGAAGAGTACAGTGCATTATTACTGAGATAGAACAGGATTGATGTCAGAAAAAGACCCCACTTCACATCCCATCAACAATGCCTACAGCTGTGACTGTAGACAAGAATAGTTGCAACAAAAGAAAAATTTATGCTATGTATAAAATCTATTCTTGTATCAGATAAGTTATGCATCCATGACATGTAAGTGTTGCCACTGACTTTGGTCAAGCTCCATATGAGCGAGATGCAGACTTGCATGATTTTGTACTACACAATTGCACTATTCTTTTGTAGAAACTAATCTATCCTCTAAAGAATCTTAGCGAAGTTTCATCCTTAGTTTGCAAAAAGGAAAAAGCTTACTTTTCCATGTTTGTTTTAATGGAGAAAATCTTATAATAGGATTTATGCAATGATGTTATCCACTTCTACAACTTCCAATTTATCATCTTGACAGATATCCAGGTAGCCAAGAACTTAAAATCTTACCAAGTAGGTGTTATTAAATGTAAGAAGCAGTAGTGAAGCATTAAAGCATGATGGAAATAACTTTCCCTCACAGTTTTAGACTTTTGGTTTCTTTCTGGAACACTTTCTCCTTCATATTCCATAGGATGTAATTCAGTCTGCTAATCTAGAGGCAGCAAAAAGCATTCCCTTTTAATGCTATACATAAAAGAATGATTATGGATTACCCTGCTATTAAATCATAAACAAACTGTATTCAATTAATGACTTGACTCTACAAACCCATGGAAATTTAGATTTATTGATAAAAATTCAGGTTGACATTTTGTCCTTAATTCACCCTATTGAAAAGTAAGAAACAAAGGTACAATTGCATGAGTTCATGAGTGTCAGCCCCAATTTTTAGCTTTAATGTTGAGGTTTTTTGCTGTTGTCGGTTTTAGTCTTACGAAGTTGAGCTATGGGAATTATTATATATATGATGATGGCATGAGCATTTGCTTTTTCCTGTTGTTTAAAAACTGACATACACAGAAATCTATTTTTGGTGATCCCTATCCCAGAAGCAAAAMCAAAGCTTTTCCATCATATATAAGAAGGTCAAAGGGTAAGTTCCTAAAAATCACAGGGTTTCTTGGAACACTCAGCCAGAAGTGATCATGAAACTTTGAAAGAAAAGGACAAGCAGAGATAGAGGAAAGTTATCTTTATAAATAAATAATAATTGAAAAATATTAATTAAAAGCTAGAAATGACATGTCATTTCCAGAATGTTACCGCATTAGTAATGCAGAAAAAGGAGATCTGAAAAGGAATGAACAGCAGTCATTGCCACCTTCACAAAACTATGAGCATCTCGTTGCTCAAATTTCCAGGTCAAAAGGCTGCCTAGCTTTGCTAGGTACGATAATTGTTATCGGATTTGGCAATGCCAGAACCTCAGAAAAAAGTGAAGTGTTCTCTCTAGTTGGAAAACACTCTCTTAAATGCATGAAGAGGCAATATAGCTAATTGGTTGCTTCTTCAATATCACTAATGGGAGACTAAGAGTCTATGTGAGCAGACAAATTTAATGTCATTCTTATATGAGACAACAACAAGAGTATGATATGCAACATTAAATAGTCCAAAATGCCTTACATATGAAGTACAGCCAGCATGGGGTAGCTATTCTGAAAATAACAGTGGTAGTAATTTGCCCATGATTCCTGTTCCTTACCTTTTTGATTCATGAAAACGAGTTTTACTGACATCAGTAATCCCAGAAATCAAATTCCAAAGTGGTATGCATAAATATTTCTTGAAAATGAACTCTGCCTGTATAGGTATTTTTTTCTGGAGATGTCTGTAAACTCATCTAATATGAAGAAGAAGCAAGATCCTATGACTGACCACTCATGACTCATATAATTAGCAAATACCACAAATTCAGGGACCTTCCATAATCAACCTATAAAACAAATGATTGCAAAAGTAAAAGACTGAGAGATAAATTAAAGCAATAATTATATCTGAAGAAATTGTTATCTGCTCAGAGATTTATAAATTTGTGGATAATGTTCTTGGTGAATTACTTGTATCTGCTGACGTGACTACTTGTAATAAGCATAGCTACCCATCAAGGCATGTTGGAACAGGGAACTACTTCCTACATTTCATATGTTTTCAACAAAATCATATAGAATATTTGAAGGTAAATCTCCAAAATCTCCAATTTCTTGGCATTCCTCATAAATATTGGGAAGCAAATAGAAACAATCTTCAGTAATCATAGTTCTCCTACCTCCTAATCAATAGATAAAACAATAACTAGGTACCTCTTATAATCAATAGATAAGTCAGGTATCTCGTGGGGTCAGGTTTTCTTTCACAGAAAACCTAAGCCAACCTAATCTTTCAGATAAACTGTTAAAATCTTGAATGATTCCCTGAGTACCAAGTGTGATCCAATAATAATGGCATCACCCCTTTATGTGAGTGAATACTCAATCAATATAGGCATAAAGTTTAATCTGGACATTCTATTTTGCTAAGGTATATTAAATATTATATATTTAAATTCTTTTAATCTGTATCATTAAAATTGCAGGGAATTTACTGAATTTTATTTGTAAGTAGCAATAAGCAATAATTTCCATCTATGAACCAAAATCTTTCTGTGATTATATATGAAGCAACTGAAAACCTGTTGTGGATGTAGACATTTCAGAGCAGAAGCTGGCCTAATTTTTTGTTATGTTTTATATAGTAACGTGGTACCTGAATAAAAATACCTGGAGGATCAGCAGCCAGTTTCTACAAGACTCATAACATCTCCAAACACTGAAGGCATATTTGGAACACATTAGTTTCAAAGTCTCTTCTGTCAGAATTTGCTTGCATAATAAAACACAACAGTTCTTACGAGACCAACAAGGCTGTAGGAATTCAGGAGTAAATAAAGGTTTGAAAAATGAGAATACTGTTGGGAGAAATGCTTGTTTTAAGAATAACAGAATTGTAGGGCGGGAATGAACACCAAGAGGTCACCTAGTCCACTCAAAAGCTCTGAGGCAGGGTCACATTAAACATCTATCATGACTGGCTTGGGTTTATCTAATCTATGTTAACAAATTGCTTATGACAGAGTTTCCACAGCCTCCCAGGTAACCTGTTTTAATTGTCARCTATTCTCATAGTTTAAAATCTTTTTCTAATATCAACCTATTTACCCCTTACTGCAACTTAAGCTTATTATTTATTGTCCTGTCTTCAATAATTTCAGAGAGTTTTGTTAATACATTTTAAACCTCTTATCAGTGCTGTTATTAACACTCATAACTAGCAGTGAGGGTCCACAACTTTCAAGTGATTTGAGTTCATGTATGCCTTCTTTATTCATGTTTACAACTGTCATTGCAAATAAGGAGTTGGAAGATTTCTTTAAAAAGTTTAGGATGAGGGTTTCAAACAAAATCACATAAGTCCAGAAAGTCAAGCTCTAAACAGAATATGAAATATCATGATTTTTCTGATGGTACTGCACAGATATTCTCTTTTTCCTTTCCTGCCCTTTCAACTGTGGAACCTCTCAAGGGGTGTGTCTCACCAACACGGAGGTGATTTACTATCCCATTAAGAAAGATCAGGAATAGGGTTTGAACAGAAATTACAGAAGATAGATAAGGATAGATATGGCTTTTAAAATACATGATAAACTTTTTACCTAACTTGAGTTTGCTTGTCTCTTACATTGCTGCAGGCCAGTGTTTTCCCCTTCCATTTCCTTTATTAGTATTATCACCATCTCAGATGTCCTCATGACTTCTCCTTTCCTGTGTTAGAGTCTGATCGATCTCTTTGAGACTTCCTGCAGTTCTCCCAAGGTCTGTATGTTGGTCTGCACTTTGTTTCAAGACTCATCCTTTGCTTAGTTTTCTTTAAAGCTTTCTTTGGGCACTTTTTTGTGTCATTTTCACACTGATTCCCTATTTTATCCTGAGTCAAAATTTCATTTCCTGATGTACCTCTTGAACTCCTCTACTTCCCAGTTTCCATACTTTCAGTCATTCCACTGAGTTTCTCTCATTTACAATGTATGCTGTTGTCCTGGTTCCGGCTGGGACAGAGTTAACTTTCTTCCCAGTAGCTGGAGGGGAGTGAAGGGGGGGGCTGTGTTTTGGGTTTGGTATAATAGGAGCGTTGATGGCCCACTGATGTTTTGGGTGTTGCTGGGTGGTGCTTGCACTGGGGACTTTTCGGCCTCCCATGCCCTGCCAGGTGCATGGGAAGCTGGCGGGGGGCGCATAGCTGGGGCGGTTGACCCAGCTGGCCAATGGGGTATTCCATACCATGCAATGTCATGCTCAGTATAAGAACTAAGTGTGTGGGGGGGCACTGGTGTCCTGGGACATAGCTCTCGCATATCGGGCTATGTGTTGGTTCGGCGGGTGGTGAGCAGTTGCGTTGTGCATCGCCTCCTTTGTATATTCTATTATTGTTGTTGTTATCATTGTTACTATTACTATTACTGTTCTACTTTGTTTTATTTCAGTTATTAAACTGTTTTTATCTCAACTCGTGAGTTTTCCTGCTCATGCCCTCCCGATTCTCTCCCCCATCCTACTGGAGGGGGTGAGGGTGAGCGAGCGGCTGCGTGGTGTTTAGTTGCTGGCCAGGGTTAAACCATGACAGTCCTTTTTGGCCCAACCTGGGGCTTGAAGGGTTTGAGATAACAACAGATTAAGTAGAGTGTATTAAGGAATTTATATCTGTTAACAGTTGTTGGTCACAATATTCGTTTATCTGACCTGTATCATGCTCTTGTTTTTGCTGTACATGTTAAAGATTGGTGTTGGTTTCTGTGGTCTGCTGTGCTCTGCAGTGATTAGTGATGTTTTGCCGGGGAGATTTGTTATTAAAACVCTGGCATTGGGCATTATTTGGTATCTGGGTGTTGTACTGAAGCCGTTACTGTACTTTGGGTACCACCTCTTGGAGRCAATTAACAATTATACCTCTTCCTCTGAGGAGTTCTTTATGGAGGAAATTCAGAATGGCACCTTCCTCTGTGATGTTTTCTCCTTTGTTACAACAACTTGTCAGTACCTCGAACATCCCTGGGTAGTTAAG
>JAYKAV010000131.1:72816-156165 GCA_035582835.1 Phoebastria nigripes
CTCCGGAACACCTGCAGTACATTGATGACATCATCGTATGGGGCAACACAGCAGAAGAAGTTTTTGAGAAAGGGAATAGTCCAAATCCTTCTGAAGGCCAGTTTTGCCATAAAACAAAACAAGGTCAAGGGACCYGCACAAGAGATCCAGTTTTTAGGAATAAAATGGCAAGATGGGTGTCGTCACATCCCAATGGATGTGATCAATAAAATAACAGCCATGTCCCCACCAACTAGCAAAAACGAAACACAAGCTTTCTTAGGTGTTGTGGGTTTTTGGAGAATGCATATTCTGGATTACAGCCTGATTGTAAGCCTTCTCTATCAAGTGACCAGGAAGAACAATGACTTCAAATGGGGCCCTGAGCAACAACAAGCCTATGAACAAATTAAACGGGAGATAGTTCAGGCGGTAGCCCTTGGGCCAGCCCAGGCCAGAGAAGATGTAAAAAATGTGCTCTACACTGCAGCCGGGGAGAATGGCCCTACCTGGAGCCTCTGGCAGAAAGCACCAGGGGGGACTCGAGGTTGACCCCTGGGGTTTTGGAGTCGGGGATACAGAGGATCCGAGGCCCRCTATACTCCAACTGAGAAAGAGATATTGGCAGCATATGAAGGGGTTCGAGCTGCTTTGGAAGTGGTTGGTACTAAAGTACAGCTCCTCCTGGCACCCCAACTGCCATTGCTGGGCTGGATGTTCAAAGGGAGGGTCCCCTCTACACATCATGCAATGATGCTACGTGGAGTAAGTGGGTCGTGCTGATCACACAACAGGCCCAAATAGGAAACCCCAGTCACCCAGGAATCCTGGAAGTGATCATGAACTGTCCAGAAGGCAAAGATTTTGGAATGTCCCCAGAGGAGGAGGTGACGCGTGTGAGGAGGCCCCACTGTATAATAAACTACCAGAAAATGAGAAAAATGGCCAGTACTTTATCTCTATACTGACTTACGGATGGTGGCAGATGCCCTGTGGGGGTGGTTGCAGCAATGGAAGCAGAACAACTGGTAGCGCAGAGGTAAACCTATCTGGGCTGCCACATTGTGGCAAGATATCGCTGCCCGGGTAGAGAACCTGGTTGTAAAAGTGCATCACGTAGATGCTTACATACCCAAGAGCTGGGCRTTGATGGCCCATTGATGTTTTGGGTGTTGCTGGATGGTGCTTGCACTGGGGACTTTTTGGCCTCCCATGCCCTGCCAGGTGCATGGGAGCATAGCCAGGGCGGTTGACCCAGCTGGCCAATGGGGTATTCCATACCACGTGACATCATGCTCAGTATAAGAACTAAGTGGGGGGGGGCTCTGGCGTCACGAGACAGGCTCTCGCGTATTGGGCTACGTATCGGTTTGGCGGGTGGTAAGCAGTTGCATTGTGCATCGCCTCCTTTGTATATTCTGTTATTGTTGTTATCATTGTTATTATTACTGTTCTACTTTGTTTTATTTCAATTATTAAACTGTTTTTATCTCAACTCGTGAGTTTTCCTACTCGTGCCCTCCTGATTTTCTCCCCCATCCTACCGGAGGGGGTGGGGGTGAGCGAGCGGCTGYGTGGTGTTTTGTTGCTGGCCAGGGTTAAACCACGACAGCGGTTCTACACAGGCAATTGTTCAACTGCCTCTGTAAAACACAACATATACTCATAGCACTTTATAATAGTGCAAGACAAAGGTTGAAAAATCGGAAGATCAATAGTCAGGAAATTCAGAATGCAAATTCTGAATACCTTGGCTGTACTAGAAGTGTAATTTTTCCTTGGAAAAATATAAAGTTTAAAGTGTTCAGTAGAAACAGCAGAGAAAATACTATGTATGTACAAAACCTGTTCTACAGAKAAGACCTGCCTTCCCTCTACTATCATTTATGAACCATTGAAAGGAACTCCACAGTAGGTAATTTTGAAGTAATTGATCCAGAAAATGTTACTCTAACCCCAACAGACAATGGCTGGCTTTTAATCTAATGTATGAGGGCTCTATCTACTGTGGAAGTGATTCTTAGTATGTACCTGATTCTTTACTCAGAATAATAAAATTATAAAAGTTACATAGGCAAACTTTAATTTCCCAGTCTGCATTAACCTAGCCACTGTGATTCATTTTTCTGTTTATGTTAAAAGGAAAAGTGATGATAAAAGCAAAAGGGAAAACTCTGAGGCATTGCTGTATGAGATGTAGCTTTGAACAATGAGCCGTCTTTCACTCTACAACTTATGCACCTTGCTCCTGAAGATTATTTCACTATTTACAGCTTTAGCAGTTGAAGGACAACTAAAATTGGTCCAAAGCCTGCTCAAAGTTCTAAACTGGTCTACTTTTATAGCATTTTGAAAATCAAATTAAAAATACTCATTCATACCCCAGGAGGATGCTAACTTTAAACATTCCTACTTTAAAATTTTAAGTGTGATTTTCTCTTTAATGTATTCTGATTTGGAGTTTTTAATGAAGACTAAGTTGAAAAGAAGAGAATCATCCACATTTCCAGTAATGGGCTTCAACTATTTAGGATGTACAAGGTCAAGGAGATCAACGGAAGTATATGTGTATTTTTCCGTGGTCTCCCAACTCAAAACCAAGTGAATTAATCTAATGCGGTATTTCCTCCCAAGACTTTTAAGCCCTCCTTCCAAACAGGCATAAGCCAGAGATTATCACACATATTTGGCAGGAAGTATGCATGGAATGAGTCAGGTCCGAAGCTGAATTTCCAACAGTTACAGTTAAATATGCTGCAGCATATTTAATTCAATATGCGTATCTGTAGATTTCACCAGTCTTGTTTGTCCAAGGAATATATTTTTATTTCCTTGAACTTTTCCATTCATTAGGAAAGAAAAATATTCTGAAATGTTAAAATTATGCATTTAAAACTATCATTGCTAAAAGCATTTGTATGTGCATAAAAAGATGTATTTGGTTTTTATTGCTAGTTTATTTTAAGATAACCCACGTACTTTTTATCGTTCTCATTTGCTCTTGGAATCTAATAATATCTTTAAGCCAAAATTACTTTATGGATTAGTAGCAATGTATTGGTAATAAGACCTATGCCATGTTATAATTTAAATGCATAGTGGTTGTACTGTGCTGCAGTTATTATAGACTATTGAATAATTCTATATCATACTAGTTGGTTGCCTGCAGTGTTCTGGTTTTGGTGACATTGCAGTTCATCAGTCTGCACAACATACTTCACAATTCTTCATGTCTTATGTTTTCTTGCAACATCGCTGTTTTCATTACAGGTAAGCTGAATGTATACAGACACTTACTTAAGAGAGGTGTCCTGTAACAAGCTTTAAGTTCCATCTTTCTCACATAACAATTTTCATAAGAAAGAATTTGTATCTAATGTGACTCTGGCTTTATTTAAATTGAAAACAAATGACTCATTTTTAAAGTTTCTTAATAATAAATAGAATCATAGAATCATAGAATCGTTTAGGTTGGAAAAGACCTTTAAGATCATCAGGTCCAACCAAATGAGTATAATCATCCACAATTAAAAGTCAGATAGCCTTTTCTGTAACTGTGGTGAATATTATTTCATGCAGATGGGAATGCTTAGTTCTTTGTCCATACTATGGTAAAAGACAAATTTGAAATTATCTTAGCATTTCTCTTTACAGCTTTTTGCATAATCAAGTTTAATCTATATGACACCAGAGAATCATTTGAGAAAATACTAGCTCTTTCAAATCTGATAAAGTTTTCTACAAAGCCCCCATTGGAGTTTGAATATATTATCTTCAAAGATTTTTAGAACTTGCAAAATTTCCAATCAGCATTTTACATTTCGCCTGGAGCAGCATATCAAAGCATGAAGCATTTTATCAAGCTTACCCTATCCTCTAACTTATCCTCTACAATTATATATATGACTAGCTCAAATTCTAGAAAGTGTTGACGGAAGGAATAGTGTGACAAGAATTCTGAATTTCCAGGAGATACCTAGGTGTGAACTCGTGACAAAAGCAGATGAAAATTCAACCTAATACAGTTCTGCAGATCAGCATGTTGCAGTTACAGCCTTTCAAATCTGAAAATATCATAGGAATCATTATAAGTCTCCCTGAAGCTTACAACTTCGCAAGCTTGCAAATGCCATAACTCATGTTGTTAACAATTTCTAAGTCCCAAGACCATAATTCCCTCATTAAATGACCAGGTATCACTCAGATGCTGTCATTTTCTTTTTTGGCTATGTTTGTCAATAGCTTTACAACTGGGGAGAGTTTCAGTTGAAAGTCTTGATACATGACTTGCTATGCTGTTTAAAAGCTTGTTTACAAGTAATAAGTTGACATACTTTTCTTTTGCAATAACCGTAAACCATTTCTTTTCATCTACGCTAAGTGGCTCAGACACTGTTCTTTAAATAAGGAAGACAAAACTTCACCTTCTACCTCAACATCTCTTCAAGATTTGGTATTACTGGATTTCTACTCTGGAAAGTGTCCACATTGTGTGACTCTCGCCTGTACCTTAGCTAATGAAGTTATGGCAGTAACAAAATCCTTTTTCTACTTTGACTGTAACATACTCTTGAAATAAGATCAAATCAGAGAGGAACCTCTGTTCCACGCACCATTCACTTAAACCATTTGATAGTGCATTCAGGTCAGATTTGAAGAACAATTTTGCCAACTAGAAAATGAGAACAAACTTCTGAAATACTTCCAGTTTGAGTCTTGATTCATGACCCAGATGAAGTGAAACTAAAAGTAAAGCAGGTGGCTCTGTTATCATTTTACTCTTAACACAATAATTCATCACTCACCTTGAAGGTGGAGAAGCAAAGTTCTAATGACTTCTCTTGTTTGATTCAGAGTAGGCAGGAAAATACCTCCACACTATGACACCGTACACTGGCAATCCAATGCCGTCTGCAATGAATGTTTACAGGGCCTATGCAAAGTGCAACAACTTTCATTGTCAGCAATAGCTGACAATACATTGCTACTGTGAATCTCTTTAATATTTTAATATTTTGTTTTTACTGAAAATGTTCTTGTGTGGAACAATTAATTCAAAGCTGAATTAAACACTTTCTTTGACCTAAGATAATTTTTCCCTATATGATGGAAATGCATTTAGCTTCAGGCTGAAATTGAATAAGAATAATTCATGAAAATGTTTCCCTTGTCACCATTTTATACCCTTTTCCACTGCAGATCTTTCAGTTACGTTGCTAGCTAGCAATAAAATGGCTCTGGCTATAATCCATGACTCCATCTGACCATGTACCAGCCTTTTAAGAGTGATTGTATTAAATAGCTTGTAATATCAACAGCTTTTATACCTCAGGTGTCAGAATCTTTCTGGTCATTCTGGCTAAGGTCCCAGCATTACAATTCTTTTTTGTCTGTTTGGTTTTTGGGGTTTTTTTGAGAACTTGCCTAAATTGGTGGGTTGATAAGACACAGTATAGTCTGACTGCTAAGATCAGCATTTCTGGTGGTACTGCTGTATCATTAGCTGTGTCATCTTTGAATGTCAGAGTTATTTAAAATTGTCTTCAGACAATTGTTCAAAAGATTAGCTCTATAATTAAACCATACTAAAATTTTGAAATGGCTTTTATCCTTAGATTATTTTAATATCCAGTATAATAACATACTAGCTTATTTTGATGTTGAATATAAGGCTTATTTTGGTGAATAAAACTAAAACAATAGCTGGAAAGAAAACATGGCTTCTTTTATGTTCAATTTTTATCAAATGAAAAAATTTTAAAAATGGTATTTCAGCAATATGGCCTTTCTCCTTCCTGGGAAATATGATAAATATTGAAACAAGAAACATGGGAATAGTGATTTGCAGATAATATGTATGAAAGCAGCTGTTACACACTATGTTCTTTTAGAAACTTATGGTGTYGAGGCTATAAGCGGCCTTGCGAATATATGAGGATTGCAAAACCTTCCATTGTTCAATAATGAATCAAGCTAATTACAGCACAATTTGAAAATGATCTAAAAATACACATTGGAAAAGACAATTTCCTAGTCTTAACTTTCAGTAACTAAAATAAGAAGTGTTGATGATAATATCAGAGACATTAGTTAAACTTCCTGATGACTGACTCTGCCCACATCAAAATATTCTGTCCTCTAAGCAAAGGATGCAAAAGAGTATTTAAATTATAGCCAACTTCCTTGAGCATGGTATGGCAGATTTTCAGTGAGACTTTTGGCTTACTGTACCATGGTTCATCCAGCTAGTGAAAACCTTACTCGCAGCGAGACATCACTTTCACTTACTCTCCAGTGACCGAACTGTGTCTATGCTAATAGTAGAGAGTGAACTACAGAGGCCTCCTCAGGGCTTCCAAGAATTCTGCCCTGTGGCATTTCCCATTTATTTCAACATATACAAACTATAGAGAGTTGTTAAGGAAAAGGCATTGTTGTTAAGGATAATCCCTTGGGATAATTAGGCCTAAATTTAAACTTTATAGAGGAGGTTTAGTATGTTCACTGCAGGAAGAAAAAATGGGCTTCCATGGATGAAGATTAGAGAAATTAATATTTAAGGGCATACAATAAAGAAGAAAACAATGGACTGTAATTGATGCTTTTCATCTGACCTCTTTCTCTCTCCCTCTCTCTCAATCATTATTTGATACAAGAAGACATGAATTCATGAGAGCCAGTGCTAATGAAAAATGCACTAGAACTTAACTGCATTTCAGAGCTGCTGGTGTCAAGGGGACAAGTAATGTCTGTGTCTGTCAGAATGTAAATTAAGTTGCTTCATATGATTCACACTCAAGATCCAGAAAAGAACATGGCCAAGAAAATGACATGACATATTTGGCAAACTTGATGTTTAATAGAGAATTTGTTATCTTGGTCAAATTTTGATCCCCCATTACACTGCTATTAAGCTGCAATAAATTATAGGCAACTTGTTATAACTGATAGGAGAAATTTTCTAGACCCTGAGAGTAACAAAGATCATTTTCTGAAGACCCTTTCAACCTCAGGAATATTAGAAACCATTAGTTCTTTTTATTCTAGGGTTTTTCTCTGGTAAAGGACATAAAGTTTCTTTAAAAAACTAAATATAAGTCATCTTTAGTCTTTATTACTGGAGTGTTTTTAGTACCTCCATTATGGTGCAAAAACATCATGTGCCAATTTTCAATGACATCATGAATATTGTTGTGTGCAACTCAAATTCAGGAAATAGCCCGCTTTATTGGTAACTTATTCATTAAAAATTGCCACATCATCAATTTGTGATGGAAGTCACAACACTTCCAGACGGGCTCTCTTGGGACCTACAGTTAGGCAAATGCAGCAGTACATAGCAGTAGATCCATTTGTGCCCATGAGTTGGTTTCCAGTTTGTCAGAATTCAGGTCAAGCATCCAAATGTTCATCCTGAAACAAGCAGGGTTATCATTGTGAGCAAAGCACTAAGCAGATGCCATGATTCCTGTGGTATCATGCAAGTCTGTAAAATCTTCTCACTTTGAGGCAAGAGGTTCATCACAGGATTTGTCTACACAAACCGAAGGAGAGGGTTTTCATGGATGTGAAAGTTTAGCATGGTTTCTCCTTTTTTCAGTGAAAGAATTTAACATAATTCAATGTCACAAAGATATTTAGCTACTGTTTAGCTGTATACTAGTGATTAATGTTTGGGTAACTGAGAGAAATAATGAGTTAGGGAATGACTGTGAAGAGCTTCTGTCACTTTCACAGGAGAGGGGGAGGATGCAAGTGGAGCACTATCGTGTCTTGGACATGCATGGGATCAGGGTGTAGGTTGTTAGTCATTGCTACACCATAAACATAGCCCACAAGGAAGACCYCTGTTGTTGCTACTTCCAAGACATCACTCAGTACTCTGTAAGTGTATGGATGACGTACAGATCCTTGCCCAGAATACAGAATAGCAGACACACACACACACGTATATATATGCACATACACATCCATTAGCAGACATTACAGTTCAACTGAACCACTTCAGTTCTCACCTACTATTTCTAGGTCTGCTCTGTGTGCAAGTTAAAAGACATGTGAACTATGCAAACAGCTTTCTCATTCTAAAAATGATTCTTAACTTCTAAAATTATTTAAAGTTAAAACCAACAAGAGAATGGAATTGAAGCCAGTCATATTGACTGTAGGTGCTCTGAGTGTGCTGCTGAAAACTGATTTAATTTGCCTGAGTTATGATCTTCCCAAAATTCTCTAGTTCATTTTTAATAGCCATAGTACTAAGCCTAGTACTTTGAATACAAAGGGAAGGACACACAATCCATTCCTAAATTTCTACTACAGCTAGATACACAATTTTTCTAAGGCGCTGCATGAGGTACTTTTCCTAGAAGCCCCACAACTTTTGTAAGAACCTTTTAAAAAGCTTATCAAGATACATTACATAATAAACAAGATGAAGTTCAGCAGAGACAGTTACATCACCTGTTACCCATTTTGCAGTCGATTCTGCAACCTTATTTATGCACATTGGATGTTTTTTCATGACAGATATAGGATATTGGAGACTCTGTAATCTGAAGTTTGCCATATTAGTTACCTTGCAAGATGCTCATTGAATAAAAATGGATGGAGGAAATTAGGAGGCATATTTGTACCTAACCCTGAGATAAAAGGTAACTTAATTATCTGGCTCCTTAACACCAATCTCTGGCCTAGCTGGCAGCTTATTTATTTTTTATTTTAAATGTTTATAGTGCAATTGTGCTCAGTAGTTATCTTATTAAAAATGATAGTAGTCTAATTTTTTTCTCTCTTTCTGGAAAGGAATTATTTTAACAGAATATCTTTCAGAAATATTTTCTGCTTGGTCTGTACTCCTGTCTAATCTGTATGTGCACACAGCATCACATGAAAAATGCATGCACATATCGGGTATAAAAACTAATACTACCTGTGCCTCAGCTTGGGCTGATGAGACGTTTTGTGCACTGCAAGTAATAGCTGAATCTTGCATGACCCTTTGTCTTTGCTGGCAAAATCTGACTTCAGATGCGTCAGAAGCCAAAACTCTGCCAGGTTTAACAAATGTCCACAGAGGATGAACAGATAGAATTATTTATTTCTATTAAGAATACCAGAGAGTATATTTTACAGGAAGTAATTTCATTATCTGTTGAAGTGCTAGGGTTAAGCATTTCAATACACAAAATTCAATGATGCATTAATTTGATCCACCTCATTAGCATCCAGGCACATTTAGTGAAAAATACCAGAATTGTTACAGTTGGTTCCAGTCAAAGTGATAGGCCCCAAGAACTTTAACTCTATAATTAACAGATAATATATATATAATGTATAATATAGATAATAAAATATATAGTGTATCATGTATAACATATAATGTATCATATAATATATGATTAATGTATAAAAAGAGGCAATATTCAAAATCATATTGCCATGAAGAACACATTTCAGTAAAATTATACTGCAAAAAGATTTCAAATTTGATCACTGTATCTAGAAACAGAGAAAACTAATAGAGAACCACAATTTTACATAATAGGGTACAGCTTGCCACAGCTCAGGGAAAACTAGGAGGAAAAGATCAGGTGTACCTCATTTGTCTTACTTCTGCAAATGAATATGCAAATAGCAGGCAGAGAAACTGAAGCAACTGTTACAAGCAAACATCCTTTTCTACTAACAGGTAGGGTCTCCTTTTAGATATTTTGGTATTTATTTTCGCTATTTCAGCTACTTTTTAGAGTGGATCAAGCTCCTTGAAAAAAATGTGGTGAGCAAATTTTTATCATTTCTTGGTAAATTCCATGTCATAGATTTATATATCGATTTTTGGCAGTAGTCCCCACTCACTGACTCACAAAAGATATCCTTATGTCTCATATAGCAAGAATACAAAGAATATACAAAGATCTCATATACAAAGATCTCATATACAAAGAATACAAAACCCACTCATATGTGAACTGGAAACCCAGCCTATCATATACATCCATTACCAGAAAAGACCGAAGGAGAACAGTGAAGTGTACAGTTCTTGCCAAACACATTCATATATTTGTGTTCAACAAAACCTGAACACAAGTCAAACTAGGTCTATAGACAGGGATTACTGACAAACTACCTCTCATTTAAAAGTGTCTTGCAGACTGTATCATATGCTTCCTAGCACTGATGGTCCTGACATGTAAAAAAACCTTAATCTCCATTTGAACAAACTTTATATCGTTTAGCTATCTACTGGTGTGAAATGGAGACAAAAATTAACACTCCCTCACCCAAACCCAGGCCCAAACAAACTGCAATGTTATCTCTTATGTACCTGAGGCACAGTATGTATAAAGGCTGGCATCAGCTTATAGATACAAGAACATTGTCTAGTTAAAACATTTCTTATAAATGACTACACTGAAATATAGGCATCTTAAATGAGTTTTATGGAAATATTATGATACAGAATAATTCTGATTTTAATTTTATTAAAAACAGGAAAGTTAAAGTGCCCATAAAAATGATCATTATCATTCTAAAAGAACAACAATTACTAATTATGAGTTTGGCATTTTCTTGCTTAAAGCAATTTTTAATTTTCCATATGCTATGCCCATTTTCTACATGAAATGAAATTGATCCTTACTACTTTGAATCTAGTATTAACCATTATGAAATCATATTAGACATTTCAGTGCCTGTGTCTCTAGGACATATAGTGCCCTGAGTGAGAAAAATAACTTAGAATCATTTTACTTAGCTATTAAACAATTATACTTATGTTCTTTTTCAGCTAAAAGGAGGTTTATCATTTTTATTACTAAACTTAAAATATCTACTGTTTATTGTCACTGTCTGATACAACAAAGATTCTAATTAGAGTAATCTTTTCTGTAACCTGATTGTCTATTGTTTTCCAACTCAAACAAGATTTGAATTTGAAGAACATACACTATGCTGGGTCTATGTAACCTATAACAATTTTCTATCTTAATAGCCACACTGCAGCATTTGGCAATTATTCATTTTGCCATGAGCTAGTAACTGAAAGAGTGAAATTCTCATCTGTGAAGAATGGTAGAGTAAATAATGGATTAGCAAAGTCAGGCACTGTCAGTGAAAGTATATGCTCTTGCTTACACCTAACAAAGCTAATGTTCAATATGGCTCTTCTTCTCTTCACTATACAAATTTTATGTTAACTTTAATCAATCTCATCTCTAGAAAGCAAGTGTTTTAAAAAGCAGAAAACTAACCACGTTAATAAAGATTTCACTCAGCAGAATCAGACAGCAAAACACAATTCATCTTCCTATAGACTTTTAACAAGTTGTGACAACCTCACACAGCCATCTATAAATGCTACTTAATAAATATTTTGTGTTCAAAATAAAATAAGCTAAGTCTGTTTAAAAGAATACACTAATCTGGATTTTTCACAGCAAAGCCATAGAAAGTAGAATTCATATTTTCTGTCCTTCATTATAAAACTGAGGTCTTTAGTCTAAATTGACCATTCAGGTTTTTCCATGATCTGTGGGGAAACAGAGGCACATCCATAAGACAATTCATGCTGTCCTCACACAAACGTCCAAGACAGATGGGAGCAATTGTTCTCTGAAATTTCCTCTCTGTCTCAGTCTCCCTCCAAAATCTATACATAGACACTAGATAACTTTGGCTAATACCTAACTTTTTGATAGTTAGAGTCAAAAAAGGTGAATCCATCTTCTCATGCCTTTGGTCGGAAATCCTAGTTTGTGGTAAGTTGTTTTCTTTTTTTTTTGTTTGTTTTTTTTTTTTTTTTTGTTTCTTCTATGCAGACTATTTTGGCCTGAAGTTTCAGCATCTCGTAGGCATCTGGTTAAAATTCTTACTGCATTACACCTGCCCTGCTGTCAGAGACACGTTAGTTAGTCTGCTCCATCTAGAAAGCTGATAGGGAGTCCAGACTTTCAGTCGCTCCTGTAATAGCATTAGATCTCTGATGTGGAATGAGGAAGGTTGCTATCAGATTACTAGGCAATCAATACAAGTGTGGGCAAGATTTACCGCACAATAGATAAGGGTAAAGGGAGAGTCATTATAGCGTAGTTTCTGATGATTAAATAATGCCTTAACCCAGAAGCAAGCCAGTTTTTTTTCCTCCATAAGAAACCAACAGAAACATTTGAATTGTTCCGGTTCAGATAAAGGTATCTGAACCTAGCCAATACCAGTTCTGCATATTTCCATCTCCTGAGTAGAGTTAACTATTAGCATACAATAAATATTCAGATTTTTATATACACCTAAGTGACTCAATTCTTTATGGATCCTATTTATAGTCTGTAAAAAGTAAAGAATACAGAAATAAAAGTGAAAGTTTGTTTAAAATTTACATGTTTTAGGAATACATTAAAAAAAAAAAAAGTATAGCTAATATTCCATACCTGAGTAGTGGTTGCTTTGGATAAGAAGGTTGGTCACTGTTTTGGCATGGCTGAGGTTTTTTTGTGACTTGCTTATAAATATTCCTGGCAGTTACTCCAATCCATAGCATAGTAGAGAGTGTAGAATAATGCAGTACTATGCCAACCTAAAAAAAGAGTGGACAGTTAAACAAGTCAGTAAATGGATCAGTAAAACAAGAGTTCTAGAAGAATCTTAACACATAAGTGTACAAGCAAACAGATTTTTTTAACGGAATTTGTAAGTGCATCGATTTTTTCTTTCTCTCTGTTTTTTTCTAACCAGGGAAAACACTTTTAAAAAGCAGATGGAATCTGTTATTTAATCTATCATAGATAATATCTGTGATACCAGGTGGTATGTTATGAAACCAAGACTGTAAAGACATTTGTTTTCTAAGAACCTGATTAATGACAACTTTTTACACCTGGATTTAAAGTGATGCAAAGCTTAGTTTGTGTTGCAAGCTTTGTTAGCTTATCATGACAATGCAATTTAAAAATTAATGAGGTCAGCATTTTTGCTTGCAATTATGCTACTATTTCCTTTCATTTTTCAGGAATATCCTGCTGTAGTTCCCTCTCAGCTGCATAAAGCCAAAGTTGACTTCTTGCAATGGGATCAGTGCTATTTGCCTAAAACCAGATTATTTTCAGACATATTTTAAGGAACTTATAAACTTGGCCATACAATTTTTAAAATTAAATGACAGATCTTGGCATCCTCCCTTAAAAGGAAATACAAACTCTCAATAGTGTTATTATCATTTTGTCTCCAAGAAACTGGTGTCTTTATCACTGAAAGTAAAATAAAGTACAAACACCTCTAAAATACTAACATCTTTGTTATGTTAGTAATTGTTATTCATTACTAAGGAAACAGTAATTGGAATTTTATCCAATCTCCAATGCTTTATTACATCAGCTAAGTCTCCATCTGATTATATAAAATGAGGTACCTTTGAAGCAATAACCTGACATTTTGCAGTGACAAGTAAAATATTGCTATAATTGGAAAGCACATAAATGTTTAAGGAATACAAAGAATTGCTGAATAAAGCTAACACAAATCTATTATAATGATTTATTTGAACTAGTGTTCATTTTTGCTCAACTTAAAACAAAATAATTGATGGGTAAAGAAAAAAAATTCCATGAATTTTGTTTATATTTAGTAATATAGCACAAAACTTGAAGAAAGCAGCAAATATCATCAACAGAGAACCCCTTGTAATTTTCTCTGGGACTTGTCTGACACATTAGACAAGGGAGTATAAAGCCTTCATAGCTGCTGTCGCTTGAGGTAAAAGGAGCAGAAATAAGAGAATGAGACAACTTTGTACCATCAGCTGGCAGACGTTGCCAGTTCAGTGGCTAGTGCTGTCTGGACTTAGTTCATATGCAGCTTGCAGTATTTCTGTAGGGACGCAGTGAATATGACTATGAGCTGGCGGGGGAGTGAAGGAGTAAGGCAGGAGGGAGAAGAGGGGGAGGAGAAAGGGRAAGAAGGAGGAGGCAGGAACCATGAAAAAGAACTGGAAAAATTCTAGAGATTTGGTTCATAACCTTTTTCTCATTTCAGCATAGCACTGCTACTATAAATTCTGTAATTATTCTACACAAGTATGCCAAAGAGTCCTTAAGAATATGAACAGCAGGAATGAATTCCATGTGAGAAGGCACCTATATGTGAAATTTTGACAACATATATGGCCATATATACAGAAATTATCAGCCACTTAAGTGAATGAGATTCCTAAAAATAGTACAATAAAACAATTTTATTGAACTTTCAAGGAGGCAACTGAACTGAAAACATCATTGCTATGCCACACCTTAGTCACATTACTTTTCTTCACAGTGTGCTCATATTTCATCAACTTAGTTCCTTCTGATATACGGACAAACAGAACAAACGTTATCATCTTTGGTACTAATTCCTTAGTAATATGCCTCTTTCTCTCTCTCCCAAAAAAAAACCCCAACCCATTTGCATTTCTTGCTTAAAGGAAAAGAGGATATATCCTGATGATACAGGACCTCCTCATGACTGACAGATTTGAAGGACAATGGTGACAATCTGGAGATAAAACATATATGACACAACAAAAATGTGGAATTTGGAAGGGTGTGCTGAGCTGTTATACTAAATTCCAAAGAAAAGGGTAGCCATTTCTCTGTGTGGTGATGATTTTATTTCTCACTTTCCATCACAAAATATGCTTTCTAGACTAGAATTTTTGCTTTTATTCATCCACTAATAATAATTAGTAAAGAAATGCTTGTCACACCTCATCTTGAAAAGTCAGTGTTTCAAAGTGGTGGGCTTTGCTCTCTGCCTCTTCCTTCCCCATATCTCCACACTGACATCAGTCATGCCACGGAGATGCATTTTCCTCACTGTTGCACTTAGGGGCTGTGACTGCATGCTCTTTTGTCCTCTTCAGTGGGACCACCTCTTTCTAGCTCTCTTAAGCTGGGAAGACACCTGAGCCCTATGCTAGAAATACACAACATACCAGCTCATGACACGGAAGGGGAAGACAAGGCTCAGCAGAAAGGGGAACAGGACAAAGATAGTTTTGTTCAGTAAACTCTCACTTAACTCCGTTAGCAAATGTAAACCTTAGGCTTATGCACTAAAGGTCCAGGGTACAAATTTATCTGTGTATATCTTGTTACTGGATTTGTGCCTCTGTAAAGCTTAAGAGGCCAATAAATAGATACAAATTAAATACCCAAGTGTTGACTTAAAACTATTTTCACTATAAGTAGAACTTTCATATTTCACATAAAATTGTGTGGGAAGGGTCAAGTTTTCCACACAGAACAAAGGATTATGATTGAATATATTAAAGTGATGACCCTTATTTGTAAGAAGATTTTCCAATGGCAGGCCAAATGGTACAGGAAGAACTGTCAGGACATATGCATTGAAGACAGCATTGCCCCTAAAGCTATTTAATAACCACAGTTAGATGGTGAAAATTTCTTGTTTCCTTGGACTCATTTTTTGCATGTCCTGTGTTCTCAGAACTCTTATCTTTGGAAATAAGCACCAGGCTACTGAACAGAAGATTATGCTTTTCTACAGTAAGAAGATGCTGCCTGCATGTCCTCCTTCAATAAATTCCGGTAACTTAGAGGTAACTTAAATTCCACACCATGCAGTTATCATGGTAATGACTAGAATACACATTTATGCAAAGCATTTTGGCACAAAAACCTCTCTTGATCAGCTTTAACTTGCACACAAATGTCTTTGTTTTCTCCTAGTTTTTAATTTCATTTCTTTTTTTTCAAGTGTAATCATATTTCAGATAAGATTGTCCTTCTTCAGCCAGTTCTATTTAAAGGAGGATATGGATATGCACTGACATTCCATTTAAACTATTAATCCTGCACTGGAAGTGATTCTTCTCTGGGAGATGAAGGGATTCAGGAATTTCTCTGTGGTCTATAAAACCACTGGATGTGAATATTTCATGACCTTAAAACATTTAGCCTTAGAACAACCCCGTGCTCCCTTCACAGGTGAAAAATTTAGAGCAGGAAGTTGAGACCCACAAATCAGGTACCTGAGACCAGGAAGGACAATCTTCAGCACAGCATGCACATCTAACTCCATAGCGTGCAAAGTCTTTAGCTGTCATAGGTTGCTGCTAGTGAAGTTTCCAGCCACCTAAGTCTTGCTTGTGCATATGACTAGCTCTGTTCCTGTCTCAGCAGCGCTGAACAATGCAGCACCTTTCTCATCAAAGACAACTCAAGAGCTCTTAAATAGCATTCTTTGCTTGAGACACCCTAACTGGCAAACTTGATCACAGTACATTAATTTTACACCCATTCTTTAAAAAAAAATATAACTAGAGCAGAAAGAACTGCTCTTTTCCTCCTCTTTCTATAATATTTTTGTATCTACAGCTCCTACCCGAGATGTGGCGCATAGCTCTAGGACCTCCTTAGTTTAACAGGATTCAAATCCAAATTTCAAACTTGCAAGGGTAATATTCTAACTTCCAGGCTACTGGCTAGTATGGAATGGGCTTCCCCTTTGTTGCTGAAGATTTACTGCCCTACAGAAAGGAATTGACAAGCARTTTTACATATGACACTCATCAGGGAGGAGGAAGATCTGAGCCCTGCCAAATTTTACATGGAAGTTTTTATTCGATAAACCATGTAAGAGGTTCTTGGAGATGTGATTGAACTGATCATGCCACTCAGTGACTGGCCACTAGGATAAAAAAATTATGATTCTGTCTCACTCCCTAACTTTTCTGTCTCCTGAATCTTGTGCCCCTAAGCCTACTCTTCATGCTTCAACATGTTGAACTGATGATTTCATCCCCTAGCATCCATAGCCTCATGGCTATCATGCTCTCCTGGAAAGTAGGGGCCACAAGACTGAAATCTTTCAGGCTGAGGGTACAGAATCAATGCCTCCCACACATGGGGAGTGATCCAGCTGCAGTTGTGTCTCCTTCCATCTCATTCCTTACATGAATGGAATAAGACTCCTTCTGCCCTTTGGAAGAAAGTAATCTGAGACCCTAACTCTGGGAAATGGAAGGGGCCGACTACATCATCCACTGGCTGACTCAAGTACCTTCCTGGCTACTGTACTGGCTCTGATTAATCCCATTTTGCCATTCCTAACACAACCTTTGCCTTGCATGAAAGATTTTGCCATAAACTCAAGACTCTGGATTCTATGTCAACAGCCAGCATTCAGTGACACCCAGAATCAGATTCGTGGGTAATCTAAGCAGTCTGTAGATATAACCTCATTCACACAGGAAATCTGTGAAGAAGCAATCAACTCTTCCAGACCAGAACTCTAACATCAGTTTTCTTTATAAATCATAAAGACTGCATAGCACATATGCAAGTGAGACTGTCTATACAAAATCCTCTCTGAAATAGGTATGGAGGTTTAAAAGGGAGTTTTAGATTTTTGGATTCCAGATAAAAATAAATATCTTACCATCTCTGAAAACACATTTTTTTGTGCAATTACTTTGCCTTCAAGGGGATATGAAGGTTCTTGCAGCTATCTATCACAGAAAATGGGTCCATTTCCATAGCATTAATTCCTGCTGCTTAAAATTGGCCTGGGACACCTCATTTACAAGGAAAAGGTGATCCAACTGAAGTTATTTTAGAACCATTCTTTTTGGTTAATTATGAAGGATAAAAATTAACACAGTCTATTATTTCACTTGGGTAAGGATGTTGCAGTGAAATTTGTGTGAAAGTTTTAGGGATAATTACAATAAGAAAGGTGGAGGTTCACTGGCTTTGACACCACATTTCAGTGATTAGGACAGAAAATGCTTGCACTTGGAATCTTCCCCTATGCACTCAGGAAACAAAAAGTGCAAATTACATTGCTGCAGGGTGAAGCTGTGTTTTGAACTGTAGCAGATGGAAAGATACCTGTGCTATAGCAACACTGATGGTGTAACACATGGAGTATAACTACTATTTTAGTGCTGCTTGAAGCAGTAATATTTTCACAAATACATTTTTAAACCCTAGTATCAGTTTTTTTCCAGAACTGAAAAAAAAAAAAGAAAAAAAAAAGGAGAAAGACAAAACTTAGACTTGAGGGACACAGAAGCCCAAACCAGCTATATAAATATACCTTTCATTAGGCTGAGTGATTTAAAGAATTGCTATATTCCATTGGCAGGAGAAAAGGAGAGCTGCCAACCCCACCACCACTTACGCAAGCTATGGGAAATGTTCAAATACGTGAGCTTCTCAGGAAACCATTAGTAGGTCTGACCTCCCTACCTCCTAGCTTTGGCACCCTGAATATTAATTCACAGAGTAATCCTCTCAGGGTAATCACAGGAGGAGACAGGCACTAGGACTCAGAATTTTGAAAAACGTTGCTGTCCGTAGGCAAGAAAGGGTCTGTGGTGGGGTACAATGTTCTGGGAGTGAACATTTGTTCAGCCTGTGTTACCAGCTATAGGAGTCTTGTCTTAGATGATTGTTTGGACTGTTGCATCCATTAGCCCTACCTAATTACATCAGACAATTTCTACCAGGAACCAGAAGACTGTGTGTGTCTTGTGTGTCCTGTATCTTTCCTATATTTTAACTGCTGATGATACTGTCTGTTGATGTAGCATGGTAAATAAATTACTTTATGAAACTGATTAGAAGGCATTTGTGAATGGATACATTCAGTTTCTCTAAGTGTGCATGTTTCTCAGCAGCTCAGAATGTGGCCCTATACCATAGCAAGAAACAGCTGTCACTGATAATGCATTTTATGAAGATACTCCTGTAATTTATGTATTACTCATAACAGATTATTAATAACTCATTTATCTCAATCAATTTTTCATTATCGCTGTTAATACTGCATTGTTACCATGCAATCTGCAAAGTAAATAACCAGACAATGATTGTAACAACAGATGGTCATTTGTGATCATGTAATTACACAGCCATGGCTGCCCTACAAACTAATCTGCTACCCTCAGTTGCAAACTGCAGATAAAGACAATGGTAAGTGATATTTCAATTTGCTAGAACTCACAGATTAACTATGACACAATACACTAGATATTGTGAGATATTTATCTCAGAATAATCTAGTGGACAATCGTGTCATTTAAATGAATACCATGTAATATACATAGGTAGACTGCATGTAGAACGTTACAGGTGCTTACAGATCTACATGTGCTGTTTATTGATGGTCACGCACAAGTATACACAAAAGGCTTCCAAAGCCACTCACTGAAAATTAGAGTGATAACTCTTACACTAATTAYGCAAGTTTTGCAGTGACTCTGCTGTTGGCTGGTGACTCTTGCTATTTGTACCCGTTCAAGCCAATCAAAAGAACCAGATTAGTGACAGGCAAAATATCTGGGAGAATGTTGGCTTAATAAAGTGCTTTACTACAGGTAAATACCAAAGACATTCATGAGATCTGGAGCACTTGACAAAATCCGAGAGGAAGAAATATTCAAGACAAACAAATTGCAACAAGCCCTCATCAGGCATTACAGAAGATGACTGAAATGACTCTCTTTACGCACTGTAGAGACTCAGCCTATTCAGAGCAGCTGAAGCCATGCCCTCTCTGTGCATCTCATGGCACTATATCCCTGGAAAGGATGAAGCAAGAGATGTGAAATAGTCCAGCAGTGCAAACAGGGGTCCATAAATCGCAAGAGTACTGGTCTGAGAGGTCTGAGGTACTCCTTAGCTTGAGTTGTAATTAAAAGACATAATCATAGTATAAACATTAAGCTGCCCAAGTTTATATCTAGGGATCACTCAGTTAAGCCAGGGCCACCCTCAGGCAAATAGTATATATATTACAAAAAAGCAGCAGTAACTTTATTTCCACACATTCAATCCAAAGATCAGAAAGGACATTAGAAATATTTGGGAATCATAGTTTTCAACTATCCTGTAGAACAGAGAAATATTATGATTTTCAGGGATTTTTTTAAAATAAGGAAATCTGAGCTGCAGAGAAGTTAATGCATTGGTCAGCCTCTCACAGAAACTCAGATGACAACCAAACAGTGAACACTCCCAAGTGCTGGCCTTYAAAAGACATGCTTATAATGATGACTTATTTTGAAGAACTTAAGATCCAGGAACAATATATGAAAAGAAAGAGAACTATCAATATTATGTTAAAAGATAAAGTTTCAGGTTTTCATTCTATTAGTAAGAATTACTAAGGCAGATACTTACAGCTTGACATATAATTGGATATTTAATGCGATTGATTCCACCAGCAAAAACAGCAAACGTAAGAGCAGTATGGAAACAAAAGTTGAGAAGCATGTGCCATCCTTTTCTACTTATTCGGATTGTGCTGTTGAAAAATCACATTTTAAAATTAAAAACCAACATATCTATTACAAAAATTATGCTTTGGAAAAAATGCTTAATATGATACGAATTAAATTCTCTGATTCTTGAATACCTACTTATCAATCTACCTATAGGACAGAGTCTGATTTATACAGCATTGAAATCAATGGTAAAAAGGTAAAAATCAATGGTAAAAATTGTAAAGAGTCTACTGACAAGGGTCTACTGACTTAACGTTTCCTCCATCAAACCAAGCATTTAAAGTAGAGTAATAAAAGCAAAAGGCTTGTTGCATAGCTTCAGATATGCAGAACTTTAACAAGACACCTCTAAAGGATTAAATGGAAGCTGAAGATCAGAAGTCATTGCATTAAGTTCACTTAATTAATATTTAGCAGCTTCTACAGTACAATACATTCCTACTCTTTTACATTGCTAATGGTCTTTAACAGAAGTATGTAGTTAAAATGGCATTTATATAAGTCTTTCATATAAAGGAAAACACAAGTTTTCTAAACCCAAGAGGATTTAGAAGTCAAAGAAAGCTTCTTTTATCCAATGATCGTTACCAAGTCTTTCAACCAAACTTGGTCTTTGAAGCCAATACCGCCACTGTAGYTGTCCAAAGTGCTGCTCTTTGATTGGAATTTGCCAGACAGAATTTGATAATGCTCGTGGTTTCATATTGAATTGTCAAGTTAAAAATCTTAGAAACAGTGTGTAGACCATTTAGACGTATGTCTCAGGAAAGATACAGCTTGGGAACAGTTTGAGAAAGGTTGACATAACCTTTTTTCGATTTCTTTGGTGTAAATCACATTGCTGATATTACTATCCAACAGTAATTCAGATAATTTTAATTTATCTTTTCAGTGAGGGTTAGAAAAATTGAAGTACCTCAGCATAATGCTGACCATTTAACACAAGTGCTTAAAATTGAATTCTTACCTATGATGGACAATGTAGGTGATAATGGAAGCAAACAGGCACAACAACATAACTGCAGTACATGCATATACCACAGGGTGCAGAAACTCCCCTGGGTACTGGGGGAAAGACAGCACTGTCTTAAAATCCTATGGAGAAAGTAAAATGATTTAACATTGTTAGGCATGTGTGAAACTCTGAGACTTCATTTCAATATGTCCTGTCGTTTCTAGCTGTTCCCTTTCAAGAGCAGGAAAATAAGATGATGAACTTTTTATGTAGATATAGTTCATGAATTTACAATAACATCAAACTGCTCTTTTCTCATCTGCATACACTTTGCAAGACAGAAATTAACCTTTTTGTACAAGCAGACATATCCTAATTAAAAAAAGAAGGTCTGAAAAAATACACAGAATATTACATCTTCGAGGCATTAGCAATATCTGTTCCTTCTGATAACATGAACTTTATGTGTGTATTTTACTAGGATATTAAGTACAAAATATCAAATTACCATAAAGGTCTCTAAATGGCATATACATGGCTGCATAAGAACCACTCAAAGAAACAAAAGCTATGCAAATACACCCAAAACATCAACTGGCTCGCTCCTATATTCAAATATAATTCCCAGTTGATACACCTCCTCTGACCCAGTGACCTTCACACTTAGTTGCAAATACTCTACTACTTATATGAATTCAAAAGCAGCTTGACAGCTATATTAACAGCAGAGTAAAGATCCATGCACTCCTTTTGGACCCGCTAGTGCCTACTGACACAATTCTTCATGAAAAACATAATGAAAAACTATTAATATCTTTGTAAAATTAACCATATCAAATTCCCATTCTAAATTACTGGATCTCACAAGTAAGAAATAATAAGAGAGCTAAATCTGCAGGTGTGATGGATGGAAAGCAAAAGGATCCCGTTACAGGAAACAGTATGTCTTCAGACTATCTGAATTAAACCAAACATTAGAGGTTCACTGTAATACATTAAGCCACATCTGTCTGTGGCACTACATTTCTGCAAACAAGTACTATAAATTAGACACATAAACTATCACCTGCGTGCAAACAAAGTGTCGTCTCCATGCCAGTTTCCATGTGCAGTGGCACTAACTGTGAATGCAAAAATGAATGTACATCCCAGCACAGAAAAAGCTAAAATCTGAAAAAGTACTGAATATGACAATCCAGCAAACTCTAACACTGAAAATACTGGCATACATTTAAAAGACTTTTTTCTTATTTGTCAGTTTTAGGTTCCCCTGGAAGAAGATTCAATACATTATTTTCCTGAGGTGAAATCTTCCCTTTGGAGACTGGGACTGTAATGCTAATACATTTTTTTAATCACATTTGCATGCAGAGAGCTGATTTCCAGCACCATTATTTATGTATATGAACTTGTCCAGGTACAAACAGCTAATGTTCATGAGTATACACAATTATTAAATAGGGGGAAAGGTACTGTTCCGTTTACCTTCCAGAAAGGTCCTTACAAGTAACAGATGCCCTAGTAGTCATTATTTTTCTGCATACTGGCTTTAAAATTCCTGAGATTGATTGTACCTTTTCTCCAGATGCACATTAATGTCAGTTCTAAAACAGAGCAGCTCACAACATATATAAAAAAGACCATCAAAATGAACAAATAACGTATGACCAAGGTGGCAAATATATGTCACCACATCCCATTTCTCTTCAAGCACTTCCTCAGCTTGTGTGTGTACCTCAGTTAAATCTGCTCAGTCACCACTTGTCCCACACACAAGTGGTGTGGGGAGTCCTCTCTCAGTCCTGCTGAGTTCACCAAGACTCAAAGTCAGAGGTGGAGTCACTTGTCACAGAGATACTCTTATGCTGTCTCCTAACATCTCTTGCTACTCTTCCCTCAACCACAAGTGGAATAGAAGTGGAAAAGAACTCTGTCTTTTGATGTGGTAGCTTTCTAATGTGGCAGACCTATGCTCTTGAGGCCTTCTCTCGATTTTGTTTTTTTTTAGTGTTCATGAATATACATACAGAATATACTGAATTCACAAATTTCAAATAATTTTTTAAAAGTCTATTGGCTCAGAACTGCCACTGAATCTCCACTAAAACACCCCTTTTTGACCATCTTTTCTCCCATGTTTTTATTTGCATCATCTCCCCCTTAATTCTTTTAGAGAGTGAATTTCTTGAGGTAGACTATTATTTATCAGAAATGTTCAGTAAAATTTTTGCTCATATTACCAGTAATGTAAATACTGGACAATTTAAATAGAAATACTCTGCTGAAGATGATAAAATACTTACTTCTAGCTCTTACTGATATAATCATATTTTGGTATACCAATAGTACACTTTGTCATAATTTTAGGTATACACTTGCTTCAGTTCTGTGCACTAAGAAAACTGTTACTGTAACTAATATAGTGGTAACAGTGCAGGTATTTAAAGAAATAAATATCTTAGATATTTCTGAAAAAAGTACTCTGAAAAGTTAACAAAGTTGTGAAAAAGGAAACACAGTAGAGCTACACATTTATGTAGCAACAAATGAAAGCAACTTTACTTGAGGTGGCATCATTCAGTGTACTAAAGAACTAGCTTTTAATAATGTAAATGCAAGGACCAACCAATCACTATGTTTGAACATCAGTATAAAAGCAAATGCCATATGTCCTACAGGAATACAGCCATTTTGCCTGCAGAAGAATCAAGAACAATCAGCATCTTAAAGCTAATTCTATTTCAAAATATTAATTTTTTATTATTATCTCTTTTCTAATCTTGTACAGTAAATAAGTGGTAAAACTTTTGAGTATCATAATGTATTATTGCTGATGTAGAATATCCTTGTTAAGAGTTTTGTATATTGAAAACTGATTTCATTATAGATATATCATAAATTTATCTTGTCTGCTTTTTGATGATAATTAAACCTTATTGATCTGTCAACCTCCCCTGAGTAATCCTCTGGGGATGACAGCATGCAGAAAACAGTTATTTTTTCCATGCTGTACACAAAGGAGCATAATTGTATGTTACATTTTAAAAAGTTAGGTTTGATTTTATTTCCTAGAGGGGATTCAAATGATGATGATGATATTGAAAAATGGCGGGAATATCTACAGGAAAATGAATACACACAGGACTTTGACCATTACAAACTGCTCTCTACAACTACAAGGCCAGTAAAACGTTGTCTAATGAGAAATCATCATTCATTCACCCTTATAAGAAGGTGTGAACCAGCTTCTTTCAGCTGTAAATGCCACCATAGTATATAAGGCACAACAGAAATTAGTGATGGAAATTAGTAGAAAAGACTTTTTATCAGCTATTTCATCCAATAATCAAAACTATAAAAACATCAGAGTGCAAATGGGACTGTTTCACTTTTACTTGAGACTTCATTCCAAACATCRACTGAAACAGACACATCTATACTGATTAGTTAAAACTCAATATGAAAGTATAAAGAGGTATAGACAAATTACGTACCAAAGGCAGCCCTGAGACATCTAATAGCAGATGCTGAGAAAGCTGAGGGGCAGATACAGTGAACTAATACTAAATACCTGGTACTTTCACAAAATCACAGCTGCTAAAAACATTCTGGTTTGTGTTGTAAATTTTTATAATCCATCTACTTTTATAGGCAAATTAAACATTTATTTTTAATATATTGCTTGTAATAGTATGACTTTAGAAAGTATAGTCTAACTGGTTTCTGTGTTTAAAGCAGGACACCTGAAATTGTGTTCCCCAAGGAAGTGGTATCGAAGCGCCACAGAGACTTAGAAACACAAGTTATGGTGAGATTTAGATTCCTATTTGTATTTAGATTCCTCCTACTTAAACAAAATAAAACTTAAAAATTAGGTGCCAAATATTAGGATGTTTAGGAGCACTAGAATGTGGAAATTATCAATAGAGTTGGGTCTCTATGGAGAGGTGAAAACACTGCAATGCACATTGAGTGGAGCAGTTGATGTGCTGGAAGGCAGGACTGCCATTTGGCAAGATCTCAACAGGCTGGAGGAATGGGCTTACAGGAACCTCATGAAGTTCAACAAAGAGAAATAAACAGTTTCCTGTCTTTGGGACAGAGTAACCCCGACAGCAGTACAGGCTGGGGGACAACTGACGGGAAAGAAGCTTTGCAGAGAAGGATCAGAGGGTCCTGGTGGACAATAAACTGAAAGCAAGCCAGTGGTGAACCCTTGTGACACATAAGTTGAACCACATATTGGGCCATATTAGCAAGCGTGCAGGCAGCAGGCTGAGGGAAGTGATTATTCCCTTCTATTCACCACTTGTGAGACCAAATCTTGACTAGTGTGTCCAGTTTGGGGCACTTCAGTACAAGAAAGACATTGACAAATTGGAAGGAATCCAGTAGAAGCCACCAAGACAATAAGATCGCTCAAGACCTAGATTCTAGGTCTTTAACTTACATCTCCTATCTCCCAAGAGTTGGCCCATTTTATGGAGCTCCTTTATAGTCTGGATCCCTTTTGCCTCTGGTTGAAGCTGCACCACCAAGAATGCAAGATCCATTAAGCCAAAAGAAAGCAAGAGCAAATAGAAAGAGCGAGCTTGAGCCAGAGTCTTGATCTGTTATAAAGTTAGTGCATTTTGAAAGAGACAAGCCTGGATTTTTGTCCCCAGTACCAAGCCAGTTTATGCATTTTACATGTTGTTAAGTGTAATTTAATCAAAAGTAGATGTAATCCAAGGAGAAAGGAATAAAATCCAGATCTTGCTCTTATGAGTACTCTAACACCAAGGCTTTATGCAAAAGATTGGCATATTCAGGAATATTCTGAAAAAAGCAACCTTTTCTGGGAAGCTGGACTCAATACTGTCCATATGGGCTAAGCATTCTCTGTTAGGTCAGCAGTACGTGCCAGCTGAGGACTTAGGTGAAGAGTGTGTGCCTCTTTGTCAGGCCTCTGAATAACAACAGAGCTTAGAAATCTAGCTCTTCACACTGGGAAGCATCTATGGACATGCAGAGGAATCTAATTGCAGAGAATTTTGCAGTTCCCACTACACCAAATGTTAATTTTGCAGATAGCAGGTAAACTTTCTGGATCAATTTCATAGTCTTTGGCGCTTAAACTCTGCTAAGGTCTATTCTGTAGGTGTAAAAGTAGGTGTTTAAACACACAAAAAAATTGAAAAGTTCATTCTTAAACCTCTCTTTATAAGCAGCCTGATTTTTCAAAGTACTGAACCACGTTTCCACAGCCTGTTAGGAGAAAACCCTGTGTTGTCTATGGGGAAAATGTCAAATACTGTAATTATGTCAACCTTCTAAATGACATCTCTGTAATACTTCCCCGACTCATGAATTAATTTCTCAAAAGGCTTAGACAGGCTGTTTAATTTGGAGAAGACCTGAAACATGGAAGTTTAGAAGACTGTTTCCAGAATTGAACTTCATGAATAGGCCTAAGAAATTCTGCAACTGTCTCCAGTCACACTGGAAATATTGAAAATGTAGCTTTTGTGGTACTGTGATGTTACCAATTTGGAAAGACTTAAAAGATTCAGGGAATGCTTGTAAAAGCATTATTTACAGCATAATCCTGTAAAACAACAGGAGAAGAATCCTGCTAACTCTTAGCATGATCTGTTCCTAGTATCTTGCCCCTCCTCAATTTCTCATTCACACAGTTTTCCAGAAGTTTGCTTCCAGAATAGTTTCAAATTTGCTGTTTTTGTCAGCTCAGTCTCCTCAGCCCTAATTATGTCAAATAGCCATCCACTGAATGTATGCTACTTTTGCAAATAATGACTCCTTACACTCATAAAGGAAAAAAAAAAATCTAATAAAAAACCCACCTATGTTGTTTGGAATAATGAGATACATTGTGACAAAACAGGAAAGGAGTTGTTTATGATCTTATGTTCATTTAACCTAWCTTCAGCATTACAATTAAAAATGCTAACAATATTTATTAATCCATTTTATGTTAATTGAGAAGTAGCATACTTAGATTTAAGAATTTTACGAGTGTTTATTTGGCAGATTTGAGGAAATTACTATTGACAAAGCAGTCTGAGGGGGAAAAGGAAATGCTGTATACAATTACAGTCATATCCATCACTATTGAATTGCCATTCTGTTCTAAGAAAAATGAAAGGAAGAACAAAGGACAACGTATGTCAAAACATATTCAGCAGATTTTGAAATTCAGTGTTGCTGTTGGATATTTTTGTTATGTCTTGAAGAGTTTTTACTCAGTATACTATGGCTACAGGGCACTAGATTGGTCATAACATACACAAACAGTCTTGAAAAATTAAAATATTGATATACAGCTCAGTTCACTAAAGAGCACAAATACATAGTATTTATAGAACAAATAGTTATGATTAGATATACCAAAGCTTCAGAATATATAAGTTCATAATTTTACTCTAAAACAGAAAATCATATTGCAGAGGTTCATAGTTCAAGACCCTAGAGGGCTTTTGCCATGTCCAAAAGAAACTGGAGTGTGACTGTCCCTCTTCCTCCTACAGATACCAGAAGAAAAGACAAAATAGGGGACTGGTCTAAACACAGAGTATATGAAGGGAAAGGCAGGAAAATAACTCGGGAGTTTAGTTCACAGTATTTTACCCTCACCCCTAGGACATACCATCCAAAAGCTGAGCAGAAAAAGATAATGCTGTATTATGTCTGACACTACTATTTTACTTCCATCCACTGGCCCAACCCAGAGTAGAGTGAAAGCATGAAAGCAGTGTGAGGGAAGGAGTTGTACCTCCTTTCCAACCCAACCTCCAAACTGTACTCTCTCTCTCATTGACATCACTTGAACAACTGTCACAGAGAGAAATGACATGGCTCTACATGAATCCTCTCACTTGAAGTATGCTCATGCTTATTAATTATCAATCATAGTTGATAAATCCTTGATTACTGCCTTTCTAAAAAAGGACTCTATGAAACCTTTATTTTAACCCTTTTACTGCTCACAGGCAGAAACAACTTTTATAAAAGCAGTTCAGGGAACATTGTCTTACTATTTAAAAAGATGAAAAATCAGAATATGTGCTGTACTAGCTATAAAATGGACAGTTGGATTAACTGAGGCTTCTATTTCATTTTGTTCCATAGCAGGATATACATTATTCTGATGGTAATGTAAACCTTCATCACTGTTGCTTTATTGCTGCTCTTCAGTTTACAGATGCTACTTTAGTTTTCTGCTATTACCCCAACACATAATAATCAATTATGAATTTTTACAGTTTAATAGATTAGAGAATTATAGATTAATAACATGTATCATGATACTGTAGCTAATTTCATTGGCTACATACCATATGCTAGCTATTTTGAATTTGCTGTCAGTTTGTTAGTATTTTAAAATATATTAGGCACTCAGGTGTGAATTAAGAAGATACACATAGGCACTTTATATTGTTCATATTACATATTAATAGCTAAGCAGAACAATAGAAATATTTTTTATTTCTGGTATGAGAATTGAACTGCCCAGAAAAGTGTAGTCTCTATCAAATAAAACAATTCCTGACTTTATGCGACAAAACACTGATTAAGAAATAACACTTGAATGAAAATGATTGCACATAACGAAGCTACAAAAGTTTTCCAATAGCTGTTTAGAAAGACAGCTGTTGGAAGACATTTTTTTKTGTGTGTATTAAAATGACTTAAGGTCAGGCATCTTTTTTCTTAAAAGTGACTGCGAAACATAAGCTAAGGAACATATCACATTGTTTGCTACCATATCAATTGCAAAGCCAGGGTGAGTCTGAGATTCTGTTTTCTTGTCTTGCACAGATAAAAATGGAAGATGCACACAGGAAAAAAAGCAAAGTTGAATTACCATAACAAAACAAACACAAGACCTAAAACAGAATTATATACCAGATGAAAAAGCTGCAGTAAAAGATGCCTCAGTTGCCTTTACAGTTGTAGAAAAACCAATCTGCTACACCTTACCAGAGATAAATGTGCATTCGGCTTTACAAACCAAAAATTAATTGTAGCCCTTATGTCAGTATACGATTTTTGCAAACAGAATGAAACCATGAAATTGGTTGTTTGCAAGCAGTTAGTTAACATTTAATAACTACACGAAGTTTAAGAAGAACAGGCTGAACCCAAGCAGTTGAAGGATGAGGAAGCCATTTTGGGTGTGGCACCTGCAAAGTCAACAGGTGCTTTCTTTAATGAATTTAGAAAGGCATCCTCAAAGCAAAATTATGTTTCACATTCGGGGAAACAAGCGGCTGGGGGAAAAAAGGGAACTCATAGAAGCTGCAGAAAATGAGGTATATTTGATGTCGTCAAATCTCAGGAACAGCTCTTGAATTCTGAACAATTCTGGAAGGGGTGAAAAAATGCTCAAGTAACTCTGAGGGAAATCAGTTCTTATGAAGTGGACGATAATATCCACATTTAACTTGTGGGTGCCACAGCCTTGTGCTATGATTGGCTGCCATCTGGGCTCCATCTGACAGCAGCAGATTGGTATTCTCTGCACACGTCCTCGCAATTCCTGTCGCCTATGTGTGCTGTCCCTTACACATACACACAATCCGTTATTTACTCAACTATAAACATTTCTGTAATGTACACAAGCAGCATCTACAGTGCAATCATGCACCAGCATTCAGGATCAATCTGGTATTAGTAGTACACATCTGGCTAATCATTTACGACTCGTTTATAAAAAAATATTTTTAATGTTGCAAACATTTTCTCACCTATATATGTTAGAAACCTCTCATTTTTTGTTTGCTTTCCTTCATTCCCTGAATAATAACAGGTCATTATTGCATGCATAATCTTTTTGCTTTCATGAAGGTAACTTTCTGTTAAGCAGGATAGTTAAATAACTGCAATGGGAACTGTAAGTGTGACTGAGAACAGACCAAAGCAGGCTGATGTGTTAGCACTGCACAGAAATATTTTTCTTCGTGAACAGCAATTTTGTAAGAAGGCTATCAGCACTGGTATAYAAACTAGAACTCCTACAGGATCAACAAGGACGGCACTGTCCTTACTTAAAAGAGCAGAAGATGTTATTCCTCTCCATTTATTAAATGATTCAACATTGCGGTATGCCTGCAACTAATTAGTATGATCAACACAGTGCAGGGCAGGAACAAAAGCAGACCAGCCTCTGAGATGTTCTGATGTAAAAGCACACAGGAGTATACATTTTTAAACCCTGTCCTATAATTTATAACCATTACATACTACTGGTTCCTTGATGGAACTTTCATTTGTAAGACTGAATTTAATGTCATTTCTGATTAGGCCTGTCTCTGGATATTAAAACTGACCACCAGGTTTATTCACTTACTAGCAGTTAAATAACTTTCTTTAAGACTGTCTTGTACGAAACATTATAGAAAACAGAAGGTCAGTTACTGACAAGTAAGAATGATACAGATGCACGTAAAAAGAACATATATGTATGGCAAGAGAGAGAGAGAGAGAGAAATAATATGTATATTTGCCAAGTCATATACTTACCATTAGCACTGCAAAGTTACTGAAGTGTGTACTCTGAATGGTGGTAATATTGCCTGCAGAACTAATTATGTGGCACCCTTCTCCCCACCAGCCTCCATGTCCATCTAGAAGGTCAAAATCCCAGAAGGCTGCAACGGGGTCTATACCCCGTGCAAAGTGCCTCAACCCTATAGTAAGAGGGCTGGTGAGGTTTCCAAAACTGCACCCATCTGCAAAAGCAACAAACTGAATCAGAGAGATGGAGTGGAAAACCCTTTATTGATGAATGCTGTGTAAAGAGATCAGATACACTAAACTATAGGGAAAAAAGCAATAGACATATACTCTTAATGGTCAAAATCAAAGGTAGTGCTCACATTTAAAAAAGTTTGCAATAGTATAAATAAATCTGAACATTTCAGTCCCATAATATGTCCAAATGATCTAATCACCCTTCACAAAGCAGATTTTTTTTTGTTTCAGATTCTTCAGTTACAACCAGTGTTGCACTACTGCCCATGTAACTGCAGAATCGGCTCAGTTTCATAGCTGATTAATAGCTGAGACAATTCTGCAGTTTGAAAGTCACATTTAAACATTTTAAAAATGTTAATAGAAATGAGAGCACTATTCAGTATCAAATAAAATTAGTAAAATTGCCTGGGTGAATAATTAATCAAAATAATGACTCACTAGCACATACAATATATCACATTTAGACAAAAGCCTTTAACAACACCTGTTTCATGTCCATCGTATCAGAAAGTATACTCGTGGTGAGTATTGATACATGCAACAGGGCACTACTCCCACTCCAAAAGCCTTATTTTTATCAGTGTCTAGGACATTAACATTGCAATTTTCATTGTAAAGAGTAAAACAAGGTTCCTTCCTATAGCACCGTGCTTTAAGAAATAAGCATCAACAGTAGTCCAAAATTTGCATTCTAGTCATATAGCAAGTGCATTTCTTTATTTGCAGGATAATTTGAATAAAATCGTGCAGATAGGAACAATTGCAAACATCGTACTAAAGAAAGAGACTGTTTCCAGCCTCTCAGCACACTGTATACTTCTCTATTCTCTACATAATCAAGTATACCATAGCTTTTAGATTAAAGGAAATAACGCATAACAACTCCTCACCTATTTTAGCAAAAACAGCTGGTGTGGCAACCGTCCTACGTTTCCCATCATCTGCAAGATTTGATGAATTTCCTGTGCTAGGAAAGAGTTTTCCATTCCGAAAGACAATAAACTGTAGCTTGCAAGTGGAGTTATCAACAGATTGCCAGGCTGAAGACTGAGAGAAGACAGACTGTGGCAAATGAACTGAAGCTACTGCTACAGCATTCTGTACAATGAGAAAAAAAAAGAAACATTTAAAATGCAAATCACAACAGGGTTGCTTTCATGAGGTTTTAAACTCCTGTACAAGAAATGTATGCTGCCTTCCTTTTCCAACAGACTGGAAGCAACCAAAGAAGCACGAGCTGTAACCATGGGAATAGGATTGGTACAGTGCATATTAAAAGGGAAAACGTTTTGATTGAATGTGAGAGTCTATATGGTCAAGCTCCCTGCTGCAGAGGTGAGAATGGTTCTTACCGTGCCTGCTAGAGGGTCCATCAACACTGCAGATCTGATTTAAAGAGACAACCTCTGCCAGGTTTTCTCCTTCATTTAAAACAGAATCAGACAACTTGCATTAAAACATTCCTCCGAAAGGGTACTTAAAGAGTATAAAAATAATTTTATTAATACAAAAAATTACATCAGCAGAGAACTGCAAGTGCAGTAAACAACACATTTTATGAATATGTTTTTCTTGCTTTATATATGGAAAATCAGTTAACTCTGTGTTTTAGTAATGCAGGATTAAAAAATATTACAAGCACTAACGTAACAGAAGAAAACAAGACAGCTCTAGGAGAAAATGAATGAAGACTGTCAGATAGCTATAATGGCTTTGAGTTGTGAGTGTGTTATACACCCTTCTACAAGCAGATAATTCCCTTACAGCAGAGCTATAAAATACACCAAACATGATGTTCTGAGGACTTCACTCATCAAGCATTTTTTTCCTGCCAAAGTAGCAAACTAATCATTAAAGGCTGAGATATTTACAAGAAAAAACAAATGATGAGCAATGGGAAAACAAAAAGGCAGTCTGTCCTGAGCCTTGAAGTGAAAAGTGTATGTATTTAAAAACAAACAAACTACAAAACGCTCTAATTTGCATTTCCCCCAAGGGCAAAGGATAGCTTCTGTGCACATAATTTACATAGATTATCACACAGTTTCCTCATAGCACATGTGCGCTACCTTTTTGAGAAGTAAAACAATAATCTTCACACTCAAGTAAACAAACATGACATTAATATACGTCCATGTGCTGGGAGAAATATACATGTGAGAGATAAAAGGTACAACAGAGATCAGCGAACTAAAATGAATATGAGAAGCATCTAGTGACCTCCCAATAAACATGGGAGAAAAGCATGAGTAGTCTGTGATGTCATTGGGATGCTTAAATAAACAGATAAAGGCTTCTGTACAATTTTCTCTTTATCGCCTTGTATATTGGAAAGGTTTTGTGATTTTAACAATAAAAACGCCAAAAATTCCTTTTTTAAATAAGTATTCAATCTAGGTGATGCCACTTATTAAAAATACTCAAGAAAAACAGAGCAAATAGCAACAGGACACTTCTACATTAGATTTTAAAATTCCTGTGAAGGCTTTAATTGGAATTAACTGAGCTAAATGTCCTTAGATTGTTTCTACTGCCTAATTCACTAAAGCTGTCATAATTGGCTTTATCTCATGCTTCTGAAAAAGACATATTTTACTGTATGATATCCCAAAGTATCTGTATATGCTGAACCTCTGATGATACCATTTTGGCCATAAAATTACTATTAATAAGTATGTACAGAAATTTTTAGAAATGTCATTTGTCAAACCCCAGAGCACTGTTGAGGACTTATCTGGAGATGTACAGAAGTGTAAGAGAAGTTACAGTGTGATTAACTTTATATTTATATTGGATTTTTATTATTATTCTGTGCTGGAAAAAGCAACAACAATGACATATTAAATTACACTAATTACTTATTATATACAAAAAGAGAAAGCTAGAAGCATCTGAATAAGCTTATGATAATGAAATCAACAGCTAAAGGCACTGGGATAAGCAACAATGTGCTATGACTTGAGAAAAGCAGTCCTACACAAGCCAGAGAAAACAACAGGTTTATAGCACTTTTGCTAAGGGGAAATTGTCTAATTCATTGTGGTTCTCTAATTTCTTCCCCATTGGGGCTTACTGATACCAATGGGAAAAAGTAGTAGAGCAGACAGAGCTTGGCTGTGAGACTGGGGAGGCGCAGAGAAGAGGCTGCACACATCTGAAGCACAGAGAGCTGGCGTGCAGGTCTGATGACAGGTCGCACAGCTGGGGAAAGACCAAGGTGATGTCTACCCCTCACCTCCTCACTGTCGCCCCCACTCTGCCCACACAGAGACCCTTCATGATGTAGCATAAAAGAAAGGAATCCGATCACGGTGCCCCAAGTCTTCCCACAGACTACAGCTTCGGCTCACAGGGGCAAAGTCAAATGCAGTGAAGAAAAGCTGTATACAGCCTGCAAATGGATTTAGTGTGGACTGGTCGCACTCCTCGGGCTGACTGAGCAAATCTCACACATGCAGCAACATTAAATTACTTACATGACAAAAAGACACATTTACAGGAAACCATTTCCTCATTAGATTTCAGGAAAGTGTTTTTCCCTATTTGTCTCCTCAAAACCTACCGAGAATGTGAATACCCATAACATTAACTATTTAATAATCTTTGCTAAATGATGTCTATGGTTACTTCCTGGGATACAATTTAATTGTGAATACTGCCCTATGTATACCTGTTATTTCAAACAATTTCTTTTGAGTGCAGGCAGTCTGGTGGAGCAAAGGGCAAAGGGACAGGGCTGTTCCTTGACTGGACAAAGGTACACGTAAAGTCAAACTACTCGCTGCACATCAAACATTTATGTAGAAATTCCTCAGAACTAAACATCAAACTGTCTGCTACAGCAACATGCCTGCCAACAAGCTCCTGTGCTAGGATATTAATGAAAAACGCACACATTGAGAGTGCCCACACATTCACTATGCTGTTTAAAAATATGAATAAATATTTGTGAATTTTTACATCTAAGATATGTGAGAATCTTCTTTTCAAAAGCATTAGTCATTATTCACAGGAGAGGGATGATCTGAGCACTCAGACAATCCCTGTTACTGTGGTAGAGGATGGATGGAGCCTGACTGGAGGCTGTCTTGGATTCTGCTAATCTTATGTGTGGTGATGAGTAAGTCAGTTCCCCACTCTTGCCTCAGTTTCCCTCTCATTTGGTGAAATAAAAATGATGGTATTTCTTTTGTTCTGTAAGGTGCTCCAGAGTCCAGAGATGAAACACAATATGGGAACAGATTATTACTAAAACCAACAACAGTAACATCAAATTTTGAGTGAATGACTGTGCTTCAGATGTTTCAAAATCCACATAAATCATCTCATTTTTAAAATTTTATTTGGACACTATATCACCACGTCATATAAGAACTGACATTTCCGAGCGTGCTAGTAGCAGCATCTCAGGAATCTGCTCCACCTTTAAGAGGGGAGAAAGAGCACTAGAGACAGAACCTCCATCAAGTGTCCTGCATGGGAGCTGCAGCTTTGCAATGACACAGGTCAGCACCGGCATCTCATATTTTCCCTGGAAAAGCTTAGAGTCTGTGTCAGCAATTTACTAAGTTTGGATTTAGATATTCTGTGAGCATTTTCAAAACAGAATGTCAATAATCCCTTCATGAATCTATTTCACTTTCAGTCCTATTAACTGGATCGGACTGGCATTCGTTAGAAAAAGGAAATCCTTAACATACTGTAGATTTTTCTAAGGAATATTTTTCTGCTGAAAATGCCAGTGATTTAAAATGAAAGCTATCCACAGAGATCCACCCATTTGTGCATAAATATGATAGAAATGATGCAGATTTCAAAACCTCCCAGTTATCTTCCATGTCATCTGCCCAAATATTAAAAAAATCTGCTATGTGACCTGCAGCCAGGGAAAGAGGGCTTATCGGCTCTAAACCAGCTCTGAGGATTTTCCGGGAGGACTCCTAGGACTCCTGGCTTCCAAGACTTCTTGGAACCCAGGAAATTTTCCAAAAAGCCAAATGAAAGGTTGTTTTCAACACTCTGAACCATAATTTGGAAAGTACAGTTTTGTAAGTACTTTTGAAGTTTCAATTTTTGTTTCCATTTCAGAGCTACTTTTTTTGTGCATGGAATTTTTCAAAATATCTGAGGAACAGGAACAGCACAAATAAATCCAAGTGGATCCCAAAAGTTTTAAATTTGAATGGAAAACCTAATTCTAAAGAGGAAAKGGTGCTCAGGATATTGAGAGCTATGGACTCTCGACATTTTTGCAGYTCATGCATGTGTGACCCTTATTAAAAAAGTTTTAAGGGGAAAATGAAAAATTTAAAGTGAAGTTTTTCCCCAGGCAATTTTATTCTGGTCAGCAGTCCATTCCTTATAATCAATGCTAGCATTTACAAGGAGTTTTTAAGCGTTTAGGGAAGACAGCCTCTTGCCTTAGGTGCCTTTGTGGTATCTTGGCCCTTCTACTTTCACGATTCTTTAGAGACACCTGCTCCCATTTTCAACATTGCTTCCCCATTATCTTGTTCTACTTGTCTAAAGTTTAACATAATATTGAGAGACCATACCCATTATCAGACAATCATTATCAAGGAAGATACTTGGTAACCACTGTGAAATGACATAAATCAAATTATTTTCAGTAGCTCTTCCTTGCATATGCCTTGATACTAGATTGATTTTGAGTTCAAGCACAGTATTTCTGTTTGAGATGAAATATATTTCATAGGAAAGCCTCCAATTTTGAATTCTCAGAACAGTCATAAGGTATATTTTTCCAGTCAGCAATTTCCTTAACTYAAAAAACAGCACCTTAACAAGAGATTAGAAGAAAACTGGAGGGGGAAAAAAAAAAAAAGAAGAGTAAATGAAATCACCTGAATGCCTGGCAGAGAACTGGAAAAGCAGCTCCACTGCATTCAGATTTTAAAGAACCTGATGAGGTGTTTTACAGATTCAGATGCAAGACGCCATATATTATGTTATTAAGGATCCAAGGGTGTTGCCCAAATAGGCACAAGCTAGATAAAGTTACAGTAGCAGTAAACAAAAAGTAGAAACTAAGCTCTACAGGTAATAGCCTATATTACTAAATATGTACTGACTGAGTTAACAGTGTGGCCATCATAGTAAAATCAAGCAAATGAAGTATTTATACATATACAATAGATTTTATTTAGGCCCTCAAACAAGACAGCAGCTCCTTAGAAGCAACTGAAGATTTCAGTTTGGAGTTTACGTTAAAGGTTTGGCAGTTAACATAACAAAAAAGTGCAAAATTGTTTTTTCAGCTCTCTCCTGGTAGATATTTAAATAACAGTCCTTTCGAATTATCTCAGCACATGATATATAAGGACAGGCATTTGGTGCAGTGCTGTGAGTCTTTAGGTAGACTGTACATGAGTACTGATCTTTTTTTCTGGTATGAAAAGCATCAACAAAAAATCCCCCAAATTTAGACTATCTGGGAAAATGCCAGATAAAGGTTCTGTAAAAAGAATGGCAACAATGCCAGTTTGAAGAAATATGGTTATACGAGACACATACTCAATGACAAACAATTTGACAGGTCCAAAAGAGATAGGATTGATTTTTTTTTTTTTTTTTTTTTTAAATGGGAAGATACCAAGCAAGGAAAGTTGGAAATCCCCAGCCATGTTAATTTATCTACATAACCTTGCTCCTGATTTGTCAGTTTAGCTACCCTTTTTAGACTGCTGTTTAAACACAAGTCTGGAAAGGCTCAGGGATGACTAGGAAGTGAAAAGCAAAAGTTATATAAGATTCCTAGAGAGAAATGAAGACGTACCTCCAAAAATGCAACATAAAATCACTTGGCTATTGAGATGAAATTGCTAAGCATGTTAGGATTATTACGTGGTAAAGTCATTATGTAGTAATGCTGCAGTCCATATCCATCTCAATATCAGGAAACCTAAGTACAGAATCCGAGATATCTGTGTTCTAGCCAGGCATAAATGCTGTTTTAATGCGTAGTGAAAATGTGGCATCAACAAGAAATTTAGGCAAATTGTATGAAAAGGTACAAAACCGTCTTAATGTGTGTTTACAGTTCTCACTAATTAATAATAAAGGTTTTCTAGAGTCATGCTATAGAAATGTTAGATTTAGCAAATAGCATGGAAATTTTAGAAAAGCTGGTAATATAAAATAATCTTGAAAAACCTGATTGTCAGTAACCCTTTTCTAATAAAAGTAAAAAATAAATGTAGTCCCCACATTAGGATTTTGTATTTCAAATTTGAAAACTTGGCAAACTCAGGAAATTCATTGATAAAAGTTAATGGGACTTACAAGATCAAGAATGGATTAGCAGATCAAAAAGGACAATGAGTATAATCAGAAAGCCTATGAAAAGGGAAAAAAAAAGCTATCAGTGAAACAAAGTAGTATTTTAAGTTTCAAGAAATGGATGGATACAGTGATAATTGCCAAAAACATTTTACATAGAGCAGTAAGTTCTTCAGATCTATACTAAAAAAAGCACAAGGAAAGAAGCTGCCATACAGAAAGAATCAGGTAGAGACAAAACAAACTAGAAAAAAAATAAGGTAATGCATTTTTATTTAACCTCAGTGAAAGTGTTGATGTTTACATGGAGACAATGTTAGGATCAACAATGAGAACAAGAATATAAAAATTACCACAAATGTCAAAGCAAAATTCAGTAAGAGCTGAATATTGTCATACAAATCTTGAAAGAACTGACACATGAAATCAAAGGACAATTATAATTTTTTTTTTTTTTTTTTTTTTTAGGAATCTACCAAGTTGGTCATAGAGTAATGATGACTGCTCTGTAAAACGATCTACAGTTAGGGTGAATGAGTGAACCAAGTTTGGCATGTAGATAATGGTATAGACCTATGCACAAATGAACAACTTTATTGCACAGTTCACAACATCACTCAGCTGCCATATTTGTCTGCTTCTGTGTCCAAAGGCAGGCCACTTTTAATGAGTTCGAAAGAGTTGACTGGTAAATTGCATGAAAATGTGGTGTCCTTTAGGCACTTCTATATGGACCACTATGTCATTGTTTCTGCGTTCCAGTGTGATGCATTAAAGTTGCTTATGTATTCATGCATTGTTCCTCCAAACCATAGGTCAGCATTTAGGACTTCATTATTAATGCATCCATGAAAATACGGTCAGAAAATGTAATACTTTTTTTCTAAGAAAAGGAAAATGTGTGGAATTCTACAAGCAACAACTGACCTGTTAATCTAATATCGTGAGGGAAAAGGGGGGGGGGGGGGGGGGGGCAGGAATCAAAGAAAGATAACACAAAGGGAGACAGGGTGGGTTTACCAAAGGCCAGACCCACATGACAGTCCTCCTTGATAACTGTTTTTCTAGACAAGGCAATACAATTCACCTAATTTCTTTGGTCTTCAATAAAATATTGGATGCTACATAGAAAACTGTTAGCTGAGTTGAGACATTGAGAATTAGTAAGAAATAGTGTCAGGTGAATAAGGAACAAGCTAAAATTGATAATACAATTATTTACTTTGAAAGGGGAAGACAGGCTGAAGTGAATATATCCAAAGTTTCTATGAAAATCAGTTTGGGGACTTCCAATTTTCATTTGATGACCTTGAAATGAAGAGGAATGTCACCTAAGACAATGTTCAAAATCATGTTTTACAGATTTATAATGAGAATTTCTATTATAAGCTGGTGAAACAGACCACTTTGGAAAGCAACAGACAACGAAAAGGACCTGAAAGCACTGGTTGATCACAGGATGACTCAGAGCCACTATGATTTAACAATAAAAAAAAGACAAATACAGTCCAGAACATACACGATGATGCATTTCCGTTAGACGGGGAAATACTCTGATTTTAAAGGCCTAATCAGAAATATGCTACATGATTTTGATCAACTGGGGTCAGGAAAAATCAGTCCAGAATAGAATGGGTGTAGAAGATGGTTAATAGGGTCACCATTAGAATGAATAATTTGTTTCACAAGTGCAGAGTAAAAGAGTTTAGCTTTGTTAGCCTAGCAAAATGAAAGAAGAGACTGTCTGCTGTCTTTAAAAATACCAGAGGAGTAGCATCTAGGGAGGAAGAAGAGTCATGTGAGCAAATAGCCAGCATGAGCACAAGGACAAATAGGACATTGGTCAAGATCAAAAATGCAGACTTAGAAGTATGGAAATGTTTCCTAGCCTTTATAACAGAGAGGAGAGGATAGCTTTCAAAGATTATGGACACACACAAAAAAAATCACCTACTCTTGAGAGAGTATTTGAAAACTTTAYGATGGAATTACACAACGCAGTTAGAAAAGTTTTGGTTTATTTCTCTGTTTCACAAGAAGTGTCTAAAATTCCTTTTGAGAACTCATGAATTCCCTGAATAAAGGAATTCCTGAACTTCCTACTTCTACCGACATCCCCAGTATACAGTTAATAGAGTTCGTAAAAATCTCTCTAAGAAGAAAAAGAGTTTAAAAAACTATACAGTCATGTAGATTCAAGTGACTCACACCTGCAATAAAAGAACATTGAGCATGGAAATGATATTATCATTATTTTGAGAAACACGAAAAAATTCTGCACACATGTAAGAGCTGCAGACAGTCAGCAAACTTGAAAACTGAGCCACTTAATGTAGACATCTATTTTAGAAATCTTAAAATAAATGTCTAAAAATAGAACAATTAAACACAGATCTCACACAGAATAGTAAAAGATGAAGACATAGGCATATTTTATTACTTATCTTCCTACTATTTGTCCTTAAAATTGAAGAGATCTTTAGCACTTAAGTTACAAGAGCTCAGTCTTCTATACAGCGTGATGGTCAAGAAAGCAATAATTGTCACAGATAACAGTTAACTACTGACACTCAGATGAACATTCCTAATATAGAATCACATAAAAATAGAATCACCCTAATCACTACACTACCATTCCTAAACAAGAATCCCAGATTTACTCTACCTGAAATAGAATATAAAATGAAAGTATCCTTCATTTGTGGTAGCATCAGTAGTAGCACTAGTGGGTAACCTTGTGGCTCTGAATAAAACACAAAATCCTTTCTTTACGCTGTTGGATCGTCTAGCAATCTCCCATACACTCAGGCTGCAACTATAGGTAGGGCCATAATACTTATCTCTGATATTGTGGTGACTTCAAAGAAAGCCTCTGAAGCAACTCCAGTATCAGTTGAAACAGGTGATTCTGCAAAAGCCTCAGAAAACACAATGAATCTGCAGACAACCTCAAACATTATTGCTCCAGTAGATACAATGTAAGAACAAGGATTAAGAACCACATTTACAAATGATTTACTGCTGATAATTTGTTAGTATACTTTCTGTGTATTCCAAAATTCCACATCAGCAATCTCATTTTAAAATTTCCAAGTTTTACCCAAGTTTTCACCTTTTATGGTAATGTATCTTTTGCCCAAATGTTGACAACAGAAAAAACACTGTAAAGCACAAGAAAAAATCAATAATGAGGGAACAACATTATATCAATTGACTTTTATATAAGAAACACAACACAATTTTCTTATAATGTTAATTATCAGTTTTTATATTTAGATTAAGTTTTTATTTTAAGGATCTTTTTATATTTTTCAGACAGTGCTACATGACTGCTTCAATTCAGGGTTCCTTATTGCAAGTCAAGCAGAGTCCGCAATAGACTTGCCATAATGCAGAAAGTTATGCCAGAGAATGCATAAAATTGGTCTTCCTGGGAATGTAAGAGTTCTTAAGGGTGGCTTATGAGTTTTCAACTGGAATTTAAAGGGTTTTTTTGGGGGGGAAGAACCTTGAAGTCTTAAAGGATTTTTGACACGCCCCAAAATTCACAGTGTAACTTTCCGTTGTTTTCCTCTGGACGTACAGAGACTCACTGCAGCTTCATTTTTAAAAAGGATGGCTTCTGGCAGTGCGCTGTACAGGAAGATTCACCCTCTTAGGAGTTTGGTTCACTGGGTCCTTCAGGGATGCATTAACTCCTAGAAATACCACATTTTCCTCTGAGCAGCCTGGGATGAAGGAACATTTTTCCTTTTTATTTAGAAGCTCTGTTCATCTTCAGGCATTAAATATGTGAGATCTTTCTGGAAAGATGATAAGCATATGCGATTTTATTATTACATTGATGAGACTGTGGTTTTAATTGTTGCAGATCCACTCAGAGGATGGGATGGGCATATGCTGAATTATTAGAATTTTTAAATATAAAGTTGCAATAAATAATCTCATGAGCTGTCTAGGTGGAACATTCGGCTACATAATTACAAAGCCATTGCCATGGATCTTAGGAAGGGCATCATAATTATACAAAATACCTAACTAACGCAAATACCTTTTACAGCCCATTGACCACTGAATTCAATTACATATAAGTATTACCAGTTTAGAAGAAGGAATCATGTGAATTCTAGCTTTGGTATACTGGCATACATGAGTCTTTTTGCCATGACCACTTTTAATTTATTTTTTGAACTAGGTGAATTGTGTTAATGTAGGCCTCATAACAGTCTTACTTTCTGCATGGTCCATAGCTTAGTAATTATCATACATAAGAAACTATTAGAAATGGGAACAAAGAGAATATTTCCCACTCCTCAGACGAAGTTTTAACAAAGATTTTTCTAAAGTTGGAGAAACACAATTTGGTTTAAAGGAGAAAGGATACTAGGTGGCTTATACAGATGAGAAAAACCACTCTCTACTAAACAAATTCATATGCATTTTAATAGAGTGCAGTACATACCATTATGGATTTTATGATTTTTCTAAAGTCTTAGATAATTTGTGTATATCCATTTATTGAATATGAGTACACAGTGATGCAAGCATTAGCTAATACAGTCATTCAAAATGACTGAATATTGCAACTATTTAATCATACTAGATGATAGGATTTCTAATTTCACTGATGTGGTATTCACACAGTTAAGCTAGATAAATATAAAGTTCATTTAGTAATGTAAGTGGGAATGTACTGAAAAAGATTAATTCAGAAATTTTTAATAAACTATTTTGATATAATTTTCCTGAGGCAAAGTGAGCTTCTACATTGCATAAAATGTACAGAAGTCCAAGTATTAAGTGTTTTTCTGGTGCTGCCTTTTCATAAAGATGACTGCAATGAAATGCTGACGTTGCTGCTTGATGACTACTGAAACATTGCCCCTGTCTGATAATGGAGGAAAGCTGAAACTGCTGAAATAATTTTAGCAATTTGGGTCTTTTAGGAAGTGAATTTAAAAGTTCCACACCATGAAATGACTCAATATTCTGCAGATTTTGAATGATTTGGATATTATCCTCAGGAATGATCCCTATTGCCTATAGCCATTAAACAATTCAGACACAGCATTACTCTTGCAAGCCATAACTTGGGCAAGGCACACATTTCTAGAAGCGGATGTGAGATCACTACATTCCTTTGCTTTGCTATATTGAGACAGTTAAGTATTTGAAAAAAGAAAAGTGGTAAGATCATCTTTTCTGTAGTTCACATATGCACAATGACACCTTCCTTCACTCTATTACAAGATCCACAATAGTCACAATAGTCAAGAAAATACACCTCCTCAAGAGGAGCAAATATGATTTCTTCCCTCCTCCTGTTCCCAAACTCAGTTTTCCATTTTGAAAAACTGATATATTTTAGTCTCCAACTTGCCAAAACAATAATCTACTTCCTGAATTTCAGTCATTCAGTCGATTTATTAGCTTCTACAGTACAGTCAGAAAGCATGTGTCATAAGAAGAAATGTAAAAAAAGTGAGTAAAGTGAGTATAGTCACACTGGCAAGAGAGAGGTTCTGAATCACAGTATTCACATTTGGATGAAAGTATCCAAGGTCTCCAGACCCTTGAGTTGCATGGTGGTAAAGTGGATGTATATCAATGATGGCAAGTGACATTTAAAGAGAATTCTTATAACTGAGATGTTGAGTATGAAGGAGAAGACAGACACTCCACTACTGCTAGTGCTTGTAGTTGTTAGTAACTGCTGCTCCCCAAAGCTCCCACGCAAAATCACATACCCTGCTCCATAAGTCTCGTACACATCTTCAGGATTCTGATGTGCCCAGGGTGGACACAAAAGACAAGATATTGAGCTCAGTATGACAATGAAATGGTAAAGTCAGAATTTCACCTTTAAAGTCCAGTTCTGGCCAAATGCCATGCTGAACACCTAGTTAGAGCAAAACCAAACATAGATTTGGTACATATCTKTGTGTGTGAAATAAGAGACCATAGATATTAAAGGGATTTATCCAAGGCTACATTTACATGAGCTAATTATCAGCACTAGTGGGTCCAAATTTGTGCCACAGTGGTAATATGAGCCTTTGTTTCTGTCTTACTTTCTTGACAACTGAACAGAAAAGGAATGGAAGAAAGGAGTCCATCTGGAAAGAAAGTTGTCAATTTGTTAAGAGTAGTATCCTTTTCCAAGCCATTCTATTTTTGGGTTATATATAGAAAACGGATATTGTCTGCTGAATAGTATATTCCCCCATTCCTTTTTTCAAGAAACAATATAAGTTGTTCTTCTTGCAAGTAATATATTTGCAGATATTTTTTCACCAACAATCTAAACTAGAGTCATGAGGAAGCTTTGAAAATAAAACATTGCGGAATGCATATAGAAGTACATTGTATGTATAGTTCATGTGAAAATCTGTTGTGTCGGTCCTTTCGTTCAGCCAGAAGGCATTCAGAGCCAAACAGAACACTTTTACCTCCAGCTGAATCTGGAGGTACTCTCATTGTCCTCATCATAGACTACTAGTTTATCTGGACAGACTCCTTAGCCCAGAATGCATCTGTTCTAACAAGTGCTTAGGGGCAATCTACCTTGATTCATTCTACTAAGTTTTTCTAAGGGATTTGTCACAGRGTTATGTGAACATCAAAATTACTTGCTAGCATTATCCACAGTAAAATCCACTAACGACCACAATGGAAGTGAAGTCAGAGTGAACCTTCCATCAGACCATGTCTCCACCAATCTAGTGATCACTTTATACAGTCCTGTTAGTTGAAGAAGGTTGGAAGAAACTTAACTCTTATTTCTTAATGTTTCACAGGTGCTAAGAAACCACCTAGGCATGTGTGCAAATTTTGCTTTGTTACTGCAAAAATAGTCACTTGACATAGTCAATGTTAGGCATTTCATTTCTAAAAGCTAACTGAATTAAAATCTTAATCCTCTAGTCAAATCAAGTTTTGTAGCTCAGCTGCTATGGAACAGTGATGACATTCTGCTGATTAAGATTTTAAAATACTAACATACATTATCAGTTCTTGTCATCAGTTATCACTACATGAAAACTCATAGTTTATATTGGATGAGGATGGTTTTATATTTCTGGGGCAGTATGCACTGCATTGCTCTCACACAAGCGAGCACCCTTGAGTTGAGATGCCAAAGAAGGTCACTTGAGACTTCTTATATAGTGCATGAACCCAACTGAGGTCTGAATGAACCCCAGGAGGAGCATCCCCTCATTCCCATTCAGTGACTGTTGAGAATGAAGATTCCTAACATAATATTATAGATTTCTAATATAATAGATTCCTTTAAATACTCAGATAGGTGCTAACCTAGCTAAAGTTAGATGGATGAAACTCATATAGCAATAAATGAAGACTGAGAACTCAGAACTTACATCAGTCTTCTCTCCCCATTTCTTAGATTAAACAAAAGGGAATAACAATAATCTTCTTAATTCTTCCAAATGCAAATCTGCTTTCAGTTTGCAATGTACTACAGGAGCGGATGGGGAAACATAGCCTTTTTGTTTATCTCATGGCTTTGGAATTAATACAAGTTTTCAAGTATTAGTGCTGCAGGGCCTGTATACTGAAAAAGCAACAGCAACATGTTCATTAAAAATAGCGGTCTATATGCCATGAAGTGTTCACTTTTTAAATCTTGTAAACTAGTTACATAAGCAGCAAATTTGCAATTTAATCAGTAGAAAATGAATTGTTTTACATTGCTATATGTAAGCATTCACACCGTTTTGAATATTTTTGGTCTTCCCCTCTTGCTCTACTGATTTTCTAATCTTTTTCAGTAAAGGTCAATTCTTCYGGCATCAGTATATTTAATGTGTTCACAAATCTGTACCAAAGGTCTTTATTCTAAAGGCCTTCATTTTATCAGTCAGACACATCAACAGTGTGTATAATTCAGACTTTCTCAAGGGCTTCCACTGCCAAATTTGACTGATTTTTTTTTTTTTTCCCCTGAATCACTTCCAGTCTCCTATTAAACTCATATGCCTTTATTTTAGGCAGTAGCAGTGTTCATTTGCTAACATAAAAACTTAATATGTTCACCATTTCACTATCTTTTGCTTCTGGACTCCCCAGTTTTACTTTCCGCATTAAATAGGATGGGAGTATTTTGCTGAATCCTGCACATGGGCTCTTACTACTGCTACTACCAGGTGCTGATGTGAGTACCTGAGTGTATGAATTAATTATTTAGGAGCGAGGATCTGAAAGAAACGTGCTCAAGGAGGGAAAGGGAAAGAAAATCAATACAGAAAAAAACCTGAGTCTCTCATGCCAACTGAAGGACTAACATCATGTACAAAATTAATAACTAACATTATTAGCTGAAAGACAGTGTACTTGAGAAAAACTGGCAGAGTCCCAAATTGTCTATCTCAGCAACAAGAAAGACTTAGGTTTTTTTATCATCAGGAATTCTCAGTCTTGGAAGCTCTATATAACTACCATGATACAAAAACACTGCTGCCAAGGGCACAGACTCTACCAAAAACTGTATTCCCATTTTTCTCTGACTATTGTCTAATATAAGGAAAAAGTATTTTTACAGCAAGTATGAGGGCCTAGATAAAACTAGAAAAGACTGATTTAGCAAACTAATGAGTGGATTTTGATCCTACTTCCCCAACTACACCTAGACTTACTGTGTTTTGTTTCTTTCATACAGGACACATCATCTGAAAAGCAAAGGTCTTCTCCTGAAAACAACATTAAGTAAATGTCTCAACTTTAACAAAATTAAATAACTTCAGTTAATGTCCCATTTTCTGCCATACATAAACACAAGAATAAAAATTGATTGGCCACTTTGTGCTCTTCTGCTATTCTAAATTTTGATATTCCCACATTTCTTCAACAGATCTACATTAAAAATGCAGTGACAAATACATTCATAAGAAAACAAAACCGTATTCACTAGTTATAAGTATCTTACAGTCCGGCTCTTAATTTTATCACCTTGTTGGCACTCTTTGAGGGACACACCAAAAACATATTCTCTGTATAGTTTTGATATCCTCTAGATTTTTAGATTTTTTTTTTTTTTTAATGTCTCTGTTCAGGAGCAATAAGCCAAAAATGATGCAGTCTGCATGTCTGAACAACAGTATTTTTTTGCTTTGAAACCTTGACATGGAGAATGCAAGATACTTGTCCTTGCTAAGCCATGGTCTATTCAGCATCATTGTGTTAGCATTACTCACCAAGTGGAATTAAAAACTGCACTACAGTTACCATGACAACCAGCTGTTTCCCACATACAGCATCAGTTTGAATTTGTGCAGACCATTTCTAACAATGATTTAAGTCAACAAATTCAGTACTACCCTAAGGTAAAAATCTGGTTTAAGAACAAATAAATATTTTCAGTTTCATAATATTAGTTAGCTCAATACATTAATTCCAAGTATGACTTGGGAGATCTTCAGAGAGCTGCAATGACTTTTCTCAGAAATTAAAGGTGAATGGTAATCTTCTGGACAATATACAGTTGAGGACCACTGAAATTCTTGACCCAATGAACATGTAAGAATCAATATTCAATAAGGCATTGCATTATAAGCAATATTTTAAAATTTCTAGTCAATCATCTTTGTAAAACTGACTCAATGTAGTAAGTGATGGAGGAAGAACACTGTACTCTTTTAGACAGATTTTACATTTTTTCATTTTGATTTTATGGTCTTCTTTAAACTGTGCTGCTAAGAAGCAGCAACATATGATTTGTTGTCCATTGCATATGGAGAAGAGAAGGCATAACGTTCATAGAAGAGTCTGTGGGGAAAAATGCATTAGAATATTTATTTAATCATTTTCTAAAATTTACATTTGAATGATGCTGTTGATTACCTTGGGTAGTATCACTAACATCATCAGTGTATGCTCACTTATACAGATTCTTACTAGAAAATAAAGTGTAATCCACATTCATCCAAAAATATCAGCCAGCAATTCTCCGTTGGGAAAATAATCTGAAACTTGGAATATAATTTCTGGGCTGGGGAATTCTAAAATAAGTTCCGTTTCTAGTAAACTTGCAGGTTTTTAGTTTGGTTTGGTTTTGTTTTTAATAATCCATTTAAATGCAAAGAGAAGGCCCAGTTGCTTTTGAAACAGCTGAGCTATAAAGGAGAAAGGGAACAGGAGTATATMAAATTTATATCATATTTACAATGTCTGGTGAAACATCATACAGTTGCATACTGGTCATCAGTATGAAGGCAGTTTTCAGATCCTTTTGATCATGAAGCATGCTTTCAGTAGAGAACGGTCAGTTTTGACTGTCATTGTATAAACACATAATGACAATGATGGCCAGGTCTGCTTGCAGAACAGTAGGATGTATTGTTATGAGGAGAGGGAAAACAAGAACCTCCATAACAACATAAAAACACATATCAATTGTGCATTTGTATATCGAGTATGGGGGGGAGAGGAAAGTAAATACTGAAAAAAAAGATGGTTAAGGTATTAAATATGTAATGTATGGTCAAACTAAAGGTAATAAAGTAATAACACTATTTTTTATGTAAGAAAGTATAAAAAAATTCAAAGACAGAAAACTTAAATAGTGTCTATATTTACTAAAGAAACTGCTAATGTTACATACTGAAGTATGTACATATTAATGATACATCCTACACTCATTCATTTTTCTGGACGCAAGTGCCACAACTAAACATTACTGCAGATTTCCCATTTGGTATATGGTATAGCACTTGTTGCATCACAGAACTTAAAAACACGTCAGAAAAGAAAACTGGAAACTAAGTGCAATGCATTTAAAATTAAACAATTCAGAGGCTGTAAGGAATCTGATGCTATTATAAGAAGTTTTAATCTGTGATTGAGAGTTATTGAATCCTAACCCTGAGCAAAATACATAATAATAAAAAGTTTTAGTTTGAATACAATGCTTTCAGTTTTAAATAATTTCATTTATGTGGGAATGCTGGTCAGAGGACAAAGACAGAAAAATAAGTATAATCATAGACTCATATCTAAAAGATTGAGGAAGGAAGTAGCCCAGAAATGCATTCAGTCCTGGATCACTGTGGACACATTTGTTATCAGTGACAGGCAATGTGAAATCAAGCACAAACTGAAATCAAACCCTTCTTTAAGGTTACCCTAAACCGAACTGACAGGAACACTACATGAAAGAAAGAAAAAGAAATGGATTTCTATATAGCACTTTGATCTTCAATAATAGGAATGCATAATGTTTAAATGTAAAAACAAAAGAATTCAAGGCAGAAAAGAGGCAGAAAGCAAGAGAAGGAATAAAATATAACCTGCAGCTCCAAATCCACAAACCCAGACAAGAACAAATTTTTTGCCAGCAAAAAGGCTGCACAGTCAAAGGTAAATGACAATGGGAAAACAAATATGATTGTTACTAGAATTTAACAGATCTGTAACAATCCATTAACTCCTAGATTGAGCTGTAATGTAATATCATAAAATAAAATACAAATTAAAAGTAAATCAAGATGACAGCATAGGCAGATGTGAATCATTTTGCCCTGAGGCTGAGCCTATACCCTTGTGTCAAAGATGTCTTAATGAGGTTAAAGTAGCATTGCTAACAATTAATGRATGTTTTCTTGTTACATTTCAAAAAAAGTATTGACGGCGCCATTAAAAAAAAAAAAGATGATCATTATTTATTCTAAAGTCAGGGAAAAGGTCTTTCAGATAGCAATTTAAAAAATAGAAAAAAAAAMCAGTCTCACCACTGCGTTCCTCTAAAATAGGACTCACTGAAATTTTTGAATAAGCTTGCTGGATCCATGCTTCTTGAGTACAGTAGACTTATGAGTGTGTCTGTATTAATATTTTAGATTTGGAACACTGGTCTGATATTCAGGTACTATTTTTATCCTACCACATTCATATCTGAATGCCAATTTTCAGATGGGATCTCTATTGCCATGCTTTCACAAAGCACTCTCACAGTGCACAATGTGGATTCCGTTTGGATGAAATGGTCACAAAATGTAACTGATGAGTTACATGATGACCAGACTAGAGCTAATCTGGAACAAACGCCCTCAAATACATATAATGTTGATGTTGGATTCTCAGTACCACCTGTTTTGCTCCTCAGATTTGCACCTATTGCATTGCACTACTTACTAAGGTGGGATTAAATAATTCTCACTTTTTACAAATTTCTTCTTCCCTTCTGTGACTCTGGTCTCTCCTGGTTCTCTTCCTTTTAAGAGTAACTGATATCTGTGTTCTCCTAAGCCTCAAAACTAGCTAAAATGGAGCCCTTGCTTTTCCCTACACCATAACCCTCCTCTTTCTCCTTCTTTCTAAAAATGTGGATAGTTCTGCCATCCCAACAATCATTTCAACCTCACATACAACAACTAGAACTTCTATAGACTCATCATTATGGTTTATAACAGGTAACCTCACCTGTTGTCTCATTCAAGGACAACTAACTGAACTGGAATTGAATGGCTTTTCCAAATCAAAGGGAGTCAATAAACCTAAACTGAGATGGAAAGCTTCATCTCTAGACATTAATCTCTACTAGCAAATCTCCTGAAATAGATCTCAATCAGGCAATTAAAACCTACTGAAAAAGACAGTAGGAGAAAGAAAYGGGGAGAAACAGGAAATGAGCAACGTGTGGCTCCCCAAATGGTATAGGGACAGCTGATCTGATCTGCCTGTGAGAATGGTTTTATTAGAATAATGGCATTCTGACACAAAATCTTGTACCCTACATATTCAGGTGACTAATACAATACTAGCTTGTTCAAGAAAACCGCCTTACCAAACTCTTGTTTAAGCTCTCATTTCAGAACAAATTCAGCCCACTTTTGTGGGGCCCTGAAGTTAAGCAAATGTGCTGTTAAGTGCTGCATTTAGGTTTAGATGGAAGAACTCAGATGGTAGAAGGGAAAGCAAGCTCGCCACTCTCCAGAAGTAACATCATGGTCTGGCTTTAAGATATATGCAGGATAGCATTTGAAAAGGCCAGGTTAAAAGCTGGAGCAAAACCCCAAAAGCAGCTTCACTCTGTTACTCCTGATTTAGATCTGCAAAAACCAAGAAAAAAGTCTTTCCTTTCCTTTCCCCAGAATACATAGTTCAATAAGAAGGAAATAACATTAGTTTATTTGAATGATAAGGAGAAGAAAGCTAATGCTTGACATGCCAGCAGTTTTTCACCTTGTAGGAAAGTTCTAGATTTGCTTCTGAGGCCCAAATGCACTCCAGCAACCCTTGCTAACCCAAAAGCTGAAGAGACTTGCGATGACTTGAGTTTTTGTCTTCACTCTATTCCTGCTACTATTGTTATGGCAGTTTAAGCAAGCAGAGATTTGAATAACCCTCTTTTGTCTACAGAGGCTGGCATTTCCTCTCCAAATATAAATATTCTAACAAAAATATATTGCTATTTTCATTGCTGATTAACTGCTGAAGGTAGACAGAGCACCTCAATTCTACTGTCAGTCTCATAGTCCTTAAAAACACTAACCTTTTTAATGTTTTAAAGTATGTATTTATTTGGTCACATTTTAATCTAATCCTGAAATATATTTTCATATGAAGMAAGGGGATGGCAATAATTTAAAAATGCACATTTTGAAAGAAGTTGTGATGTCTGGCTAGTTAGGGGATTGAATCAACGAACTGAGTAAAACAAAAATGTTTATTTTATTCTGACCAGTAAACCTCTTCTCAGATATACATAAAGGAATTCATACAATTTCAATTGGCACTTCCACTCCACTTCCACAGTGAAAATAACATTTTCTGTTACGGCGATAATAAAATAGGATATTTTTAAGACTTGGCTGGCTGAAGCAATTAAGCCAATTCAAACTTTGTGTTTTAGATAGGTGAGTACATAATGAACTGAGAGTTCCTGAGAGAAGTCCATAATTATCTAAGATGGAGAGAAGTGGACAGTAAAATTGAGTCTGCAGGCAAGAATTGTTGTATGTACCAATTTGAATATCTAAAGCAAAACTTTTTCCTTTATTATCTCTGTGCATTTCACAGATGGTTTAGAACTGAATGTTATAAGGGGCTACAAAGGGTTTTAAAAAGTGTCAATTTCTTTTTTCTTTTCTACTTAGGCTTCTATATTCTTTTTTCATTCATGATTTTAAGAAAAGGTATCAGAATTTGTCCCCTTTTCAAAAGCTTAATCAGTCTTTACAATCTAATATTGTACACAGTGCTCTTCTGCTACTTAACACACTTACTAATAATTCTGTTGGTTATGGTTAACATAAAATCCCCACCATGATGTAAAACACTTGTTTCAGTGCAGCCCAGAGACACTTGCTCCATAGCTTGCTATCTTGCAGTGATCCTCTCCAAACAAAGGTGCTGCAACAATTGAGGATGAATGAGGAATTCCACCCATCACTCATTTTTCTCAAATATATTTTCTCTTTTCCTTCCTCTGAAATAATGTCAGACATACCTGCAATACTATAGCTGTGTACTCAGGTTTTAATTCTGAAGCACTAAAAAGCATAAATATCTAAGACCTTTACTTTTTATGAAAGAAGGAGAGAAAGCCTCAAACCAATGAAAACATATTTTATGAAAATAAAAAATTATGATTTATTCAATTATTATTGAGTAAATTATAATTATGATTATTATAATTATCATAATAATTATTATTATTACCCTGATTATTCAATGGGGCAAGCACCCACCACCATTGCACTTCTGCAATGACGCTTTGCAAATCAAACATCTATCTATCAGGCAACAAACTAATATTTTGTTGCATCATGGTGTTCAGGCCTACAGAATTTACAAATAAGTGTGCTTCTCATTAATATAATTACTATATTATTCTGAGTTATTTAATTATATTTCTTGAAAAAGATTCATCTTTTCACATTCCTAAATATATACATGAATAATATGTTTATATTTCTACTTAGATTGATTTCCATAATCGTATTTGATAAGCATAAAGGTACAATTTATACTAATACTTATAATTCCATGGTGCTTATTACAATAATTTTGACAGCTGCAATATACTTTATGCTTTCTTTTCAGACAGTATTGCGTCCTTGGAAACAATTCAATGAATAAAACAATTGGTTGTGAAGCTAACACAGCCTTATTTAACAACAGACTTCTTCACCTGAAATTTTAAAAAAAAAAAAAGTTATATGTAAAGCCCTACTCTATCTCTTTAAAATGCATATAGGTAAACATTTGTATAAAATAGCATACTAAGTATAAAATTGAAAGTTAAATAACAGAAAACCTGGAAAGAGCTATCTTTTAAATTGTAAAATAATTTCTTAGAACAGCTGAAAAAGTACTTTTTCATATATTGTTTAAAAAAGCAGCGGAGAAAGATCTTGTATATACAAGGCATGTGCAATATATATTTTGCAGTAACTTGATACCCTGCTGAAGATGTACCATAAGCTTTAGTCAAATAATATAGCTGGATTTGCACCAAGCAAAAGCTTCAGCTAGATGTAGCTCTGGTAGAGTCTGATCCACAAAAAACTTAAATTTTGCCGTTTGCTGTATAGCACACATCCTTTCTGTTGGGTGTGAAGGAGAGTTAGCAATTTCACACTGTGAACATTAATTATCACTTGCCTGTATATACCTTGTGGAGACAAAATCATCTAACAAAATGAACAGAATGCACGCAAGTTAATATCTGCCCATTGTTTTAAAGACAGAGAAAACATGTACTGTTCACTCAGGAAATACTGATAAATGGCACCTATATAATATTATCAGTTCAAGAAAGAATGCAGCGGCTCATCAGCCACTCAAATCTACACTGCTATGCTAATTTACAGCAGTTAAGGATTTGCTGYAGTCTCTTTTCTGCTTCTCAGTGAACATACAAGAGTTTGTAAAAATATTGCATGATTTCAGATCCAGACTCTGTATTTTCACTTTGCTGTAATTTTCAGCAACAAGTAGGATCGCTTATCCTAAACATTGAGGGTCTTTCCTGCTTAATCAATGAGCAACTTCCACTGTTACTGAAAGATGCAGAAGTGTTGAGTGTAGGCTAAAGTTTGTGTAGGACAGAATCATTTATTGTTGAAAACCAAATTTCTTTACTTTGGCAAAAAAGTGATGGAGAGGATGGCTACATGGATTATGACAGGCTAGAGAATAAATTTATTATATGTGTTTCAATCCAGAAGAACCTCCAGTGTGCATCCTTTTGCTCACATGGTAAACGACCGATTGATTTTCTCGTCTCTATTCAGCAGTAAATAATCTCACACACACTGCAAGGTAAGGCAGGCAGACATCCAGAAAGTCATGGTTTTGTGCAGATGTTTGTGTTTACCTCATAGTAACCAGGTGTCAGAGTCACACCATGAGCAGTTGAACCACATCAGGAGTGCAGGCTTCCTCTCAGTACTGCAATGGGGTACAAAATGTCTCTGATATGAATAAACTTGCCTTTGAAATTGTTTTTCCACAGATCTAAAAAGGTTGTCATTTTCATGTAGATACCTTCTATCATATTTGATATACACATTGGCTCTGCTAGCCTCTATACTATTACATCAATTCATTGCAGATCACACCAACGTATGTCCAGTATTGCAGAGGTTCAGCCCCTTTTGTAAGCTCCTAAGCCCCCCATCCTTTAGCTCCCACAAGCTAAACAACTGAAATTCATTAAAAAAACCCCCACACTCTGAATTTAAGTGGAAAGTTCAAAACCACAATTTTAAAGTCCTTTCTAAAAACCTGTGATCTAGACAACAAACTATACAGTTTACTAGCTCTTTAACAATAGACCAGTTAAAAGGGAAAACTGCTCCTATACTTAGATGTTGTCTCACAATATTCTGATTTTCTGAAAACATGGATCAAAGGATCACCATTCTCATAGGAATGCAGAATATTGAAGCTCAAAATCACGGGGTAGATGTCAAAGAACTTTGCCCACTGCTCTGTTAGAGTATTTAATGTGTTGCATGGAGGATTATACGACAAGAGATAAAAGAGAGGGATCATCTCTATGGAAACACTATAGTCTACTTTATCAGTAATGGGTAGCTCAGAAATGAACTTTCCAAATATTACAAGACAGTCCAGTAATATAATGATTTGAAACTAGTGCCTACATAACCAAATGGAACTATAAAATGGTTCACACAAATTGCCTGGGAGATTTTACCAGCCATAACCACCACAGAGGTGATTAAACCTTTAATTGTTTGGCCTTACAGTGCATAAAGTCCCCGAAGTTCCTTTCACTACACTATCTGTGTCCAGAATTAGAAGTAAACTATCATAGCATAATTTTTCACAGATGACTTAATTTTACACATTTAGTACAGTCTTAGTAACTGACTAGCTAATTTCAGCTTTAAATTAGTATTTGAAATGAAATTCCACTCAAAAAAAAAAAAAAAAAAAAGGACTATGCTAAAATGGCATTGTTTTAATCAACAGCTTGACTCTTAATCATGTTTATTCAGGATGCAATTTCTTAGTTTGGTGCCAAGGCATTATTTCTGATTTTGTATTTTCATCAGCCCAGATATAACACAGCAAAAGACAGAGCAAACTGGCTTCTGCTTCTCCTTGTGCATCACCAGACTTGTACAGTAGTGTCCAATCAGTTGAAACTATAAAAAAACCATTTAAGACAGTAGTGTCAGTAGTAACCTAATCTGTGCTGTTAAAAAAAATTCAGTTTTGATTTAAATATACAAACTCATACTTTAAAGTACTTCACAACTAGTAATGGCTTAGTCCAGAAAAAAGTTTAATCATTGATACAGATTCAAAATGCTGTACAAGAACACATTAACTGGTCCTTATTTTTATAAGGCAAAGCTAACACGTCTGAAGATTGGGATCAGTTAAAACAACAGAACTGGAAAAAGGACACCCAGAAGACAGAAGCCAGACTAGGCAAAGTTAATAGAGAAAATGAAAGCTAGGAATAGACAAAGTATATTCAATTACATTCTTTTGCTGAATCAATTTTGGTCTTGTCCCCCATATCTCTTCCATCTGTCTGCTGCACTCACTGATAGGTTCTATAACTGATATACTGCATACTGTTTTTATAGCTGCCAGCAAAGATGGTGATTATAGTGTGCACAATTATCTTAAATCTCAAATCCAAGATTTAGCATGACTAAATTTTACTTTAAATGTTAACTACATTATTCTCTTTCTTTTTAACTACATCAAACATTTTTACAGGTCTGCAGCTTAGGGGTAATGCTACTTTGGCTTAAAGAACATGACAACTATTTCTCTTTCTTGTCTTGTATTTGTGTGGCACATTTAAGGTCTAACACATTTGTATAATGACAGATTTTACTGAAAGAAGCATAGAAGAAGAAATCCTGGCTACATTGAAGTGCACATGAATTTTACTTTGACTTCAGTGAGACTAGTATTTCATCCATTCTTCTTCTGTTTCTCAGGGTTTAAGAATACCGTTGCATAGTTAGCTTTCTTCTAATCTGGGTTCAAAACCAGATACTTCATGTTTCAAATTTTAGTTATCAGTGAGAAACATGTCTTTATTGTGTTCAATGATAATTTGGTATGAAGGTATTGGGAAATCATTCCTTTGTATGTGAAATAAAAATTTTTTTTCTGAAGATGTCTGAATGCCTCTGTCTTTATTGAGGGTCTGATGAAAGGTAAACTTGACCTATCTCCACCTTAACACTATTTCAATCTCTTGCACTATTTATTACAGACTACATATGGGTTTGAGGTMTGATATGCACATGAAAAAACAGAGATTTTTATAGCAGTTTCAAATAAGTAGACTGTGCCTTGGGGAAAATTATCCTGTTTGTAGAACCGAAAATTTTCTTTTCAAATTAACAGTTTACAGTGTTCCCTTTTTAGGAATTTATAAGGAAATAAAAAAAAAAAAAAAGTTATGAAACACACAACATTCAAGATCAAGAAAACAATGGCAGTGTGAAAAATCATGTTCAAATCTTCCATCAAACCTAGTAATTAGGCCCATGAAATAAGTATGGCATTTCTTAAGAAAAATCAGAATGCTGACACAAAGTTAATAGTAGAAACCTTCACAAAAAAAGCTATCTGTCTGTCCTATTGACAGCAAAAGTCTTAATCCAATGTATGAATGGTGTTAACAGGCATTTGCAGACCTTGTGATACATCCTTCCTCATCGGTACTATGGACAGGTGCAGTAAGCGATGGAACTGATACAGTCTTGGACATTTATGAGGCAACACCAATAGAAGATGCAAGATGGCGCGGGAAAGGTTTAATGTAAATTTTCACTTTGGGAATGCAGGTGCAAGTCACAAGAAACAAAAGCAGAGACAAATATTGTATAGGAAGTCAAGGCTCATTAAGCCAAAGGATGGCGAGAAAAAGGGATCACAGAGTTAAGCCATGCAAAAAACCTTTTTGAACCACAGTGGAGTACCTCTGCTTCCACCTGACTGAAGACCACTGGTATAAATTAAACTTCTCAGATCATCTCAAGAAGAGGCAGACATAGGAGTTATTTGACATAAAACCCTTGCCTTGAATGTTGAGTATAAAACAGTTATAATCACTTCTGAAGACACTGATGTCTTTGCACTTTGCCTTAATTCAGTAATGACACATCTTGGTGAGAATATCAGATATAACAGATAAATACAGACTAAAGAGGCATTGATATGGAAGCATACTCACTTGGATGATACGTCATTGAGCACCAACCGGTCTGCACAGCTCTGGCATTCAACGTTGTTAGTACTTATGCAGGTGAGAGAAAGCTGCAGGCCTTAAAAGTTGTGCAGAAGTAGTAATATCAAACTTTTCCAAGCTTAAGCAAAGATGGAGGCTTTCACACTTTGAAAAAATTCACATGCCATCTCTCTCTCTCTCCTCCCCCCCCCCTTAGAAGACCAATAATTGATTTTAAAAAAAATTATTCCATCTTATCTGTGCCAAAAAATGTGACTCTGACTTCAGTTAGCATTTGTTAAGCAAAGACCAACTACTCCAACATGCACTGTGTGCAAGCTATCGAGCAGGAGGAATTCAAGATGAACTCACTCTACTGGATTCAAAAGTTAAAAAGAATAAAAAGCTAAAAAGAATTTGGCATTTTGTAGATAATTAGATCACCAGTACCCAAATCTGTCTTGAAGCATATGAAGGCTAATTATGCTCATTCCTGAGAAGCCAAAATATATGTATTTAAAATGGACTTAAGAGCATAGACCTGAAAATAATGGTGCTGTTTGTTTAATATATGTGTGTTGCATTACAAGTGCCTTAAAACATCACTAGCATACTTCCATCAAGGAAAAGATTATCTTATTTGCTTGTGGTACATTTAAGCAATTAATATAATTGTTAGTTCCTTGTTTGTACTTCAGATCTCATTTTGAGGAATAAATACTTAAAGTTTACATAATTTAACACAAAATAAATTTATCACCAAATTAAAGAATGTTGTCATTACAAAAGTAATTACTGATACTCAGCCATCATTCAGCAAAGTTTATCAATCAGAGCTAAACAATTCAGTACACACAAATGTTTTCAAAAAGAATTTTCTACTCTACACAGCACCAATAATTGAAATTTCTGATCTAGACTTATTAGCTACTAGTAACAGCAAGCCTGCATCCAGAGGAATTAGTGTGAAAACAATCTTTTTTGTTTGATACGTGGCCGGCAGATAAAAAACTAATTGTACATACCGACATTTCTGTCTTTTCATGCAACATGATTCTGTGAAAGAGCCTGGTATATAAATTGCACTGGCTTTCAACATACTCCAGTAGCATTTCAGACACCATTTTAGTCAACTGATGAGTTGTAATTTATGCAAACTGACTGTAGATATTTTTCATCTGCTATTTGGATCGTTATGATATTCATAATAATATAGATATTTATTATCTTTATAATGAAATGGTCTAGAGCAGTAGTAATAATACCAATAAATACGAATACTGAATAAAAGGAAAATAAGCCTTACTTGTTTTTTTTTCTGAATTTATGCATAAGATAAGAAGTATTCTATTAGGTTTTGTTTGATCAAAGCATTACTTTGTTGGGCATGATGGCGAATAACAGCTTTTATAATTGGGATGGCATGGCATGGCATGGCACATCTAAAAAAAAACGAAAGACCTTAAAAATAGGGATTTAACTGAAGAAAAGAAGCATGCTACCAAGAATAAAATTCAAATCAATCATATAACCAGTTTAAACCATCATGCAGAGCCAACATAAAGAATAATGGAAAGACATAGAGGGAACATGACAGATATGTGTTTCCCTTTGGATGTATTCCAGACTTGAACAATGCTTTGAACTGATTAAAAGGGTTTTAACTTAGAACTGCAAGCTAGCTTAGACTTACATACGATACAGTTTTGGACAATACATGATGTGTGTGAAAGAAAATTACCTCAGTTTAATGTTGATTGTAACACRCCTTTCTCGGCACTGCAGTGAAACCCAGTAACCCACTGAAACTCAGTAAAAGGTGAGAAGACATAGCTGTAAGTACAGAGATATGGACAGAGGAATTCCTTCCTGACTGTTCTATGAAATCACAAACTAGTTTTTCCAAATGAGTCCTCAAGATTTTGACAACAGCACACTCTGGGAATATGCCAAGACAGATATTCTGGAAGCTCATGTGCTTCATAGCAAAGAATATGGTTTTGCCAATTTGTTTGCATATTATGCTGAATTTTTGCATGGTTATGTTGGTGCACCCAATTACTTCCACAGAAGCAATAAAAACACATGTAGTAATTCATCTTACTAGAAGAAGCTGTATTCATATACTACAGATAATGTCACAATTGCAGAATTATACTCTTTAAAAATGTTAATAGAGAATAGAAATGACAGGTGAAACTAAGTGATTTGCTTAGCTAGCGATGCTGAACTTTGTCTTTTAACAAAGGGAAATTCACAGATCAGAATATAAATTTCAAGCTGCAAATTTTGCTATGCTTTCTTCACTAGTGGGAAACAAAGCCAGTTAAATTTTGGATGTTTTACTTGCTGGGTATTTTGGCATTTCAAAAATCCTTTCCATTCTCTGTCATGAGAGTTATATTTTCTTCCTTACTTGAGGATCACCAAAACTAAACAGTGGCCTAAGCAGATGCGAATGGTACAAAGACAATAAGGGATTCAGGACAAGATAAAGAAAAAGCACTGATGAAATGGTCACTCACGTGAGGACACATGTACAGTTCAAATGTGGAGCCACCAAAGATGATATATTTGTGAAGAGCCAGAAAACCAATCTACATATAGATCTTTATAATAGCGGTTTTGGTTCTACTCCAAATCTGTAGTGCTCTCACTGAGTAGCTGTTAAAGAAATACATGAAGCACTTCATGATGAAATCTCCCAAACAATTCTGAAAGCACAGAGAGAGAAGACAGAAGCCAAGCTTCAGAATTTACATCACCATGTTACTGTGTTCAACACTCTCATGGCTACAAGGGAACAAAGTGTCCAACCTCTTCTGGGGGTAGGAAATTGGAGAAAAAGGATTAATCTCCTAGCAACACAAAAACCCCCACTTTTATTGCTCCAAGGTAGAACATGCTAGCATGAAATTAGAACGTTGACAAAAAACATTGAATCCATGTAGAGGACTCAGCATAACTGTGGTTAATTAGAAAACCCCCAACTTCTATACATAAATACTGACAATTAACAATGCACATTTGGTTCCAAAAACATGACATAGAGCTTTTCTGGGAACTAGTAGCATATATTTTAATACGAGAAGGGGAGTTTATGCATTTGATTTCTAGGAGACCTTAATGCAATGTAAGACCCATTTACAAGATATCTGGGTAAGCGTAACTTAAATCTGACTTCAAGATGCCAGACTTACAGTGCTGTACAAAAGTAGTCACGAGGCTGGATTTGAGAATGGATTCACAGTTTGTCTACACCTTTTACTCATTAGAGCATTTTGGGGGCAAGCATTATAGGGAGACCCAGCCAAGCTCTTGGGCACTTGGCTAGGCAATGTGCCTACGTGCCTCACCATATTCTGTCAGTCTTTTTGCTGACATTATGAGACTGATGTCACACACAGTGATTCTGACATTGGCAGTCAGTAGACTTAGCTAGAATAACATTGATTTTACAAAACACAGGATAAGGAAATCTGCACTTAATACCAGAAATCTGTTGATCCTTCAAGCAGAAATATCCCCCAAATACCTTGTCTTGAGATTCAAGACATAAAAGCACAGGCTTAAAAAAAACAAACAAAAAAAATCCTAAAGATCAGGGAAGACCACAAGCTCTGCTTAGGATTCAGACTGAGCAGGATGTACACACTCTAATATATGAATGGGCAGGAAAATTCTCGAGTTACTATAAAAAAATAATAATAGCATTCTGAGTGAGGTGTATATTCTTTCAATTCACACTTCTTTTTACTGGAGAGAATTTGCAACTTGCAGTCTCATATTTAACTGAAGTAATGCAAAGTAATTCACACCCCTGTATCTTGCTATCTAAAGATAACCGCCGGCAACAGTATTTATGCCAAAGAAAAAAAAAATCAGCCAATTTTAGCCCAGGACTAACTTAATTTAATGCAGTTCATATACTCTGGGAACAAGCGTAGCACAAACACAGACAGAAAACATTTCCTCATCTGACAAAGAAGTGATCAAATAGGAGTGCAAAATTTCTATTACAGAACTTTTACATGCCTAATACAATGGTTTCCCTTGAAATCTTGCACTTGTCAGAGAGCATAAGTTCATGTCATTATTTGAATTACTGTAGTTGTTCTTACAACAAAGATAAGGAAGTTCGTATTGTATATTCTGAACTTAAATTATTTACACAGTTTTACGAAGTTTTGCAAGATTGGCAAGCATGACCTTGTAAATTGCTTTATATAAATATTTAACTGTCATGAACTCATGGATTTGTCCAGCTTCTCAATGAATTAATTTGCAACCAAATGCAACAAGAACTGAACGCTGTAGTAAACTTCAGCAAAACAAAAATCTATTGTTAATAAAAGAACACTTTCCATCCCTATAGCATGTTCTATTAAAACATTTGAAAGTGCTTCATTAACATTTTACATAATCATACAAGGTAGTAATTATCCCTTAACTGCTGAGATTGTAGAACTGAGTCTCAAAGAATTCAGGTGATTTAAGCATCATCGTGCAGAAAATGGCGTGCAGGCAAAAATACAACCCAGCCCTCTTGTGTGCTAGTCTGAAGCCTTACCCAAAAGATCACATTTGTATTTATCTTGTGCCTTGTGTTAAACTAAACAGTTGAGGTACTAAAAACTATCTAGCCATAAAGCTCTCTATAGRTACCATTAGTACTGCTTTACTATTGCTCCCTATCTTTTCCATGTCCAGCCCTTTATTCACCTTTGCGGCCCTTTGCTGACTCAGTATGTCAATGTTGTTCTTGTACTGGAGAGCCAAGACCCGGACACAGCACTCCAGCTGTGGTCTTACTAGTGCTGAGTAGATCATATGATGCAAACAGACTGCAGTATCTAGCTGGGGCATTCATGATCTCTCATGCAGTCTAGTGATCCTAGTCCTGCTAGAGTGTTGAGCACACTAAAAATACTTCTACAAGCCTCCTTAGGGAGATGGCTGACTAGACAATTGAAAATTTAAGAGGCAAATGCAACTAATGCTAAAAAAAGCGCTAGTATTCAAGCACTAAACTTCATACCATTTTCACAGAAAAGCACTGGAATGGGCCTGAGGGCTGTTTCTACTTGAAAGGCTGTAGACAAAACAGTAAAACTCCTACTCTTTTCGTTAAGTTGTCATAGTAGAATCACAGGATTTAGTGGTATTTCTGTCATTGATCTTTTAAATGATGAATGTAGACCAAAGACCATCTTCAGTCCTCATACTCTGGAAGCTTGGAATGAATTTGCAATAACTATCAAATATGCATTCAGATCTAGAGAGAAATGGTTGATTATGAATATATTGTATATAGGTTTTCACTCGGTTCCAGAAGTTTGAGAACATATCCCCTCTATCTCCTTGCTGTTCATCAATGCCTACCCACTGTTCGGTGCTATTTGTTAAAGTGTTGCTTAAACAAGAATGTTAAAATGTTATGAAATGACAGTTGCACAATTAAAAAAAATACATAATAAATGCAGTGGAAAGAAACATTGGATTTTTTTTTAATAGATATTCTGAATATATAGATATTTGGTGAATGCTGACATACTTTTTCATAATTATCTATATCATATGACATTTTTCCCCAAAAGGCTTTAAAAAAAACTAAAACAAAAAACCACACACCAAAAAAAGCCAAAATTTACCTAAGACTTTAGTCAGGAAGTCTATGTTTTGATTGAAAAATTATCTCTTTGAACATAGAAATAACTATGAACAGCCCTACTGAAGTCACTGGGTGGTACGGATTTGCAATGAAAATGCAGGATGGCCTCTAATGCAAAGGAAACAACATAAAATTCCCCAGGACTGAAAAATATTTTTAATTATCTCCTATAGATAAAAAACTGAGGAAGTGGAGAATGGTAGCAGTAAGGATATTAAAGTCTCCTATAAAATCAAAGTGTGTGCTTTATATTTATTATCCAAAAAAGAACAGTAACCCAAAAATCTAGATATGAGGTGTACTACATATTTATTATGTGATGCAGCTTATATGTTATTATTATTGAATAATATATTTTGTGTAGTGAGATTTTCACAGACTGAGTAACAATATGAAGTAGTATACACGTTATTATGTAACAAGCCCCCAAACTCTTATTGTTAGAGACACCTGTAATTCTTAGGAAGCACTTCTGAAAAAGGTAATGAAGGCAATAAAAAGTCAGTCTCTTCACCACAGTAAAAACATACATATCAGTTTCAGAGAGATTAAATAAAACCACATATAAACTATAAGAGTGTCTCTTTATGACCTTACAAAACAGATGTTTACACTTCAAAGAATATTTGTGGAAAGAAACAACCATTGATATAATCAAATAAATAATTTTGAGTGGCTACAACAGATGTATATGATACGTACATGACCATGTACAAATTTTGAGTTAATTTTCTGTTCATTAGAGAAATGTAATTTTCAAGTAAGTATTTAGAAGCAAACTCTAGATAGCCTTGCAATCCAAGTAAATTAGCTCTACATACTGCAGAGTAAAAGGAGAGAGCAAATTCCTCCCCTAGGGTTCCTAGCACTAGAGCAGCTGTTCTGCAATCATTACTGTGGTCCATAGGCAGCAGCAGCCACAGCTGTTATACATTACCCTAAACAGGCATCTTGGACAGTAGATTCATGTAATCATAGACTTAATGGTCACCTTCCCTCCCCTCGAACTCATTAACTCCTCCTCACTGTTACAGGGGTGGAAAAACACTTAGAGATTTTCCCAATGTGAACAAGGAATGCAGAATTCCTGGTATGCTTTTGATGGCTTTCTCCTTAGCAAAATATTCCATACATACTGCCATGTGCATTGCACAGAACAATGAAAACTTGTCTTCTAAGCAATATCTTTAGTTGCYATCATCTTCATTTTCCCTTTATTCTTCTGTATAAGCAAACTTGGTTTTTGAAGTGTACATACATTTTTTATTATATTCTGGACATGTATTTGAAATGTGCCCTCTAATCTGCTCAATAAATGGAATAATTAGCCAATACTTATTGCTAATCTGCACATGCATTTCATACCCAATCCTATTTAAAATTTCTGTTAACAAAGCAATTCTCTTTCAGATTTCACTTCTATTTTTTAATTATTCATTATAATAGTCTCCAATAATTTAATGCCCCATATTCAGACTTGTTAGAATCTTTCTAGCTGATCTTACAGTTTCTAAGCAGTATCTTGGTACATTTCCAGTTTCCACCCTTTTCTCAGTATTGGACATGCCCTTAGAAGACTAATGATGTTCTCTTTTCTCATTCAGGCTTCTTTTATCTTTTCTTCCTCCTGTCACAAACGCTGTACTCAATACATTGATCATGACATACTTCCCAGTCATTTAGCACAGTTCACTAAAGTAACCAGATTTCAGTTTATGAGCTCAGATTTTTTTCTTTTAAAGAAAACGTAATAGTATTCTATCAGTATATTTACTGTGATASAGTATCTCCTCAACTTATAAATAAAACACTCCTTAAGAAAGGACATACAAGTAAAAAATGGAGRCAGAGATGCACCATATAGCTAAAATGAATATACTTTCTCTGCTGTTCAAGAACAGGTGAGCTTAAAACCTAATGGAGACCTTTGGATAAGAATAAAAGGGAAGGAAGACCGGACCAATCTCATGATAGGGATCAGTGATATATCAAATCCAGTCAGAGGGTGGATGACTCTTTTCCAGAGCAATTAACAGAAGCAATCAAAGGATAGGAAGTGGTGATGATGGCAAACCAACTACCCTAACTCTGCTAGGTAAGTAATGCAGGAAGATGTGAATTGTCTAACAAGTTCTTGGTATTTGCTGGAAATAGCCTCAGAGAGCTGAACAAGTAAGTAGGTACTGGTAAGGACTGCTGTTTCAATTCCTATTTATATAGAGAAGTTGGTCAAGAGTATAACAGACCAGGTAGCTTGAGTGAAAGTTACCATAAAACAATCAGAGTTCTCAAATAGTAGGAAAGGAAGGAATTGCCATAACACATTAAAAACAATGACATTCCAAAACCAGACCTTAACAAACTGAGGAAACAAAAGATAGGATCTCTTGGGCAAACATTCAAAGTTTGTTTGTTTTGTTTTGGGNTTTTTTTTTTTTTTTTTTTTTTTTTTTAAAAAAAAAAGTTCAGGAGAATGGGAAGTTTTAAATAGAACCAGTTCTGGAGAGAGAAAAACAACTTATCCCAAACAGGAAGATAAAAAGGAAGTACATGAAGAGACTTAAGAGTCTAAATCAAGATCTCTTGAATGACTGACATTTAGAAAAGAATAGTACCAAGAGTGTAAACAATATCACCTACAAAGGAATGCATCAATTTCTCAGGTAAGGTGGTGGATTAAGATGCTAACTAAGTAACAACAGGTAAGGCACATTAAACCAACCAAGAAAATATTATTAAAAATTACAAGTAGAGGAAGAAGAAAAGGGTCATTCATTAACAGAAAAAGGTCAAATCACTGATAACAGTTTGGGCATTTTCTTTTTTTTTTTTGTCTTTAGAAAGCAACTAATTGTGACCAAGCACTTGGCATAATTTTAATAAAAGGGAGAGCACAGCAGACGAGAAAAAGGGGAAAGGGAAAGAGTAAAACAATATTTAGATTTCCAGTTCAGCAGGACTTAGCAATTTAAGAGAGGTATCATCAACTGAAACAAAACTTTAGCTGTTAGGCCTGACAACACATGGAAGAACAGGAGGTCTCAGAATTAAGGCAGCAAAACCAGTACTTACACTTTTTCCCCCCTCCTTTTCATATGTATCTTGGGATTCACAGACTAGTTGATTAAATTGGGATATCTGAAAATTTACTAGAACAAGTTATTCAAAAATCAATTTCCAAGCACCTGGGGATAATAAGATAATAAACAGACAACACAGATTTGTCGAGAACAAATCATATTAAACCAACCTAATTTAATTTTTTTTTTTTTTTGTCAGAGTAATTAGTCTAGTGGATAAGAAGGAAGAAATATTTGCAATGTATCTTAAACTAAGCAAATAAGGGAAATACAGTTTGGCTGAAAGTGCTAAAAGATGAGCACACATGGAAATAAGGAATGCAAAAAGCAGGTTTTGACACAAGATTACAGCAGAGAACATTTCTGCTTGAATTCCATTAGGCCTGTTTGGGTCAGTCACCATTATGTACTGTCATGAATGATTTAGATATTGCATAGAAGACATCAGCATTCTAAATAATTTAATAGATTATTCTAAGAATATATAAAATTATCTTGATAAATTCTGGAACAACAAGTGAGAAATTTCATGAAAGCAAATGCAAACTATTACAATTTAAAAGAAAACATTCATAAATACAAATGTGATATAACTGGTTAATTCAACAGAAACAGAAAATTTTAAGTCATCTAACTTTGATGCTCAAAAAATGGATATACTGTTCTGAAATAAGTGACATCAGGTAACTGAAGTGTCATACGAAGATGCAAAATGTTGCTATTTCATTTTGTTTGAAATTTTTGAGGCCTCAGCTAAAGTCCATTGTGGGGCATCCCACTTCCAGAAGACAAATGATCAGATAAAATGACTCTTGATGTGATTTGATTTGTTAAATCTAAAAAAAGAGAAGGCTGAAAAGCAACATGATAATAAAGTGTGTTTCATATTGCATGTGATCAATCATTTTCATTATATGAAGGGAAAGCTGGCTTATTTGCAACGAAGAAGATATAGTTCTGATATCAGGAAAACCTTTTCAACTATTAGAAGAAATATGTTCATTACTAGCTGTGTGAGGCTGTGATCATCAATGGCTCTTACGAAAATAAATAAATTTGTCAGAATAATCTACATATACTCGAAGTTGCCAAAAAGAAGAAATTATGTAGAGGTGACAGCTCTGAGGTCACTTGCCGCTTTCTTTTTCTTTCTTTGTAGTTAAGCAGTTTGATCTTAGCCAATTTTGTTTGTTTTTAAGATTCTGCTTCAGCAAAAAATGAAATAACTTTTCTAGAAGAGCTTTGTACTTTCAAAGCCAACAAATGCCATGGTCAACAGACAGGTCAACAGGTCAGAGAAGTAGAAGGAACTAATTAGCTAACTTTTGGGAAGAGAGGACTTAAAAGAAGGATGTAGTACTGCTGATGTGAGAGACTCCCAGCTAGGAGCCCCATACTCTCCTCTCATTGTTCCCTCCTGCTACAGCATCTAGAACCAACATACTGAGAGTCACTGAAGCTGAAACAAAGCCAAACTGCATAAGAAATCTGGTTATTCAGCCTATGGAATGAAATTCATACTGTTTGTTTAACTGTAAATTTTTTGAGGTTGACTTTTGGAATCAAGCCTCTTAAGAGGCTGCTACAGCACAGAGCGCTTTGGTCATATGATGCACCCTTTTAGTTTACAAGTAGGTGATATGCTGCAAAACCATTAACAAAAGTTCCAAATGCCCCAACTCCCAATTTGATGTCTGGAATTTTGTTGCAAATTGAAAGTTTACAAAGGTACAATCCAATTCAGAGAAATACAGAGTACCTTACCACCTACCTATTGATCAGCTTAGGCTATTGCTTGTCCAGCCAAAGTATGCTTAGATGATGGAACTAAAAAGACTATTTTAAAGAGCCTACCTTGTAGCTGAGTATGTATTCAAAGTACACATATTTATTAAAAAGAAACAAATGAAGAACAACAAGAACTTTGTTGATTCTGGAATGATTTTTGGTAACACTATTTAAAGATAGAAATATGGAGATTAGAGTATTTATATTGACAAACTGTTGTGCATGACAAAAAGATTCATGGAAAAAGAAAAAAAAAACCACCTTTCAGCTTTAAAGCCTAAAATTTTGAGTAAAGCATATGTCTGGAATTTAAACAAATGGAACTCCTTTGTCAGCTTTTGTTAAAATATTTGAAGGTCATCCTTTAAGAGATTGAAGAGGGCATGTGTCAGACTGAAACATTAAAAAGCCTTTGATTGTATTTAGGTTTACTACGTAATCTGATGACTTCAAGAGATCTCAGCATCTTCACCCAAAGCACTCAGATCTTCATTAAAAGTGTTTAACTTCATTTTCAAAAGTTAACCAAATGACAAAATGCAGAATAAACTCCAACTTTGAACCTAAATAATCTTACCATTCTATAGCTATCCCTCTACTGCACGAGTAAGCACTGTGCTAGCTACCATGACAAGCTCATCGCTTCACAGTTCTTACCAGTGAAACTATCTGTATTCTGACCATAAAGACTCCATCCTTTCCAAAAGTAAATTCAATTTATCCTGGTTTCAGCTGGGATAGAGTTAATTTTCTTCTTAGTAGCTGGTATAGTGYTATGTTTTGGATTTAGTATGAGAAGAATGTTGATAACACACTTACTTAGTTGTTGCTAAGTAGTCTACTAGTCAAGGACTTTTCAGCTTCCCATGCTCTGCCAGGTGCACAAGAAGCTGGGAGGGAGCATAGCCAGCACAGCTAACCCAACTGGCCAATGGGGTATTCCATACCATGTGACATCATGCTCAGTATATAAAGCTGGGGGAAGAAGAAGGAAGGGGGGATGTTCGGAGTGATGGCGTTTGTCTTCCCAAGTAACCATTATGCGTGATGGAGCCCTGCTTTCCTAGCGATGGCTGAACACCTGCCTGCCGATGGGAAGGAGTGAATGAATCCCTTGTTTTGCTTTGCTTGCATGCACRGCTTTTTCTTTACCTATTAAACTGTCTTTATCTGAACCCATGAGTTTTCTCACTTTTACCCTTCTGATTGTCTCCCCCATCCCACCAGGGGGGAGTAAGTGAGTGGCTGTGTGGTGCTTAGTTGCTGGCTGGGGTTAAACCATGACAGAGCTGCAGTGTGGCTGTTTATGAATTTGTACCAGCTTGGGCATAGGTCTGCACTGGAATAGAAAAACTAACACAATCAGAAGCAAAGATTATATATATTACAGATTTTGTTTCAATATTTTAATACATCAGTTACAGCTCATAAGAACATCTTAATGGTTTAAGAGGCATGTTCCATATCATGTTGTATTGCCTGCACATGGGAAAATGGTTTATACCACAGTTACTTCTTTGCAAAAACTGGAGTGCTTTCAATACAGACAATTCTAATGAAGACCTTTTATTCATATCAACTTTATGTATTTCTTAGTTACATTTTATAATCTTAGAGGTCCACCTGGCAAATGGTTACTTAACACAAATTAGTCTAGGCCTCCCTTTCTGAGTACACATTACTCAAGGAAGAGGTAACAGGGAGAGAAACGTATTATTACATGGTAATAACGCCCCAATCAGCCTTTTCTACATGGCAGGTAAATACACTTTATTTTAGAAGCTTTACAATTGCTTTACTGCAAACCATATATTTATCAAAAGCTAAAATACTAGGTTTTTAGAGGATAGCTTTTTATTCCATAACATTTTTTTTATTCAAGGAAGCAGCATTTTTTAACATGCTATACTTTAAAAAAAGGATCTGTGTCTATTCTTGGAAATATCTTCGTAGGATTACCTGTGCATGATCTACATTTTGAGTTCTTAACCTGTACAAATTGTTGCCTGGCTCTTTGATTAGAAAGGTGGATTTGACTACATTTCAGATAGGAGACATCTTCTAAGCATTTTGAGTTCTCCCAAGGCATCTCCATGACTTACTGGTTTGGGATTATATAACAATACAATTTTTTTGTTTGTTTGTTTAGTTCAGCTGAAAAAAACCAAACATTTTTCCTCTGGGTCCTTGCAACATGATATTTAGCTTTGGTGCTAATTTTATTCAATGTTTACTTATGCATTAAAATGCACACTCTTGTTTGTGTGTGTATATATATTTTTAATAATTTGTATGGAGAAGAAGCACAAAATTCTTCTGAAGGTACAGATACCTGTGAACAATGCAGCAGAAGACCTAGATATTGCTAAAACATAGTCCCTCTATGTCAGTTAACAAGCAAGTCTGTATTATTAAGGAGAGTTCCACTGGAGAGACTGCAATTCACATATTACCAAAAAAGGCAATGGAATACAGAAATAAGTTACTTAACTTGAGATAACATGCCAGCAAATGATAATTGAGAAGACACTCTGCAACATCAACAGGATTTGGCAGTTAGGGTACATTTTAACAAATCTTCAACTCAAATGATGTTCCCATCATACCATATGGATCGCATAGCTGGAAATTCATCAGCAGTGCCAACAGATGTCAAAAAGATTTCAAAGCAACTGCCTTAGAAAAGATTATATGTATTAACTTAAAACAATTTATAAACATGCCAAAATTTCTCAGAGTTCATCAACCTTCTCTCCTCCCTGCACTTGCCCTGAAAGACCATGAAAATATTCTGAGGCTCACATGAAGAGTGAAGCCTGGGTATTTTCCATTGCAGGGCAGCAAAATGAAGGTGCAATGGGCCAAATGAAATTCTCTCCAAATGAAAGTTCTTGGAATAGAAAAAAAGAAGTAGATTTAGCAACACAGAAATAAAATTCTCAACAGGACAGTGGTGGCATAACCTTATTAGTGCTGTAAGCAAGATTTGATTCTGTGGGAAAGACTGAATGGAACAAAAATATTGCATAAACACTAATGTTATGCTGGGGGAATCTGAACTTTTCAACCTTTCCAACAAAACTTTCTGAAGAAGGGTGTATTCAGGCAGAGAAAAAAAAGCCAGTTTCTCTTTTTTTTGGCTAACACCCAGAAATGTTTCTCTTTGTTGTGCATAAATGTTCCCTCCCTCCTATGCCATGCAGACAAAAAACCTTCTGACCAATTCAGTGGCCTCAAATGGAARGGAATGATTTGACACCAATTGAGAGAAGATAGAAACACTGCCCTCCACCCCCCTCCAGTCTGTTCATTAAGATGTGGCTTGTTGGCTTATGCTATGAGAAAACAGGGGAAGTTTTCCCAAAATATTATTAAGTATTTCTAAACACAGTATTTTTATTTACTGCATAAGACTTTAAGGTAATCTTTGTATTTATTCTATGGCAATATTGAAGCCTGTTTTGCATCTGTTCTTAAAAGAAGAAATTCTTAATAAATTCTGTGGAATTGAATATAACATTAAGATACGGTGGTGTGATCACGTGGAACATAACCAAATAATCAAAAGTCATTAATTCTTTGGCATTTCTCTTTAGAATGAGACAGACCGAATGAAAATTTACCTGTCATAATAAAATACAATAAAGGAAATACCTGCTGGCACAGAAAATCAACACAGAGGTCATTGTAGTGTTTTTATTTTTCCCTTTTTCCGAGAAATGATTGTGTTATCTTCTCAAGCAAATGAGATAAACACCAATGTTATCAGGGGACTATTTTTTACAACTAATGGATGTCTTTTGTTAGCAGTCTTCTCTATATGGGACACTTGAGGTTTAGGATATGTCATTATCACAGAGTGGAAGACAACATTACGAATAATTACAGGCTTCCAATATCAAAATCCACATTTCATTCAAATAGCTAAAGTACTTATTCATTAAATAATGAATGATATAGAACTAAGCAATTGTGGATTTGGTTTGGGTTTTTTTGCCTTTTAAATATAATTTAGAAGATTCAGAAGATGACAATCAGAGGAGACTGAGGATCTACTGCTACACAAAGCACAATTTCTAGTAACAATCCCTGGGTAAGAGTTTTATATATTGTTTACTAGGACACTTACTCTTCCTGGATACAGAAGACTATTGTCAGGGCATTGTAACTCAATACATACAACTTATGGCCTACCAGAGTGAAATGCAGAATTTTTGTAGTTGCTTATAAAATGAATTTGTCGAAGGGTATAAAGAAGAGTTTAGTCCATTTTTATAGAAAAGCGATCATGTTTTACGATATGTTGAAGCAACCATCTATTTGATACAAAACATGTCAGTTTTATAAAAGGCAAGCTAGAAAACTAAAAGCACTCCACCAAAAAGTATGGAAAGCTTATAACAGCTAATGTGTTAAAAAAAAAAGATAATGGAGCTGCTAGTCCAAGAGAAATAAAATATGAAGAGAGCTAATTTTGCCTCTTCCCTATCTGAGCCTTCTTCACAGGCAAAAAGCCGATAACCTAAGTTTCCATTGCCTGGCTAGCTGATGAACTATGTCAACCCTATTTAGTCAACAGATTTCAACACGTGGACCATGGATCCCTGAGAATCTGTGGACTAATTCTAAGAGGTCTATAAAAAAGACTGTATACCAAGTAGTGGAAGTAAAGTTTCTAAGCTGGTCTACACCACCAGTGAAACTATACTAATGTCACAGGAACTAGAACGGCTGAAAATCACTGGTTCTTGAACCTGAAGGATCACATAGGATTGTATACATGATGCTTCTACATAGCATTAAAATTAATTTCCCAAAATAACAAATAGTAATGTAAATTTCCACTTCCTGATCTACTGAAAGAGAGCTCTAGTGCAATCCTAAAGCATCTCTAAAATGCTACCCAAATAAAAAAAATAGTCAGATTATCCAAAAGATTAAGACCTCATCTTAGCTGCCAACAAATCATAATGAAATATCAGTGGAGAAAGTGACAGCTTTCACCTACAACAGACCATGACAGCAATATTTCTTAAACCATGAAGCTATTGAGRAACATATTTGTGAATAGTCAAGATTAAGCATAAATTTTTATGCTTTTGCTATTATAATACTTACATATATAGATATTTAAGTGTGTATATATATGTGTGTGTGTATATATATATATTTAAAAAAGCCCTAAATCAGAATTCTCAAGGAGAGTTATACAAAAGCAAGATAATTTGTACAAAACAGGAAACAGTGTATCACTGAATCTTTACCATATATTGTATTAGAGAGTAAGCTTAGTAACTTCAAAGCCAGTGCAGCTATTTTGAAGTATTTGAAAGATTATTTTTAGCTACTTATGTTAAGTAGTAATTTCTAGGAGCCTACAAGAATTGCACAATTATTTCTAATTTCATAATTAATATTTTAATAATATTAATTATTAAATTAATTTCACAACACAGGAACATTATAAGCTTTCTTTAGGTCCTAAAATAAGAAAAAGCAAGCACATATGAGAGGCAGCTCCTTTGACGTAGTTCTGTCATGTCCATTTACAGGCAGGGCAGTGTATATCAGGCCTTTCAGCCAAGTGCATCAGATCACACAAGGTGCTGAATACCAGATCTTAAGTATACTATTTTGGCAGAATATTCAAAATACAATACTGAAAGTTCTGTAACTTTCACTAGTAACAGTAAGACTTTCAGAAATCTCATCTTCTATTCAGAGAGTTTCTCAGCTGTCATTTACTGAAACACACACATTATTACAAATTCAGCATCTGACTTTCACTGAAGTCCAGTGCCCTGTCTTTTCTAGCTGAGCTGTTATTAGTACAAAAAAGTAGAACAGCATGCCCAACAGTCACAGACCAAATCCATGCTTCACCTGAGGTTTAAAACATAGCTTATCCTAAGTCACAATTCTGCCTTTTTCTCTAAGAAGAAAGCCCCTAATAATAACAACTCATTCTAAGCTATTTCCCCAGTCACGACTGCGCAAGAAAACCCAGAGCTGCAAACTGGTGGAGGCTGGAGAAGTGTTCTGGGACACTCTCTCTTCAGGCTAGCCCTGTTCTGACACCCTTCCCTAAGCACTTGCTTTTAGCCACTGCCAAAGACTACAGAACAAATTGATTCATCTTCAGTCTGGGCCATTTGTATGTTCTTAGTTCTTTATCAAAGTATCCTAGGTTCAGCATCAGTTAGTTAAGGATGATATTTACACAATCTAAACACTGTATCTTTACAGAAGCCTTTGAAATTCATGGGCTGTATCATACATGAAAAAATGAGCTCAGGCCACTTAGAAGACCCCCTTCAGGGGAACAGGAGGAGGATATTCTATCATAAAAGAGCGGAGGCTGTTTTCACTGTCTGCACTGCCCAGTGCAGAAAAACATGCCCAGACCATGGCTGTGACACTCAGGCATATTTGTAACTGACAGGCATCATTACAGTGCTCTTCACTGTATTCAGGGAAGACTGTAGATGTAAACACTGTATCTATTAAGTCATTTCTGAGGGAAATATGGGTATGAAAACCATTTGCAAAAACTGCAAAGGAACTAGCAGATAGATTTAATTTTGTGAAGATAATTAATGTTGGTATACTTAGACTGTGACATTAAACACGAAACTGCCTTTTACTTTTTTGCTTTTGTTTTTACTGACAACATGTTACTGCTTTGATTAGTATTACCTTCCCTAGATATAGGGACACGTGCTCCAGTCAGTAGTATTTTTACATAGGTGTTTAAAGTCCAGGAAAAAGTTCAACTTCTAGCTGCATTTCAAGCGTGTGTATGCCTGCACTTGACCTCCTTAGCATTGACTTCTGCAGCTCTTTCTTTTGGAGACTTGATCAGTTTGAACCTTCAGCAAGATGGTAAATACAGTATGCATTTAAGTTCTTAACCATTCACATAAATGACTGAAGGTCAAGCCTATTAGATTCACTTCAGCTCACATCAATTATCCCCACCATTGAAGGTAATGTAACTACAGTTCCAGCTAATTAAGTCTGTAATATTGAGATAGAGTGCTTAATAAGGCGCAACATGGGAGAATCAAGTTAACTCTGTCAATCTTCTTTGTAACAATGCATTTTGTCATATAAACAGTCTGACAGCCTGAGATTTGTAGATTTGCATTTGGGTGCCTTTTTCTGATAGGCATAGGCAAATGTGTTCCTCTTGTGGTAGAATATCCTTCAATGGCATTGCACTAAATACATTCTAATATTGAAAAAGGTAAAGCTTATTTTACATTCTAGAAATAATTTACCACCTGTAAACGAGAAAACCAGAGAAATACCCTCCAAGCAGCATCTAGTTAATAACTGTAAACAGGGAAGTATCTATCCAGTCATTCTTAGCAATCAGTGTTAATTTTCAATGTCTTTGCATTGCTGTAGATAATCACATTCCTGTTCATTTACATCTATGTTCTAATCCTTAATTTAAAACTCTACTGAGATTTTGATTTTAGCACATGAACAATCCTTTGACAATGTGTGAAGTGACAGAAGAATACTAACCTGAGACCTAGGTTTTGTCCAAGGGTAAATACTCAAGCTAGAAAAGCAAGGAAAATTCCTAACTAAAGGGACATCCCAACAACGACCCCATTTGAGGGTGGCTGGTCATAACCTAGCCCRTGCATGTGGTTATACAGTCCTCCTCCATCTTCCTGATCTCTGGTCACACCATCTGAAAGGATATAGATGCTGAAGTTTGGAAAAGCTGAAAACGCTTTTTCTTCCTTTCTGGGGAGGATTGGGAAAATACCTGCACTTTTTCTTTGTCCCAAAGCTTAGAAATCAGCTAAGCCAACTAACTGAGGTAACTAGATGCAGACTCAGCTCTGCTTGAAATACATGTTGGAGGTGAGCTGACCACAACACTAATCTCTGACATATACGTCTGCCCAGAGTTTCAAAGCTGGACTACACTGTATAGTAAACTATGGTTAAAGTTTTTTGAAATTGGAATGGGAACACTTTGAATTAGGAATCAAACCCAGAATAAACCTCAATTTAATATTCAGTGTAAATGTAGCAATCACAGTTTTAGTCTTTACAGATGGGACTTCCACTAGTATAAACTGATTAATACCATTGACGATATATATGAGTTAAAGATGTGATTCTAAAAATCTACAATGAAACAAGATCTTACACAGGAAATTCTACATATTCTATTGATGTCTTTACACAAAAGTTTTAATTTAAAAATCACTAGGACAAGTGACCTTATTTTCATATATTTTCATGATGTCTGCGCAATAGTATTAATGTTAAATATTACTAATTCAGTAATTTCTAATTGACAAGGCAGGATTCCATGCCATCTTACTCATTTGGGATGTTATTTAGCTGATGCTTAACATGAAATAATAATTATATCTTCTAAACATAAATGTACTGCTACAGTAGCACTCTAGTTAAAGTAGAAGGAGTACAAGACCCTTCTATCAAGCTTTCTATGACAAATTAGCATTCAACCCTTGCCACTAGCAGAGTGCCATTAATTATGCTTAGACAGCACAACAAAGACAACAGGTGCTTGTAGGAAGGTCATATAAAGGGCTTCACATGGAACTAAGAAGTGATTGTTATGATAGTGCAAAGCAATATACAGTCTAAAGAAGAATGTATTTCTTGAAAATTGTTAATGGTTCTAAACAAGGAAAAATTAGCCAGCATCCCCAAGAATATCATAGGCTTTTAGATTAAATGTAGTAATAAAAAAAAAAATATAAGCACAGATGTGCCAAGCTGATCCAGCTTGCAGAAATAAAACATTTCATTAAAGATGTTGCAACTTTGTCTTCTTTAACTGGCTTTAACTATAGTTTTCTTTTATGTACAGAAAAAGTCTTACACTACAGATAAATAGCAGCTTTTAAGATGTATTCTTCCGATCTGAACATGTTACTTACAAAAGCGATGAGCGGTACTTATCAGCAAGAAATAGGGGAGGCCTACTTTGCTACTAAATTTGTAACTGAAGATGAAATGATGAATTAATTCATCTGTCCATGGGACAAGAAAGCTTAAAAAGAGGTTTGATGAATATGGCTGTATTTGTATAGCTGAGGTAGACACCTCATCAAAAGGCAGAAGAGACACCAGGAATATTATTAACATGGCTACAACTATATTATGCAACTAGAAGTACTCGGCAGTCCTTCCCATTTTCATCTGTTCCACTTTATGGTAACAGATTGCTCCTGTTCTACCCATCTCATACCCATTGCAGAGACTTCTCTAATTTTATTATCCAAAAGATGTGGTACCAGATCTTTTTTCTAGGAGTTATAGAATTTGAGTGTGTTGAACATTCCTGGACACCTAGAAGTAGAGAGGAACCTGCAGAACAGAAGAGTCTTCTGGGCAGTAACAGAAATGCAGTAACTATCTGCCCATCATACAAACACAGTATTTTACAGAGAAGCTCCTTCTTATGCTTGAGCTCCTGTCCTGGCCGTTTTCTACAACTGTGATGAAACACAGCTCAAATACCAGACTCGTGTTTAAAGCATTTCGTATTGTCTGTTGTACAGACAGTACAACAGCCATTCTGTTGTAAAACCAAAAGGAAAATTCTCTCTCTCGCATCCCATTAACAGCCATACACAGGTCATGATTATCCTGGTGACGCTAAGTCACAAAACCAATCTATATGATGGTATCTAGCAGTGGAGCATGATGCTGAACAACCAACTACACCTCTGTAATAAAAGCCAAGTTGTACTTAGAATAGCCAAGATGATGTGTTTTGTGGCTCTACTTCATTAATCCTCTCCGATTTTTAGCAAGAAGAAAAAGGAAGACATAATAGGCCAAGAATTTTCTTTCTTTCCCCTGGTGGCCTACACAAAAGACTACCCCTGTCACCTCCACCTCTGACACCATGGGGGAGAGCACATTTCTACCCTGTGAATGAGCAGGCCAACTTTATCTTAACTAAAGAATGAGAGTGCCTCCTCGATTTCCTAAGCAGCGAGACTGGCTATTATATCACCAACTGGTACATAATATGGGCTGCTAAAATCCTAACACTACCTCCATTTCTGATAAAAGATTAAAAAAAAAAAAAAATTGTCTTAAAACAAGTATTGAATATTCCTTAAAACTCTCCTCTTTCATATACAGATTAACATACTTAAAATTGTGAGTTTGCTGCCCTCCTCCAGACAAATAATTTCTAAAATCATTAATATTAAAAGTGTGAAATACAGTTGAGCTGATATTTCAGCAGATAACTCAATTTTAAAAAATGAAATATACTTGTCCTAGTTTAGATGAGCTTCTAAGTTTTAACAAAAGCACTATACCTTTCTTCAAGGTTCCTGGGACACCTGATATGGGATAGCCACCAAAAACAACTGCAAGTCTATCATGTGAAAAAGTACAGAGATCCCTACAAAGGATCTCTTATTAAGGTCTGGTAGACCCTTGTTCACTTGGAATCTTGTTCATTCTGTGAATAAACATGTGATACAGGCCACAACAATGGAAATCAAAGGAGCTGTGATGGTAGCAATGGGAAAATATGGACTTGAGGAGTAGATAATGTGACCCAAGGTTAACATTATGTGGTAGCCTTTTTCTTAAGTACTTTATCATATGGTACAATCCCACTTTCTAAAAGGATAATATTTAAGGTTCCTGTATCTTAAAACAAGAATGCAAGCAAACCACCACAGATCCCTAGACATTTCTGTGATTTATCTACTATACTATATAAGTTCTTGCTCTGGGCATTTAAAATAACCACAATAAAGTCATGATCAATATATATATTTTCATCTTTCTTGTCTATATCACTATTAAACTTCTGTTTTTATGCAGTGATARTTATCCCCAAAGTATTATTTTTTAGTGAACTATTAAGATTTTTTTAAAAATCAATAACAARACTGACATACAATATATATCATAAAAGATCCATAAAAACATATTTAAGATTTCATTCTTTTACTGGGATAGTAAATGGCAACTAGTTCTGCCAGTAGAGCAAAAGATGTGCAAGTTTAACTGAATGTATACTAAATATTCAATTCCTATAGAAGAGAGGTGAAAGATAACACCAGCATTTATAAATCAGTGTCTGTACACAGAAAAAAGCAATGTTATTTGTAAGGACTACAACAGCGATATAAATGACTTTTCAGCTGCTTGTATTTTTGTTACATCTCTTGTATTCCTATGACCTATGATCATTCTCATCATTCTTTCAAACTTCTGAAGCAGGAATTCCAAAAAAACCCCTTTGTCTTAGCCTTAGTACCAGAGACATAGGAGGGAAGGGAAGAATAATGTCCTCTCTGCTTGAATAGCTCTCATTTAGTCTTGACTGGAAAGCACTTGAACCCTTGAATACTTAAGTCAATCCTCTTCATATCAAACAGGCTTCATCTTCTCAATTAAAAAAAMCAAGGATAAATAATACTTATTAGCCTCCCAGAGGTATTTTGACACTAGCTGGTTAACCCTTACATAATGTGTTAATAATTAATGTACGGTTACATGTTCACTTACTATGTATAATCACCACCTACATTAGAGGAGGTTTGCCCACTGGCAAAACAGAATTATTTCAATGTTTAATGGAAGGTTAAATGAAAGCAAGAAAATGCATAAACAGCTATTTCATATATGAAATATGGAATATGAGAATTTAAAATAACTCTGATAAAGATTTGGATTGCAACTCAGTGATTCCCCTCCACTTATTTAATTTCAATCCACTTTTAAAGCACATTCTACAAGAAAGGAAGCTGTTACTCCTGTGGGAGATAAGAGTAAGAGCAAAAATGGAACAGATCCTGGAAACATTAAAATTAATGATGTCTGAGAAATCATTATGGTTATAAACCTTGAGCCTGACAGTTTAATTCAAGGCTCACAAAAATTGAGAAACAGTTAAATAAACTGAAGGACCAGATGGTCTCAGCCTTTAGGGAATTCACTACAGACAGATAAATTGGGAAACAAGAGTCAACAGCCAGAAACTAAAGATATTCTGAAGTGTTTTGAAGGGTCTGATTTCTGATGAAAAAGTTGAGAAGATCATTTTTCTAGAGAAAAACCAAAAATAAACGGTGTTCCTGAAGACTGTTTTTCTAAGAGATTTTTCAACACTTACATTCCAAAAGGTTCAGATTTGGTATCTCCATGCCCAAGTTCAGATCCCTGAAATGAGTTATTTTCGTAAGAACAGGCATCAAGACTTACATTTGTCAGAGGAGGAGGAAAATTTCCTCCCTCTTTGGTTGGATTTGTAATTTTAACTTGTTTGATAAATAACTCAAAGTGATTAATGACCAGGGTGCCAAGTAAAAAGATTGAAACATCAAAGATTTAAATTAATTGCACTATATTATTTCATTAAGTTCAGTAGCTATAGTGAAGGAGAAGCATAGGAATTAGTTTTAACTACCCCAAACTCTTTAGCCTTGTAAGGGGAATTTGTATATTGCCTTCCCTCTCCTATATACTTTCCAGCCGGATTTAAAACAAACAAACAAAAAACCCCCCAAAAAAGAAAGAAAAAAAAAGAAAAAGTGTCACACCTGCATGAAGGATTATTTACTCCGTGGTTGTGTTCTCACTACAGAAGAGAGCCATATTCTACTGAAATTCTTCAGGTTGTATAATGCCATGGAAACTTAAGATTAAGGTAATAAAAATCTAACTTCCTTGGCAAATATGACAGCTACCACTATCTTTTGAAAAAAGTAAGTTTACTTTTATTTTCAAAAGTAGCTGAAAATAATTTGAAGTTATCAAATTTTTTTTTTTTTTTTAATCTGAAAAGGATATTCTGATAACAATGTGGCATTAATTTAAATTTTGTATGTCAGTGCACTTTGAGCTTTAAAACAAATTACTTCTAGAGTCCATAACTTCAAGTAAGAATGGGACTTTCAGAGTGTAAGTAGCTATTCGTGTATCCCCTTCTTCACAGGGGAGCAGAAGTTACGGAAATAGACAGCTTCTTTCAGTATTTGTCTGCTAGAAACAGAATTATTCAGGGATTCTCACGTTTATACTACCAGACTGAATCTAGCTTTAAAAGGAGTAGTCAAACATCTTAATCACCTAGCTGTTCAATCAGTGTTCCATATAAAATTACTTACACATTTTCTCATATGTTTTTGTTTAATTCTTACTGTTCATTTGACCACACAGAAATAAAACATTATCACAATTGGATCTGGCAACCATACTGCCACTCTTGTCAGAATAAACAAGGATTAAATGGATATGAAAACTGAATTACCGTTTCAGTCTTTAGAGGGCTCTCTTTAGGTCAAAACTCAAGCATTTTAGTGACAGTGTTGGGAAGCGTGTACTGTCTAGGAGCTTGCCTGTGGGCTTTGTCAGTTGTTCCTTACATATGCAAATGATTTCACTTTCTAGGACTTCAGTTGTGACAAACATCTCTGCAGTTGAAATGTAACAACATAAAACTTAAATTTCTTTCAACTTCCAGCACAGATAATTATAGGCAAACAGAATGTCTTTCAAGTCATTATAATCCGAGAGAATTATGGGAGACTGGAAAAATTATGCTACATTTTCCTGATTAAAAAAAAAACAGAGCAATTTAGTTCAGATGTCTAAGACAGGTCACTAATGATGGATAATGCATCAGTGACTCATTAAAAAAAAAAAAAACAACAGCCTTTTTTAGCAAATGTAGACTCATCACTAAACTCTGATGATAACATCATTCTCAGTAATAAAAAAATCAGTCAACAAGAATATCCACCCAATTTTGCTTCTAAATGATACAGAATGAAACAAATTCTCTCTAATACATTCTTCTGTCTCTATTGAGAGGCAAACAAAACAACCTGAGTATTAAAACTTTCATTGTGTCTTCTGACTTATAAAACTGTGGAAGAAAAGTCAGCTAGTACTAGAGCTAGTATTTTAATTTGTCAACTAGATTCACCAGGAAGAGATTAGGATAATAAATTCTGCTGTATATGTGATCATATTGCCCGGACTCCTCCTTTGGTAAGCAGGTTATTTTCTGTTACAAGGGGTGAGGGGGTTTTTTTGTTTGTTTTTGAAAATGCTGTCCAACAGCTCAAAATTCACAAAATATCACAAGCGAGGAAGATGTATTCCACTAACCAGAAGTCAAGGTAAGAAAGGGAGTTTGGGAGGAGATTCACCCGTCCCTCCATAATACTTTGAGCTAACAGCAAGAATAGACCAAGAAATAGACAAGGAGTAAGAATTCCTGCTAATTCTGCAGTTAGAGAAGTGTGGAAAGAAGTTGCCTCTTAAAGGAAGCTATTCTATCGTGTGGTTTGTGACCAGTAACAGGAACAAGAAGTCAGAAAACAAAATTAAAGCATTGGAAGACTCACCCCAATGATGGCCTGAGAAGTATTACAAGGGTGGCACACGAGCCCAAATGGGTTCACCATCAAGAAAGATTATCTACACCGTTCTGGAAGACATTAAACATCAAAATGAAAGTACCCAACTGTTTATTTCAAAACTGGTGAAAAATTTGACCACTTAGTAAGTAGGACAGATAATACTGAAATTCAAACACAGAAAGAAGAGAATGGCCTGAAACTAACTGCTAAAGAGTATCCATGACTTTTCCAAAAAAAATCAACAACCACCAACCAAAACCACAAGCCCTGCAAACAAGACTAAAATTATATTAACAAAAGCTGAAATGCAGAAAATCCAAGTTAGGATAAACTTTTATTCTTGAATTTTTCTGTTGGCCAAATGCAGATGATGCAAAAGATCTAGAGCAGCCCTTCACTATTCTGTTTTGGTTTTTTAGGTTCTTTTGTTTGTTTGTGGTTTTGTTTT